>JAEMWC010000160.1:982500-1097500 GCA_016490735.1 Pachyseris speciosa | reverse complement strand
AAGGTTAAGGGTCGTGTAACCTCGTTTTATAGGACCTAACGAGAAAACGTTCTTCTTCAGGATACAGGGACCGCCATAAGTGTAATTCTCCGGAACACTCTTATAATCTTATTGTAGCTATTCCGGTTTACACAAGATTCCTCTCTACATCCTCCCGTCCAAATTCCTGTTCCGCTGCTTAGCGGCAAGTCATCTTAATATGCTTGTTCCGAGCCTCTAGTTGTCACTGATGATGACTCCATATTAGTGTTGATCGAACAATGGAAGAGTTGCCGTTATACCAGGAACTTGAAAGGATAGCAAGCTACACGCTGTAAGGTGTATCTTTTTTGACAATGAGTTCTTGAGCTGTTGTTGAAAAGTTGTAACTGTGGAGCGATCATCTGCTGCTTTAATTTTATTCTGGGTAAGTTCTATTGTCGGTGCTACATTATAATTATCATTTTGGTGTTGCAAATAGGCAGCTCAACTGATTCTACTCTGAACGTGGACTCCATCAATACTTAACTTGGATCCAGCAGATTTTGTGTTTTTACTGAGCCCGGCTGTTCGTAAATGGATTAACGGTAACCCAGCATTAATTGAGAAGCTTTTGAAACTAAAATTTTACGCATAAAGTAAAGTTAAATTTTAGTCAAAACTTAAGAGTGAAAATATTTTGGAAATGTTTGTATTGAACAGTAACTAAACTGGATTCAAATTTCACCCTAAACGGGATAAGCTTAATCATGCTTTGAACAACTCCTTCTAAGCCTTTGGAAATTTCTTCGTGGGGTCCGAGCTGATCGCTTTGTATTCGCAATATTATAACTAAGCGTGCTTACGGCGAATATTGAGTGCCGCCTGTGACCATATTAGGACAATGTTAGGAAGTAATAAATAATAAACTCTTAAATTCTGCTTGAGTGACTTATGATACCTAAAGCTGCAATCAGTTAGATTGACATACAAATTATACTTCTGACTTCTTGCCGTCTAAGTTTTCAGTCATGTTAAAAGTTATCTTCAGGATGCCGTTTTACAAGGCCACTTCACATATGACTGTCGATGCCTGTGACCCAAGTTTGCAGTGATAGTCATTCCACACTCCTGTATCATGAATGAAGGCACAATTCTCTTTATCGTGCGAGTTTTTTGGTTTCCCTTGTGCCCAAGATTTATAATTTCCCTCCACAGGTGTTCCATCAACCCAATAGAACCTCGAATCAGCTTGATTTCGCAGGAGACCAAGCCATGCCCACTTTTGACTTTTTTTCTTGAACAGATTGACAACAAAGTTGTTTTCTTCAGCTGAGTTAATGACCGGGAGGTCGGCCCCTTTATCCTTGCATTTTTCCCGAGCATTGTTCACTCCGTTGGCTGGGCTGCTGACCACGTAATAACATGTAGCATCATTGTAGGCAATCCAATCTTCTGGGCAACCTAACAAAGGGTAATGAGAAACAGATACTTCAACTGAACGTTTAATCTGTGAGAGATACGTACTTTATTTTGTCTTTGTAATGCGCATTATTGCTTTTAAGCGTTGAAATATGTGTGATACCTGGTGAAGAAATAATTCAGGTTTCGCCTCTAAGAAGCTCGGAAGTAGACATTACTAAACATCGTAACTGAAATACAGCAGTATTTCAGCATAAAAACAGGGGGAAGACTCTCACTCAAACTTGCTTTCTTTTGGAAATGGGTGGAGTGATATTTTACGGAATTTAAGTTGCTAGAATGAATTGTAGAGAATAGTGTGGTGCTGTTCACAGGCCGATATAAAGACTTTCAAGTGCGCTTAACCCCAGAATACTTTTTATCGCTTAAATAAAACTTTTGCACCTGTTGAAAACATTTTGCGCCTTTTTAAACCAAATCTTGCCTTTTTATAGGCTGTAAAAGTTACGAAAGCTAGCCATCATCTGTCCCACGGCCGGGAAAGTAAGGAGCATGGGTCTATTCCTTACAAGACGTCACAAACTTATTTGCTTGTAAACATGCATCCAAAGTAGTTTGTGACGTCAATAGCGGTTAGCTATTTCCATTCTCTAGGAATTTTGATCGAGATGTTGAGCCAAGTGTACTGTACTGCTCATTACATTAGTGAATCACATTCACAGGCAATCAGTTTCTTTACAATCAAACGTTTAACATTTGTATAAAAAAAGAATTGAAGTCATTCAATTGATCCGTCAACCTTGATGGCAGCTGTAATAATCCCATTCATTTATACTCGTAAAAATTGAATTCTCTTCTTCGATAAAGAATTGGAAGTATTTGAAAGACATAACACCATGGTCTTTATGAATTTAATTACGTGATTAAATAGACAGTACTGATTGCAGTAAAAAAAAAAGTCGTTGCAATGTAAGTGACAATCGGATCAAAAAAGAAACAAGTACAAAATGAAAAGTCATTGTTTTTACCATTTCCTTTATTTTCTGCGAGTTTATTTTGCAGATACTAAAAGATACTGTCGATCAGCTTGGTTAGATACCGTATACATTATTTCAACAAAAAAGAAATCATTTGTCATTGCCATTTTTGAAAAGGACGAAGAACTAGCATTCTTACTTGGACGCTTAATTTGTGATTTTATAGCTTGTATTTCTGCCTGAGTCAAACATATGTTGTACATCTGCATCTGGGCAATTCTGCCTTTGAGGTATCCTTTATTCTGTTGCCTTGCGCCCATTCTAACGATGTCCTGCGTCCTTAGTTGAAGATCTGGTCCGATGTTTTGATTCTTCACCATAACTCCGTCAACCCACAACCTGGCGTCACCAGATGAGTTGTTGTAAGACGCGCCTACAAACCTCCAGAAGCCCACTACAAGAGTATTGTGTAAAGCACTCTTTTCCGTGAATTTTTGTCCTTTAAAGCGGAAAAAGAGTCTCCCTTTGGATACACGCAGCACTACATCCCAAGGTTCCTTTGTGCCGTAGTTCAAAATGATTCCTTTTTGGCCATCACAGTACAACCAACATAGCACTGTCATTGAGTAGCGCACGTCCAAAACAGCCCCTGGGCTGTTGGCAAATTGGATGTAGCTTTCCTTGGTTCCTTTAAACTCATAAGAGCCATTAGCTCTACCATCAGGACCTGGAGCAAGATTGACGTCGCTGGGGTCCCTTGGTGTACGCGATTATTGACTTCCTTGGTACCGTACGACGAATTGAGTGGGAACAAAGCAACGGGATCTGGAACTTGTTTAAAAAAAAATACTGTATTTCTTAGTACCAACTCGGCGAAGTGCTAAGTCGGTATACGAAAGGTGAAATTACTTTATTTGTGACCATATATCATAATAAAGCCTTGGGCAAACGGACTCGCAAGTAGTCGCAAGTAGCCGCAAGTTGAACTTGCGTACAGACTTGCGTTAGGTGGCCAAACCGAACGGAGTCTCAAGTTGACCGAAGTTTTCAACTTGAGTTTACTTGCGAGTCCGTTTGTCCAAGGCTTAAGGAAGTGGAAGTTTACCGAGTAAAAATTCGAGATATCGTACAGTTTATGGTATATAACAAAGTAATTCCGACTTAAAATATCTTTCTATTTCTGTTTATTATTCTTTTAACCAAGTAGAACAGTTTATATTTTAATTTCACTGATACCATAGATCAGATCTCGCTCCTGACTTTCCCTGCCTGGTAGACATCTCTAAATTGGGTTTCTGTTCATAACCCTGCAAATCTGTTTAAACAGCTGTAGCTTAACACTGCATTGAATAAAGAATTACCTTTGCATTTGTATGAACCTTTGATGTTAATGCATGCGTCACTTGTTCGGCAGCTGTGCGTTCCTTCTTTACACTCGTTAATATCTAAAACGCGATTCAATAGAAGGCAAGTTTTAAAGCTGTTAAAACAAAATGGCTTATAAAAGATGCACCTTAACGTTTTAGCAGCATTTTAAATCAAACCCAAAACCCAATACCCAAGAGCTAAAATCTAAACCAATCAAACAACAAGAAGCAAAATAAAAACAATAACAAAAATACAACATTATTAACTGTCATCATCGTAATCATCCGACAACACCAACAACAACGACAACGATGGTTTTTTTGTCTCCTATAAAACCAGCCTTGTGGGTGAAGATGAACTCTCACTTCGCATTGTTAGAGAAAATATAAACCTTCAAAGTCCGCGTGAGGACAATCCACCCCCACCCCTTCCCACAGATCTAGATAGAGGTAACGCTTCCTTCGAAATCATGCGTGATCATTTTCTGCTGTAAGAGGAATCGCAATGCTTTTTAAAATGCACCCATCTTCCACTGAATACTAAACCAATATCTAGGAGCTAGATAGTTTATGTCCACCTACCTGCACAATAGTATCCCTTCCCAGAGTAACCGGTGTTGCAGACGCAGTAGTGTGATCCAGCATTCTTTACACATGAGGCATCGTTGTGACAGTTTTGTGAGCTCTTTTTGCAGTTATTAATCACTGAGGGATATAGTGAATGTAAGTTTCTACTTTTAAGCTAGAATACTATCACTTGATTTTGTGTGGGTTCATGCATATGTGGCCATTGCTGAGCTCCTGGCTTTCTTACAGACCCATTTCTGAAGCCTTGGCGTTCCGCATTATGTTATCCCCGTAAATGATCTACACGTTTAGATTAATTCAGTAATAACCTAGCATTGTGTTCGAGAGAAATTTGTTCTAAGAACACAAAATTAAGATCGTAAAATATGAATCACTCCAATGACGACTTTCCTTTAGCAAAATGTTATGTCCAAGGAACATGTCTGACGATAGATGTTTTGACTGCACAACAAGTGGGTTTGACTTCACCACCCGAAAGCAAGAAGTGCGGCCTTAAGAAATTGTAAAATTATAGTGACTGATTTGAATTCAATTCATATAAAGTAGTAGTTTGCTGGACAGATTCACTCATTTAATATGTAAACTGGAAGCAAATTAAGTTCTCCTTATCCCTGGCTTAGACGAGATATGAACAACATCCCGGAGTTTACTGATAGCAGGACAAGCACTGGGTGCAACACAGTGAACACAGAAATACCAAAAAATTTCGAAAGAATTTCTTTAACAAAAGGAATTTGATTATTTTCTTCTGTAGAATGGTACTGTATTGCAATTTACTTTCTGTCATGATGTAAGACTTTACAACCCCACAATTTTACCTAATTCACAGTAAACACCCTCAAATCCCGCGGGACAAACACAACGATATCCTTTGTCTGTGAAACCAGATTGACAAATCCCGTTGTTCTGGCATTTCTTCTTTCCACAAGCATTCTTTAAAAAAGGAAGAAAGCAAAGAGAAACAAAATCAGTTTATTAAAATAACAAACGATATACATTTTTTTGTTTCTATTGAGCTCTTTCCCGTGAATTTGTTTCTTAAATAGCCACCTTGTCGAAGGCTCAGCTATCTCGTTGAAAGCAAATAAATCCGTCCATGGGCGTAGAAAGGTTTTTTACTGTCTCTGACGGACTGGCGGTGGCGTTGTTTTCGAAAGCATGTATCGATAAAGAACCAAATCGCTACTTATAAAAAGAGATCTATTGAAAGTTATGGTTGTAATAATTACGACCAGAAAATAATAGCTTAGAACCAGGCCATAAAGTACTGCAACTTGCAGCACCACGACATTTGCGTTCTACAGCTTTCAACTCAAAGGATTTTAGTTAGTTAAATCAAATTGTACTGGAGAGTTCTGTTAATAACTTCCACACTAGCTTTATGGTCTCACATAATAGATCTAACCTTCGAACGTACAGAGGAGGGGAGGTGGATGCCCCTCCCCCCTCACCCCCTCACTCTTTTTAACTTTGTCGAGAGGATTTCTCTGAGCACCTGTCCATTTCGGTAGCTGTTCGTTTTCTTGGAGACATATTTGCTGTGAATTTGGTGGAAATTAGTTTACAGTATAGGAGAAATTAAGTGACAAGTGAGTTGTTGTTTAAGGGTTAATATCAGCTACGAAAGTATTAAAGATTTTTAGTTAAAAAGGGAGGTACAGTGCACCTGAAGAACATCGACAAGTCGGTCGAGATATAATTATATTGGTGATCCTGAAAATTGTTTTTTGTCTTCATTTGTGTTTGATATATTGTTTCACGAAGAAAACATTTACACACGCTGGATGCTTGTGACGGATTTTACATATATGTAGAAATTTGAAAGTAGACCAAAGACGGACAATTTCTAAATGACAATTTCATTGAAAGAAAAATTCTTATGCCCTGAGCGGGATTTGAACCCTCGTCCCCCGGAAGCTAGTCGGGTGTGATCACCACTACACCACCAGGACAACCATGCTGGCAACACAGCTGATTTAAGTAGTGAATGGGACTATTACGTGGGCCTCCCAGGCTATTATAGTTTCTTTCAATCAGATGCAGAACCAAAAGGATCACTGATGATTCACAGTCCTGATTCGGCGAATAAGAAAAACTAGTTAAAAAGAGACCGAAAATGGACAACTTTTGGTTCAAAAAGATAAATTTTAAAAATTTATGAATAACAACGTTTTGGTCTCTCGACCCTTGTCAGTTACAAACAGAATGTTAATAACCTAAGACGATAATACGATTTTACAATAATGGTTACAAATTACATACAGTAACTAAGACAATGATAGTGGTAACGAAAATGGAACGAAAAACAAAAAGTATGAAACAACTACGGTAAATTAAAAGGATGTAAAATAACAAACAATTGAACTAGTTATAAATGTTATGTAATTGTCGCAGGGCAACAGGTTCCCTATCAACGGCCTCTGAATTACCATACCTGTCAATATCATAACAAAATCCCTAAAAAGGGCCCTTAAACTATAAGTAATAATTTCCCAACAAAGAGCCTTTGAATGACCTGGCTAGCACAAAAATAACAGAATCCCCAAAAGAGAGCTTCTGAGCGCTGAGGTAACTACAATTGCTAATGATTACAATTAATCAATAGGTACGCACTGACTTATTAAAATATATATGTTCACTGTTAAAACGCACCTTAAGAAAATCGCAACCTATTGTCCAAACTCTGCTGAAATTAAGTATAATGGATGCGGTTTTTTGAATGAAATTCTTGTCTTTTATTAAGCCCAAAAGGTGAAAAGGAAAATAGCTGCGCACTCCAGTATGCTTCTTTCGTGATTAATAACTGAACTCAGTTTGTGAACGCAATTTATGCAGTTGCTCAAAGAAGCCTGAAAAAAAAAAAAAAAAAATCAAGACTTCAACGAGGTTTGAACCCGGGACCTCGCAATGCTGGTGCGATGCTCTAACCAACTGAGCTACTGAAATTTTGGTTTAACAACGCAGTTGATTATATAAATTGACCACCGTACAGGGATTCCATTAGCTGACGTTTCTAGCGGTGTCCCTTAGTCGGAGTGAATCAAGGAATTGTGAGTTTTTGTGTGTGGTTTATATTAAGAAAATGGAGCTACGCTATTGGTGGTAACATGGTAACGTGAGAAACACACGGTTTTTCCTCACACTCTGCGTTTTCCACAGACCCCGGCACCCCATCGCAGAACCCAGCACTCCATGTATTTTTATTTTATTTTATTGTATTTATTTTATTAGCTTCGCCAGAGACCTGGCAGGGACACTACAACAGCGTGCGCCAATTACTGTAGGCCCGTAACTGCAAATTCCTCCCCCATAACCACATTCTAGTAGAGATAGACCACCACACCGGAGACTACGTCCCCTACTCTTTTCGAACAGTGCGTGGGTTCTTTAACCGCCGACCGGTATCTCGGTATCGCGAGGTCACGGGTTCAAACCCCGTTGAAGTCCTGGATTTTTTCAGGCTTCTTTGCGCAATTGCATAAATTGCATTTACAACTGCGAGGATCATTCTTCATTTGATTAGACTTAATTTCATTTCCGCAGTTCATTTATGATTTATTTCATATATCATTTACAGTTTAGTGTTTGTTGCCCACTCATCAGCGTTGGAGACCTCCCTGAAGAGAATGTTCTCAAGATCTTGTACGTTTTTGGAAGACGCCAGATGAGTGGTATCTTCAGCGAACAGGTCGATCAGCTTTAAAGAACGCAGACACTTTGACTTATTTCCAGCGACAAGATGATCGTGTGATGAGTAAAGAATGATCCCAGGTACAAGGTCCCTAACTGTCCGCCACAAAGTAGTTGTAGAAACCAATAGCATTCTTGTAATTTGCGACCAGGTAAATCGTATTTCGGAGAAACTTCACTTGAAGCAACGAGATTTCGTATCCTGGACGTCCTACTCTAGCTCTCTGAGCTCAAATGAAAACGTTTGGCAAATTTCTAATGGGGAAAATAGAAGTGCATGATGCGGCCGATATTGCCAGCATTAAGCAGTTTGAAGCTCTGTCACCAAGGAGTCAAGATGATGATTTCTATCACTATTTTCTTCATCATCTTGATACAGCGAATAGACCAAACCACGAACTGAATCGATCACAACCTGAAGTCGTAGAATCATCCATGTTGCGGTCGGCATTTGGGTAATACCTTCGACAATCCCTTAGAAAGTCCGTGGTTGGCGAACGGCTTGAACAACAAACCAATTTAATGCAAGAAACGCCACGGAAACCTTGTGAAAACCCGAAAGGGGCGCCATATTTGATTCCTCCGAACTTATACTTTTCGTTTGGATCATACATGAAGTATTAGTCAAAGGCCACTATATTTTGTGACGCCTTATACAAAAGGATGTTTGGAACCCCGCGTATACAATTAACACTCGCGTATACGCGCATTTGCGCCCCCCTATGTATGGGCCCTTGAAGGTCACTTATATATGCGAGTTTTACACGCGTGTATGAATTGGAAATGGACGTATACGTGGGATAAAAGCCCACTTATAAGGATTCTTAACGAAGATACGCGACAAAAAAACCCACATATATCGTGTCATAATTTTGAAACAAATGGCCAACCATACACGGAAAGCCGCAATATTTTTTTTAGCAAAAATTGATCTTTCAAATCGGTACTCTTAATCCCCACGGTATCAGCGAGCGCTTTGAAAACAATGTAAGGTCACCGAAATTTTTTAAACAGACTAGATTTGCTGTAATTGGGTCTATGGCATTTATTCTAATGCAGCGTTTTAGAAACTTTTGGTTTTTCTCTTAATAAATCACTTGATCTCTGCCAGTAAGCCACACAGAACGATAACTATCTAATAGTATATACTGTGCTTTTCTAGCATATTGAAATCAGTTTTTTTGCAAAGCGCCTTCTCTTTCTCTTTTTTTAATGAAAATTGTGAAGGGTGTGTAACATAATGTCGATCTAGCTATCTAGCTGGCCAATAACGTTTTACTGACGTCAACCGTGCTGTAAGAAAAACTGAGTGCTATTTTTGCCATGCCTCTTTCGTCAAGATGTCGAGTGACAGTGACAACGAGCGGGAGGTAAGTTAAGAAATCAGACATAAAATACCCTATTCGGGAATACAGATGTTGGATTGTAGCAAAAATAGTAATAGTAATAAAAAGAACAAAACTCACTTTCAAGTATCATGATATTCTTTACGTATTAAAAAAACGCAAAGATATCAGTCTAAGATGCCACGTTTCACATTGTTAAATTAAGAGGCCGAATAGTTTTACTCTGAACCAAATATATACTTACTGTCTCTATAAAATCAAGAAATCGCGTATAAAGTCGTTACTCGCATTATTCTTTTTAAAATCTGGTACAGTAGCATCGAACAGTGACAAATCGGTTTAAAAAAGTTATCCCGTGAGAACAGTTCAACCTTATTGGCTCATTTTTTCGCCTAATTGTTTTGTTTTAAAGCTTTGGATTTCCGGTTTTTAGATGACATTCATCTAAATTTAGCAACAAAAACAATAAATACACACAAATAAGCCATACATATAAAGTAAGAATTATTTTGCTTTTGTACAACACAAATGGGTTTGACGCTGTGTCAGAAATACCAATTCCACGCGCACCTTCACGTTCCCATTCTAGATGCTGTTGTCTGGCCATCCTCTGGCAATTACAAACTAAATTCCTCTAAGTGCTTCAAAAAAATAATAAGCTTACCGTTTCCATTTTCCTTTAGAATTTGCGACATGACATTTTGTACAGTGGTAAGTCAAATAGGATTTCCAATAGGCTTAATTGTTGTTAGTGAGATAGGAACTTGTAGAGATAACAACACGAGCATTGATAAACAAAAGGTAAACACTGAACGGATGAACAGATTCGATCACTCGTGAAATGAATAAAGAGTCTTCCGATTTCAGTCGATCTTCACAGCATGTTTAACTTTATCCATGTGTTTACAGGGACCGCGGAGACCATTTTAAAGTGGTAGGGCTAAAAACTCAGGCCAATGCAAGAGATATTAAGATCACTGTTTTGCCATTTATCTTGCATTTGCGCGCCATTTTTTTGGAGCGTCAATAAACATAAACGTCGTCACTTTATCTTGTTATACTTTTGAAGCTGTTTGCAGTGCCGAAGTTTCTCTTGCGGTTGTCATTGCGGGAAACAAACTCCTGTGCGACTTCAGTTAAAGAGACACTGTCTGTTCTTCGCTTGTAGCCATTTAACATTGCTAGGTTGCTAAACCTTTCGTCACCTATCCTGGATTGAAGCCACGTCTTCAGACGCCGTGCAGATGAGAATGAACGCTCGCCAGCAGCGCTGGTAGCAGGATTTATAGCAAGCAGCTTACAGACAGTTTGCACTTCCTGAATTAGCTTCTTTTCTGGTTCAGGAAACTTTGACACCGCCAGCAGGATTTCGTCAAAACATGATATCTTCTCCTCCTTTAACATAACTTCCAACGTACTTAATTGCCCAGGTAGCGCCCCAGTATTAACATCTTCGCTGTATGATGCTTCAAGAAACTTGAACGCTGCCTCATAGTCTTCACCATTAGCAGCTTTAACCAAGAGGGTCTCCACCTGGGCGTAGGAGCTGAAGCTTTCTTGATTAAAGCGCTGATCGATAGCGCTGACGATAAGATCAATAGCCTCATAATAAACCCTTCTAAAGTGATCTTTGGCAGTTTTGGGATAGCTTGGTGTACCAGTACCAACCCCCAGTCTGGCCGGAGTTCGTCGCTTTCTCGGAAGCGTTGGTTCGCCAACCCCTTCGTTTTCACTCTTGGGGGCGACATTAGCATAGAAATAGTCGAAGCTCTGATCAGTGCGCATTTTGGTGAGCGGCTCCTTTGTAAGATTTGCTAAGCGTTGTCCATTGACAGCAGCCATCTTCGTACCCTGAAGAGTCTTAGATAGATTATCGGTGTGGGAATAAAGCCGCTCTCCAAGATGCAAACCAAAGAAAAAGTCAAATCGTTCCATTTGGGCCTTACACCCTATTATCCTTGCACGTACATCGCGTTGCAATCGTTCGGACAAGCAAACATCCCACTCTTCCATAAGAACTGAATAGTTCTCAAGAATTCGTCGAAAACAACTGGCTCTAACCGTCCACCTTGTAGGGAAAAGTCCAATAATTCCACGGGAACTAGTATCCTCCTCTTCCGTTTTCAGGTTTTCCTTAAGCTGTTGAAGTAAGGACTCCCGCTTTGGTGAAAATTTGATCAGGGTGACTATCTCCTTTGCAATATCCATAGTTTGTGACAACAGCTGACAATTACAGGTCATATGCTTCACGCTTTAACTCAAAGAGTGAGCGTAGCAGTGGGTAGGATGGGCTTTAGGTGCAACCTCTTGAATTCGTCTAGCCACACCCGTTTTGGGCCCAAGCATATTGCTTGCTCCATCGTAACATTGACCCCTGCAGTTGGTTAGTGAAAGGCCTAGTTTAGCCAAAGTGTCCTTAATAGCTGTTACTATTGTCTCCGCACTAATATTTGGAATTTTGATGAACCCGATGAAGTCTTCATGTGCAACAAGGGAGTCATCCACCCATCGAATGCAAAGGGTGAGTTGTTCTTTATTACTTATATCGGTATACTCAACACAGATAATAGCGAAAAAGATAGTCTTTTAAATGTCGGATGCTAAATCTTGGATGACCCTGCTGGCAATTATGGCTATTAACTCATTTTGGATTTCGTGAGAAGTATATTTGTCAGCGGTCCTGTTGAGCCACACTAACAGCTCAGGGCGATCCTTAGCTCTAAGCTTTAGCAACTGAAAAAAGTTTGATTCTTCCTCGGTATTTCCTTGAAATGCAAGGCCTTGGCGAGTTAGAAACTGTAGACATTCAATAATTGCAACGAGACATTGACGATTTTCTTCCATCGTTGCTCTTGCTGTCTCGCTCATCATTTCGACAACATTACCACACGAGGGTACTGTTGTAGAGTATTCTACATCCAATTTATGGCAGTTACAGTTCTGGTGCTCTCTAAATTGAGCCAACGCATTTTTCCAGTTGGAGAATCCCGACTGTATGAATACGAGTTCTTTGTTCCCGGCACTATTCAAATATGCAAGAGTACAGTAGACGCGTTTTATTACTTTTAAGTAGTGTAATCCATATATTCCCATGTCAACTGGAGCCCCAGAAAATAAATCACAGCAAAAAAGTGGTAGGGCTATAGCCCTAGCAGCCCCTCCCGCTCCGCGGTCCCTGGTTTAGGTGTGCGTATCAGTGTTTTCTACAAAATTAAAGCTTATTCTTTCTTCGCCACATTTGTCTTTTCTCGTCTCTTTCCTCGCTGTTTCTCGGGTTGTTCGTCACTGATACTTTGCCTGTTTGGCAGTAGCTCTCTTTCACGTTGAACTTTGCCAATTCGTCGTTTGCTTGTCTTTGACTTCCTTTCTCGTTTGTCGACAGTCAAGGAATTCATTAATTATAATTCAGCGCTTTCGAAACCACACGAGCTTTTCCCTTGCAGGCCCATCCACTACAAAATTATCAAAGCCAGCCAAGACATTTCGATGTTTTTTAACATCCAAACACCGACTCATACCGGTTCACACAAAAACACGCGGAAATTAATCACGTTAAGACGACAAAACGTTTGTTGTTTACAGTCTTAGATCTCAACTTTTTCAATGCGATGGAGCGTGAGGCGCGCTAATTTTTGACAGCTTTCTATCAGATTTTGAGACGCGCTCGTGCATTTGACTGGATTTCTTCCTCGAGCGTGAGTTTCTGTCTTATTCAATTTAATTAAAGCTTTTGGAAAACAATTTCCCTCGCAGACACGCACACTATAAAATTACCAAAGCCAGCCAAAACACCCAAACGCTGACTTTTACCGGGTCAAACGAAAAAACAAAAAACAAAAAAAAGAACAAAAAAAAAAACACACAAAAAAAAAACACACACACTCGACAATTAATCAAGTTATACTATGAAATTTTTGTTGTCTTTGGACGAAGATCTGGGTTGTTTACCATTTACATGGGAAGACCGGTTTGACGACGCGCGTGTTCCATTCCGACACAAACATTCCCAACGGTCGGGTTTACAGAGCGATCCAAGCCAAAAGGCCTGGAACTGGTAGAAATGAGCAAATGGAACGCACATTTCCATTTATTCCATTAGGGAATGTTGGACTACCTTTCGAGAAATTCCTTTTCCCCCGGACATTTTCCGTTTGGGAAGACCAAAATAGGCTTTCCATTTACAATCCCACCGAAATTTACAGATTTTTTTTTTGGTTAATGGTAAACAACCCTCGAGTTCAAATTTCTCCCTTCAATAAAATTCCGGCATTAAAAACAATTCCGATACCGTTAAAAGGTCATAAGTTTCTTCTCTTGTTGTCTTCCCAAAACCAAATTTTCTCGAACAGATGGGTTACTATAATTTCTTAACCATGATGCTCCGCTCGCACGCCTTCGGCGCTCGGAGCTCCACTATTATTTACTTTCTGTGTCTTATTTTGCTATTTTCCTGTTAAGTTTAATTGATACTGCTCTTTTTACAAGCTTTAAAGGGCTCGCCATGTTGGATGATGTCACTGGCCCCAGCAGCGCTATTTGGATATCTACCCACAACATTAAAGTGCCCCTAACCCCAAATTTTTTTCATTTTAAATGATTTGCCTCTGAATTAGAAGGACAACCGTGAAAAAAAAAATTTGATTCGGTTGAATCTTCGCTTTTCTGTGCCCCGGTAAAGTCTCGAAATTACGACCAAAAAACGCCGCCATTTTGTTTTACGACCGAGTTATGCGGAGATTGGGTTCACCGTTTGTATGACGTCATCCCGGGAACGGAAGTTCTGTTGCGCTTACAAAGTTCTTTGAAGGAAGCTCAATAATTCTAACTCTGGGGGCAAATAAGACATTATTTTAACCGATAATTTATATTCATAGTATTGTCACATGTAACATTTCTCTCCTAAGAGAAGATTTGATGTTTTGCAAACGAATGAGCCAAAAACAGACCGGCTGTTCGTGAAATAAACATATTCCCATCGGCTGATCTCACAAGCATTTTATGCCCTTTTATACGGTGAAAGCAGAAAATTCCAATGAGTCCGCTCAATGAAAAGATCTCCTCTTTAAAACTCGTTTATTGTATAGTGATAAAACCCAAACATGTGCATGTACCACGTTTCCAATGCATCGTGATATTCAGTATGCTGCGTATCGGATACACAAAGGATTTAACCGCAGCGACACAAAGTAGTCCAGAATGTAATGGCAGCTAAAATAATTGCTCCTCGATATGTACCTTTGAGAAAACCTCATCAATCTAACTTCCTTTAAATTTTTCGGCTTCATGAGTCCTACAGTCTTCGACACAAGCGCTCTATTAAAACCGGTTTCCAACGTCAACAATCAAAATATATTTCAGAGGCCATGCTAATTCACTGACAGAAGCCCATGTCACTGATCAATACATTGTAGACTGCTAAGAAAACTTGAAGTGTTTACAAATCAAACTGATTAACCTCACCGAATTTAGTTGATTTAGACGATGGTGCCACTCGAACTTCATGTTCAAATGGAGCTACATGTAGTAAAATATATCCAATCGCGTCTAAATTTGTGTCAGTTTGTTTACATTGCATATATGCAAATTATTCTCGCATCGCGAAGTTGTGTTCGCTTATTTCTAACCAACAGTTTAGACGGATACGTAGCCTCAAATTTTAGCTAGAGTAAGCTATATTTCTTTTATTTTACCTTGCCTTGACTTTGTTCACAGTACTGCCGGAGGATAACTAGAAGTTCAGCTAATCCTCAAGTCACGTAATTCACGTCGGCTGAGCTCACTTTCCGTTCTCTTGTTAAATCTATCTTTGCCTTCTTTGAATCGAGACACCATAAATAAAGACTCTCCCATAAATAGGCACTTCCACAATTAATTGCTGATGTTCGTTTAAAATACCGATCTAAAGTCGGATGTGCGCTACCCTGGGTGCCTGAGGTTATTTTTTTCGTTTGAAGGAGGGAATTTACGCGGCGAAGCCGCAGCAACGAGGCGCGAAGCGCCGAGAGGAAAAAAAAAACCGTCTCTCGCGTTCTGTTTTGGCTTTTCAGGGATATTTATTTTTTCAACGAGCCTCTGGAGCCAGGGTAGATGTGCGCCGTTTATATAAACTGATAACAATTATTGTTTTCAAACCGCTGCACAATTCCCATTACCGATGCACGGGTACTCGGTCGTTCAAGATTGAAATGTTAAATCAAAGCTTTTGCTCACCAGCAGCGTACACAGAACCACGAGGTACGGCAGATAACACTGATAAACGAAGTTAATCTTTTTCGTCTTCCCTTCTTCTGCGAATCTTGCTGTCCATTCCTGGTCTTCATAACCATGAGGCTCCTTCGAGCTCCTCGCCGATTCCGTTCTAGTTCCACTTCAGAAATGAAGTTAATTTGGTCTTCACCCTACACATAGCCTGACTCTGATTCCGAGGACAAGGAGGACATTATTCCAACACAATTTTGTCTACTGCCAGGCTTTTACTCTCCAATATGTGCTTCGATGACCCCAACAAACGCTTGCAAAAACAGAGATTGACTGAGAAGCTATCTTTCAATCGTTCCCGGGATGACGTCACCAACCTCGTTGGACCCAGACTCCCTTTTACTCAGCCGTGCAACAAATTGAATGAGACTTTGGCTGTCCATAAAAAATCGAGGATTCAACCAAATCCAATAATTCTTTCGCCGAAATACTTCGAATGATAAGTAGGTTTATTTAGGCGAAAAAACATTTTTGGGGTTAGGTGCACTTTAATATCAACTTATAGACGGGCTAATAGGCTAGCTATTAAAGCTAAACGTTTAAAAGGGAATGCCCCCCCCCCCCCCCCACCCCGTCCCACACTACACGAGGCTACTTTTCCTTGGGAAAAATCTTTATTACCTTGGCCCCTTTATAAAGGTAAGATGGATCATCCTTGAAGTCGCTGTCATGGTCCAGATGAGTGGAATTATTCAGCTCACATATGTGTGTTGCTTTTCCTTTTTCTGTGTTCTTTTTAAAGTTAAAACTGACGCAGTCCTCCTTCTGATAACAGTAGAGTTCACAGAGATCTTTGTCCAGAACTTTGATAGTTTTTATTGTGTGCTTGGTAAGGCGTTTCTTAAAAAAGAAGAAGGCGGCAGGAAACTCCATGGAACGAAACTCTTCTAATGGCAATAGAAAACGAAAAAAGAGATCATTTTAAAGTGCATATGAAACAAAAGTTTTCATTAGCTTGTTCGAAAGAGCTTTCTAAATGATGAAGAACAGCGTTTATTTTATTGTGATAGCACTATTGGTTGCCGAGTTATTCAAGATTTTGATTTATGCAAATTACAGGACTTGTGACATCACAAGGTGGACACAAAATGAAGTAAAATCGCAAAATATGGGATATCTGTGCAAATACTAAGTCTACAGGGTTGAAATTTTGCAAGGTTGATGTGCTTCCAGAACTACACATTGCGATAGTGGTTATGATGTCACCATAGCAACATACTCGTTATCAGACCATTACCTTCCCAAACGAAAAAATGCCTTATTTGCACCGTCAAGGAACCAAGCTACTCCGCCTAGCTGAACTAGTTTTAACACTTAACTGTTTTTCTTTCGCTGATAACTATTACAAGCAAATTAATGGTGTAGCGATGGGCACAAAAATGGGACCTAGCTACGCCAATCTTTTTGTAGGTTACGTCGGGTACCAATTCTTCAATCTGTACAACGGTCCTAAACCTGAACTCTACGGTCGCTACATTGACGACTGCATCGGCGCAATTTCGTCTACCAAGGAGGAAATCAATCAATTTATAACCGCCGTTAATTCTTTTCATCCGGCTCTAAGATATACCAGGGAAATTTCGGAATCTTCGCTGGCCTTTCTTGGTATCAAAGTTTTTATCAGCGGCAACGGTTTATGTACCAGTGTGCACTACAAACCCACCGATTTGTATTCCTCTTCACATCCATCTCGTGTCAAAAACGCGATTCCCTATTCTCAATTTCTTAGACTTCGATGTCTATGTAGTGATGACTCTGGTTTTTCCAACAAATCAGAGGAAATGTGCCAGTTCTTCGAGAAACGTGGCTATCCTGATTCTGTGGTTCAATCGGGCCATCATCGCGCCCAGCAGATTGATCAACAGTCAACACTACAGACGTCACAGAAGGAAAAGAATGACAGAATTCCATTCAGCCTCACATTTCACCCTCACAATAACCCAGTTAAAGCCATCATTCTTAATAACTTTAAGATAGTGCAAAATGATCCAGAAACAGCTAGAATCTTTTCGCAACCACCGCTGATTTCATTCAAACGCGACAAAAATGTAGGTAACTTTCTAGTTAGAAGCGAATTCAAAACACTGAACAACCTGGCACTTTTAAATGCGCGCGCTCGCGATGCAAAACTTGTCCTTTCATTCAAAACACTGACAAAATATCGGGCCCTAAGTTATCTGTTAAGATCACTGATCGTTTCATGTGTACCTCCGCAAATGTTATCTATTGCATAACCTGCACATTATGCAAAAAGTTATACATCGGCGAAACAGGAAGACGACTAGGTGACCGATCCCGAGAACATCTTCGTGATGTTGAGAAAGATGACAAAGATGCATCCAAACCAGTCGCTCGGCAATTTAATCTCCCTAGCCATTCCAAAAAACACATGTCGATCTCCGACCTTTCCCTACGTCGAGGTACCACGGAAAGCCGTAAAAATCTCAAGCAAAAATTGATCTTTTAAATCGGCACTATTAATCCCCACGGTATCAACGAGCGCTTTTCATTCAATTAATTTATTCCTGTTTTTCACGTTACCATGTTACCACCAATAGCGTAGCTCCATTTTTCTGTATATAAACCATACACAACCCACAATTCCTCGATTCGCTCCGACAAAGGGCTCGAAACGTAAGCTAATAGAATCCGTGTATGGTGGCAAGAGAGAATACTGTCTTGACGGTGGTCAATTTACATTATCAACTCCGTTGATAAGCCAAATTTTCCTAACTAATTGCGTTCTATTTTCACGAGGTGACGGTTCGAGCACATTCTGTTAAATAAATTCCCTGTATATTACACAATATATTATCTTAAGGCGCAATTGTTCCCACGTTGCATCTTCGAATATTGCGCTATATAACTGTGTTTGCATTAACTATCCGCTTGAGCGTGTGAAAAGACGTCGCATTAGAATAAAACTATAAACAAGACAATAGTGCGCAACGACTACGCCTTGTTTAAATAATAGTATATATCTGCAAACATTCGACAGTTTCATCTTTTTTCATTCGCTCATCAGCCCATTTTTTTTTTTTTTCACCCCGAGAATTTCGGGAAAAAGATAAAGACTAAGCTCGTAAAATGTTTAAGCCGTCCGACCAAAATAAATAAACTATATAATGTAAGCAATTAGAAAACAAGACTCACAAAAGCGCAGCTGTTTTTCCTACAGGTCTATATGTTTCTATAAAAATTCGAAAAAGAGCTATAATATGCCCGTCGACAAAATAATTTAAAGTCAGATGTCATACGTTAAAGGTGTGAATGGCTGAAAACAAAAAGTTCTTACCGACTGACCGAACGGGAATGCACATCAAGGAAGTAGTGGACACTAGAACGAATGAGAGGAAATAATGCATTTTGCCTTTGAAGTCAACGAGTCACAGTATCCAACCGATGACATGTAACTGATTCGTCGTTCAGACACAGGTTCATAGAAGAGACAGAGTAACAGACGGTGCATGAGGGCAGTGTCATCAACAGGTTTTAATGATATGAACCTTTGCCTGGCAACACTCCTATAAGCAAAATTTACAGTTGTTATGTTTCGGCAAATGAAATGCGGTAACGTCTCCATTGTTGACATTATTCAGCTGATGAGGGCAGGGAATTAGGCGTCATTCATGACTTTGTTTGTCACAGAAGCCAAAAAGGCCAGACTGTTTAACATTTTCGGTGAAATCTGGCACCAAATTGATTTTCTCGTGTCTTTGCAAGAAAGACACCGCAACTTAATCAGTTATGAATGGTGCTGATATCCAGCTAGCAAGATGCGACTTCGGCAACGAGTCTGCATGGGTATATATTAACGAGTATTATGCAGCTTTTTCGCTTGTTTCGTTTGACTTTCAGATGGGCAAATAAATTGAAGGTGATTTATTTTTTCCTTAATGCGACGTAAGCAATACATCTTTATACGGTGTAAGAGTATCAGGAATGATGCTGGCAACGTGACGAAAAGATATTAAGGAAGGTACGAGTAGACAGAAGGCAAATAAAATCGACTGAGAATGTGAGAGTGATTCTAATAAGGTAATGGAAGGTCTATATATATCCGGTAACTGAAGAGTTCCGTTTCTGGTCTAATAAATTTTTCATAACAAGTTCCTGTTGTTTCTCCCCACTGTTAAAAATAGCTAATTTATTATGTAGGCGAACGCTATAATCACTTTGTCTCAGAAACATCAAGATTCCACGTTCCTTGAACGTCAGTTTGTGTTCCCAAACCTATAGAATTAAAAAATGTAATATGTTAAGTATCCCAGTTCATATATATGATAGATAGACAATAATTTCCAACTGAAGCGACATAAGCATGTGACCAAATACAGTTCCTTGAACTGTTATTTGTTTCATACTACGATTTGCTGTTCTGTGAGATTATTTTATAAAATGTTTGCAAATTTAACGGAAAACCTAACCTGTTCCTGTAAACTTGGCTCGATGTATTAACGGCACAGCGAGGCTGAACGCCTGGAACAGGTACGGAAAACCTGCTGCGGTTTGCGGTGGTGATCAACAGCCCCGAAATCGTCTTTTAGTTTCTAGCTTGCGTGCAGACGTCTCCTAGGTTATTGGTTTTAAGTAGCTGCCGAACTCTTGTGTGTGTCTTCCTTTGAGATTTTTTATTTTATTTTTTCAGTTTCATTTTCTGCACTGAAGCTAAGATAACACATTTATACAAATGTGAATTAACTAAAAACAACACTTTCAAACGTGGAACTAGAAATGCTGCTGATCAAGGTGGAGGCAAAGAAACGAAGAGCAACAGTGAATTCAGAATAACAAGCTCTTAAGGTCCTATGCGAAGCAACTGAATTACTGAAATCGTTTCATTAACTTGAATATTGGCGTGCATGAAAACGGCGTATTATGCTTATTTGGTAATTGTACAATTTAATCTACAAAGCTCGTAGTTGAAGAAAAACTTATAGGAAGCCTACTGGCTACCTTTGACTAGGTGTTTTAATACGCATGCGGAGATGATGGTGCCGTATTTTATTAAAATTTGGTAGTAGAGCTCATAGTTTTGGGTACTCATTAAAATGAATACAGTTTGTAGTTATAATCAGGCCCACCGATTAATTTTTGCGTGATCAATCGCGCAGAATTCCGCGACACATCCCACACCTTCGACGTTGCGTGTAGCGGTAAATTTGAAATCTCGTGAGTCAAAAGACGCAAGACAATAAAAAAAAAATGGCAGAAAACGGCGCAACATCGACTACTTCTAGCCAAGTTTGATCACTGAGGTACACTCAGGCTTTTAAAGAAGAGGATAATTATGCTTTCATTCCCGAAATTTTTCTAAGCCTTTGAACTTGGACAAGTTTTATCAAACTTGTCTTGCAAATGCTGCAGTTTTACCGGATATTTGTATGAAAATATTGTTTGATATTTCTCTCGAAGAAAGTTATTAGCGACGTAGGTACACTCTGGCTTTTTGAGTTCCCGATCTGAAAAAGGACTATGCAAAATTTCCTGTTTATACGAAGACCTGAAGTTTTATCAAGATGATTTCTAAAAGTTATACCGAATACTGCAGAACTGGTGGCCTTCGAACTCCCTTGAGTATTTTAACAGAGTTTTAAACGGTGCAAATCGGAGGACGGGTATCAGGCGATATACACCGTCCGCGTCGATATTTGTCCTCCTATTTTTCCGTCGCGAAAAAGTCAAAACAAAGCCAGTAGTTTAAAAGTTTCTTTAGTTTCAAATGGAAGAATCCAATCAAACGGTTTAAATAAAATAAACTCAATTAATGTTATCAATGCAATTGTTTACCCCATTTGCAATCGTCGTTAGATTAATTTTTCGACATTTCAACTTTCAACTGTGTCATACGCGGTATGAAAAATAATCGGAGGGTTATAAAATGAATAAACCCCTTTCTGGCTTGCTAATTTATCGGAGGATAATCTCCTTGGCTGATAGATTGTGATCACAATTTCACGGTTCACCCTACGATATACCAGCCACCTAAAGGGGTTTATTGACTAAATATTGCAGAATAGCTGATTGGGGAAATCCAATTACAGCAAGTAGCCTAGTTATTTCAGAAAAATTTCAATTAAACGTTAACATTTATTAAGTGTAATAAAGTAACAAAATAAAAGGAGACAGCCGAAACAACGGTACTTACTAAGGACAAATTTTTGTTTGAAAAATTAATTATTCTTATTTAAATCGATAAGGGTATAAATGTCGGCGTTAATGTATTCCTGAGTGTGTATTGACCTCGTAGAATAAACGTTAGGATGAACAAGAGACACTTTAATGGTAACGTAACATTTCACTTTGAGACATGTAATTATTCATCACAGCGAAACAATTAGAAATCCCTGACAATATCACTGGCTACTATTTTTTTGCCTTTTACTTTCTTGCATTAAGATGGTGAACGTTATTGGGAATGGAGTGCACAATTTTCTTATACGCTAATGAACGAAAGTGTAGACCCCACATACCACTCTTCCCTAATGCTAGCAGCCAAAGGACCAATATAGAGCGACCTCTTTTTGGAATGAGTTGCGGCCTGCGCTCAAACGTAGCCCATCCGTGACGGAGTTCAAGCGCTTACTCAGGCAACGGCTTCTTAATGACTGCTTTATTTAATTTTATTGTCTTCTTTTATCATTGTCATGTACTTAGGTTTTTAATTTTGTAATGTAAAATTGACTCTGAAAGGCCCCGTGGGGACGAGCCAATAAAGTATGTATGTATATGTATGTATGTCTGAACACTGGTAAGATGTCATAACTATCCTATGGGTGATCCGCACCAAAGCCTAACATTTTGAGGTCTCTTGCACGAATTTTGACATTATTTAGATATCATGGGGCAGAAGGAAGTATGCCTTTCTTTTTTACTATTTGACGCAGTTTGATTTTGTCGCCTGCGTAGCGAGCGCTTCGGTGTAGTTTTTAAGCGCTTCAAAAGCGGATTTCCGAATTCTGGATTTGCACGAAATCGGATATTTTTAGCGCTCGAAAACCATACGGAAACGCTTGCTACGCAGGCTATACAGTTTGCAAGTAGCGGGCATTTAATATTATTTAGAGTTGATTTATCACAGGGAGTTTCTCCCGTTGAGGTCAAACGCCTTTTATAAAACTTTCTCCTTGAACCAGAAAATAAGTTTGAATATGAAAGTTACTTTTACTGAAGAATCATTAGAATGCTAATTTATTTTCTTAAAGACAGTGTGTTATTTATGGAAAAATTACTAAGGTGAAGGAGTAATCAAAGATTTTGCGGCAGCATGATGGCCGATTAAAACAAAAACGTTTCAGTGGCAAGACTGGAATTCTGCTGCCACGCTGTTTTCATTTCGCTCATTCTTCTAATGTCTTTTCTTTCAGTTGCTCCGGCTAAGGTGGCTCATTCTGTTTACTGTCCTTCCACAACACATCAGCCAAAAATAAAAATCTAAGTAACTCTCTTATACAAACACTCTATTGAGGCGGAGTTTCAAATGATCTGGACCTACGGCAATAGCAAGCCAACCCTTTCGGGGTGTGGGGGGTCTGGAAGGAAATGGAGAGAAGGAGCTTGCACACTCGATTCGTAAATTTGAATTACACTCCCAGTACCCCCAGTAGCTCCGCGGGCGTTGAGCTATCAGAATTTGACTAATCAGACCTTACTGGAAAAATGAGACGAATGTAAAGAAACATATTGAAAGCGCATGATCGCTATAACAAAACAGAAAACATAGAAAAAAATAAGCGAGGGTTTTAAAGTGCCCCTACCCCCGAAATATATTTTCGCCAAAATCTGTGCACCTGTTCAAAACTCATTGCACCATTTTGCGCCGTTATATTTAACAATTAAAATCTTGACTTTTTATAAGCTTTTCAGTCATCGTCTGTCACACGACCGAGCTAGTATGACGTCCCAAACTGACTTTCATCGCGGTAAGTCTTTGAAAATATGCATGCAACGCAGTTTGCATAGCAGTTTGCATAGCAGTTTTTGACGTCAACTGGGGAATAGACCCACATTCCTTCTGACTCGGTCGTGTACCAAATGATGCTTAGTTTACCGGAAGTTTTTAAGCCTGTAAAAAGTCCAATGTTTTGGGGATAAGTACAAAGTATTATGTTAACGGCAAAAAAAATTGAGGTTAGGGGCACTTTAACTTTATCCCAAGCGTGTTAAAAGGTTTCTTACACCGAGTTACCTGGAGGTCGAGGTGAGAGATGTCGGTTCAAGGACGAAGCGAACCTTAACGACTTCCGTGCCAAAGCCAGGACGGAGTCTCGGACAAAAAAATGTCCAACGAAGAAGACAAGGAGAAGCAATGCAAAAGAGATCGCTAGGCTCTCAGCAGCTACGTAAATAAGAACGAGGCTAGGACGCATTTCTAAATATCTACTACATGACTTCATGTTCAGTTCTGAGCTGAAACGTAGCTGATCTCAATTCTTAATCTGCGTGCTAGGTGTGACACTGAAGTAGCAGAAATTTCTATCCCTAGATAGAGCTACTTCGATCTGGCTGTCGATGATAAGTTGCAACTGAAGGACAAACGGCCAAAACTGTACTCTGTTTTGTTGTTGTTGTTGTTGTTTCACTTTAACGGCAGCGGCGGTATTAAAGAGCTGAAATATCATGCTTTTGCCATATCTCCTCGGTAATATAGCTAAGCAAAGCTTCGACAGTTTGACGTTGTTTGACTTGTAAATCCAGCGGAAACTTCAGATGCAACGAACAAGCTTTACGGATGTCGTTGCCAAAGCGACTGAGCGAAGATGGATTACGTCATTACCTAATCAAAGCGGTCAATCAGCGTTTCGCGTCCACTTTTTGGACGCAGATATGTATATCATTATTATTATTATTTGTATATTTATTTCCCACATAAAATGAGTTTACAATGATTAATAAACTATAGTGATTAATATACAAAATTGCAATGAATTAAGATACAAAAGAGAACAAATTGGCGAGGGAACCTAATAAATACTACGGGGCTTGCAGGACTCAAGCCTTGGCCAAACGGACTCGCAAGTAGACGCAAGTTGAAAACTTGGGTCTACTTGCGACTCCGTTTGGCCAGGACTCGGGTGCAACCTATTAGCCAATGAAATTGTTTTTTTTTTTTTCTTTGCGAATTGCGTGTACGTGCGACTTGGTTTGGCCACCCAACGCAAGTGCGTACCCAAATTGCGGCTTCTTGCGACCACTTGCCAGTCCGACTGGCCAGGGCTTTATAATTAGGTTCCCTACCAAACTTAGACAATAGTAACTGAAGTATTGACAAGACATACTTGTACATGCTCAACGGAATTAGTAATTACTGAGCTTCTGAGAGGCGCATGCAAGCTCTCTTTCCCTTCCCTTTCTTCCCTACTCCAAATTGCCCGGGAGAGCTTGTTTGCAAGCTAATCAATACCCATCACGTGTTTCTGAACGCACCCAACACGTTGGACCCACCAATATTGGAAGTCGTTGGCCCACAACATTGGGATCGTTTGCATGGGCCTTTCATCGATTCCTGTAGGTTCATGTAGATCATTCCATTAGCCGCCCTAATATTAAGTTTGTAAAACTCTGCTCTTTGAAACCAAAGTTCTGCCTTACCAGGTAGTTGATTGAGTGCAGAACATCACAAAATGAAAATTTTCTTCATGAAATTAATTACCCAAGACCAATTTTATTTTTCGCTTAGCTCAGTGCTCACTCTAAGTAAAAGGTATGCCATTTTAAACAAACATTCAAAACAAAGTCAATTCAATTTACGGTTTTGCAAATATCTAGGTAATATCATTTAAGACCTTTTGTTTCTTTAATAGTGGTCAATTTAATTTGAACCAACCACAATAGCTGTATATACACGTCATTTTGGAATGGAATTGTGAAGGAAAAAGATATGGGGTGGCACTATGACCTAATACATAAAACCTGTCGTGAACGAACTCCGGTGTATAAGCAAAAAAGCAATCACTACTTTAACACCAATTCCACAGTATGACATCGACGTACGCTTGCATATAGCCGTACATTGCTAGTAGAGTTGACGAGTCGAAATTTAATCTTTGTTCAACTCTGGGAGCTCGCCGTGTTATTAATATGATTGTGCGTATGGGTGAGGTATTGGCCATACTGAGGAATTCGTGTTAATGTGGGTATGTGCCGCTGGCCTCTCAGAACCCCTACCCCAATACAATCCACTCTCCGGCCAAATATAGACCTCATCTTAGTCACTTTTGGGCAAATGCTTTTTTTATTTTATTATTATTATTATTATTATTATTATTATTATTATTATTATTATTATTATTATTATTATTACTATTATTATAATTATTATTATGATTATTATTTTTATGATTCCAAGTTAGTCATTTTCTTTTTATGCATATACCTTTTAAGTAGGTCATCCTGAAATGAATTTATACATTAGTTAAATTGAATGTAGGACACTTTACTTTCCACCTATAGTACAAACATTCTGGTACATTTACCCGCAAAATCCAGAAACTGTGCGACCCCATTCTAGTACCTCTATTAAAAATGCAACCCCATTATAGTCAATCCAGTCGTGAAAATGCGACTAATGAGTAAAGACTCCTATTTGGAAAATTTCATACAGTGTTACAGGGCCCTTTCGCAAACAACAGGGATGCCACCGTCTACTTCACACGAAATGTCATTCCACTTTCCTGCATCTCCAGCTGAAGTATCTCCCGAGATATAGACGCAATCCTCCTGTCCATGTGCGTCATTTGGTTCCCCAGGCTTCCATGAGTCATAATTTCCCTCAAGGGGCGTCCCATCAAGCCAGTAGAACTTTGAGTCAGTTTGATTTCGCTGGAGACCCAGCCATGCCCAGTCTTTACTCCGCTCCTTGAGTAGGTTCAAAATGGAGTTGTTTTCCTCCTCTGATTTAATAACGGGCAGATGCGCGCCCATTCCTTGGCATTTTTCCCAGGCACCGCTCATTTGCTTTAAGTTAATCGACATAAAATAACACGAAGCTTCATTAGCTACCCAGCCTTCCGGACAACCTACATTGTAGATAAGGTAAAAAGAATTATACCATAAATAATAAGTCAAATGTTTGGTAAAGGGCGCGTTATTTTTGGCTCGTTCCATTCTTAAAAAGGGATAAAGTGTTTTGATGAAAAAGGTCAATGACAACATTTAATCACTGATTGCTCAATTAGGGTCCAAAGGGCTTTGAAGGCCACTTCATTACTCATTTAACGAGTAACCAACCATGCAGAGCAAAATTAAAAAAGCGATTAAACATGCTACAGCAAACGGCACGGTAAGTAACTGTAATAGGACTGAGTGGAGTCCAATTCGGTCTGTAACCATACGAATGACAACAAAATCGGACGACCGCGCTGCGGAGGTCCGATTTATTTATCACGAGTATGATTACAGACCGAATTGGACGACACGAAGACTTATTACCAATTAATCATAAAAGCATAAATTTCTGACAAAAGAAGAAAAGCCAAGTTATAAAAGGAAGGGAAAGTTTGCACCAAAAGACTGACAAAGGAAGGGTAAATTGTTTAATGTCGCTCTGAAATCGACTACAATCAAAATGTGTGATGATTGAAACCAAGGTTGTGATTGGTTCATTTGAGCAACAACTTTGAATGTAATTGGTTGATTTAAAATGCTACTTTGATTGTGATTGGCTTATTAAACCGTCGGATAACAAACTGTCCGATTACAAACTGTCCAATAACAAACGACCCGATAACAACTTGGAAATTGATTTAGTGCAAAAGAAGAGATTTTAAACCAATAACGCATAATTTCATTCAAACGCGACAAAAATGTAGGTAACTTTCTAGTTAGAAGCGCATTCAAAACAACTGAACACCCTGGCACTTTTAAATGCGTGCGCTCGCGATGCAAAACTTGTCCTTACAAAACACTGACCAAATATTGGGCCCTAAGCGATCTGTTAAGATTACTGATCGTTTTACGTGTACTGACCTCCGCAAAAGTTATATATTTGCATAACCTGCACATTATGCAAAAAGTGATACATCGGCGAAACAGGAATACGACTAGGTGACCGATTGCGAGACATCTTCGTGATGTTGAGAAAGATGGCAAAGATGCATCCAAACCAGTCGCTCGGCATTTTAATTTCTCTAGCCATTCCAAACAACACATGTCGACCTCCGGCCTTTCCCTACATCAAGGTACCACGGAAAGCCGTAAAAATCTAGAGCAAGAATTGATCTTTCAAATCGGCACTCTTAATCTCCATGGTATCAACGAGCGCTTTTCATTCAATTAATTTATTCCTGTTTCTCACGTTACCATGTTACCACAATTAGCGTAGCTCCATTTTCTATGTATAAACCATACACGACCCATAATTCCTCAATTCGCTCCGACGAAGGGCTAACGCTCGAAACGTCAGCTAATCGACTCCCTGTACGGTGGTCAATTTACATTATCAACTCCGTTGATAAACGAAATTTTCGTGTTTCACTCCTCCACCGACGCAGCATTCAATTAGTGTAATAGACTAGGCGCCAGGCATGGCGGCCACGAAATTTTGGTTGTCCAATGTTATCGTGTATTTTGCGTTATATTCCCTACATTTTTACTATTATCACTTTGAATTGCAAGATAATTGTTTGGTGAGCTGTCCTGAGTACTCTGGTCTATGGAAGCGACATTCTGGCTCTTCTGTAGGTTTATTTACTTGGCTTGGTCGTCCCGTTGCAACTGTGAAGAGTATTCCATGCTTGGCTGGGTTTGCGAAAACTAAAAGGGCCAGCGTGAAGTCTTCCAAACATGGTCTGACTACTTTGGTTATCCCTGGCTTTGATCCTCCCACTGATATTACCATCTACATGGACGTGTCGCTGAACCCTGGCCCGACATTGAGATTTATTGAAAGTTTTGAACCGAAAGATGAAGCGACTTTGCATATAAATTGTACTGCGAAATTGACACCACGTTGTTTGCATATGCTTCACACGACTGAAAGGATCTGTTACTCACGAGAAGAACTTCTGAGCCTTCGCCGCTATTCTATGATCCATTGCATCGACTCAGACTTACTTTCTGCGGTCAAGGAAAATCAGCTCTTTCGATTTAGAGGAAAACGTGGAGGAAGGAGGAAAATTGCGACCAAGATTTCCCTTCGAGAGCAAGCTAATAACAATTGTTTCTATGCTGATTGTTGTCGGCGAAATCGTGGCAACTTGATTATAGTTCCACGCTCTCCACTTCCAGTTAATACTGTATTTTCAAAGAATGTTGACTTCTGTCTTCTAAATACCAGATCTGTGATGAACAAGTCCTTTATTGTTAAAGATTTTGTTGTGGACAATGCCATTGACATTCTTGCCATAACCGAAACCTGGCTGCGTGCGGATATGGCTGATCAGAGTGCTGTAAATTGCCTCTGTCCTTCTGGCTATAACTTTCACCATTTGCCTCGTACCAAACGTAGAGGTGATGGTGTAGCTGTGTGTATAGGAAATGTTTCTGCCTAAAAAAGTTATCAATTGGTGTCTCATTTAGATCATTTGAGTTTATTGATTGTATGATGAACTATTCAACAACTGGCTTGAGATTAGTGGTCGTCTACAGGCCTCCTCCATCGCAGGAACACAAGCTCAATGTAACGTTATTCCTGAACGAATTTGCAACATTTCTAGAAATGCTGGCTAGTACTAATGGACCGCTCCTGCTGACTGGAGATTTCAACTTCCACCTTGATGTTCCAACTGACCGTGCTGCTATTCGTTTTATGGGTTTAATTGAAGCTTTCAATCTCATACAACACGTTAGTGCCTCTACCCATAAAGATGGACATACCCTAGACTTAGTGATCACTAAAGCCAATGATAACTTTATCAAATACATCAAAGTGTCTGATCCAGTTATATCCGACCATTCTGCGGTGCATTGCGAGTTGTCTATCAAGAAACCAGGTCTTGAAAGGCGGGAGATAACATATAGGAATTTGCGGTCGATTGATAGAGAATGTTTTAGCCAGGATATTCGAAATTCAGAATTAGCAAATTATGACAAGTTTGAGAGTGTCTCCGCTCTAATAGACTGCTATGAGAGCACATTATCGAGATTACTTGAGCAACACGCGCCTATTAAGAAACGTGTTGTTACCCTACGACCTGCTGCGCCGTGGTACAATGATCATATCAGAACGGAAAAAGCAAAAAGAAGGAAACTGGAGAGGATATGGCGCAAAAACAAACTTACGATTAATAGGGAAATGTTCGTCGAACAATGCAAATGCGTTAACAGGCTAATTGCAGACTCAAGGATGAAGTTTTACGCTGACACCATTAAGGACAATAGTTCTAATCCGCGGGTATTGTTCTCAACGTTTGTAAAACTGTTACATCTCAAGGCAACACCAAAACTACCATCGCATGAAAACGCCATTGATCTCGCGAACACCTTTGCTGAGTTTTTTGAGAATAAGGTTCGGTCTCTCAGGGATAACATGCTAGAAGTTACCGACTTGCCTCAAGCTTCGACCTGTCATGTTCCTACGGAATTGCTTGAATTGTCTCCGACTAATGTTACAGAATTGTCTTCTCTTTTACGTACTATGGCTGGGAAATCCTGTATCTTAGATCCAGTACCTGGTGCTCTGCTGAAGGATTGTTACGATGTCTTGTTGCCTGTTATTGTGCGTATTGTGAACTTATCGCTTGATAATGCGACCGTTCCTATGAAACTCAAGGAAGCCGCTCTTACCCCCATAATCAAGAAAGAGGCCCTTGATCATGAACTCTATCCAAGTTACAGGCCTATTTCCAATCTCCGATTTGTATCCAAGGCAATAGAAAAAGTGGTTGCTGCTCGTTTGAATGAGCATCTCAATAATGGTGACCTTATGGAGCTATTTCAATCTGCTTATAGGGCCGGTCATAGCACTGAGACCGCACTGACCCGTGTTCACAATGATGTTCTCCGAGCTATTGATGATGGTCAGTGTGTTATACTTATACTCTTGGACCTTTCTGCCGCGTTCGATACTGTTGACCATTCCATTTTGTTGAATAGACTTGATCATTGCTTTGGAATCCGAGGCAAGGCTCTCACTTGGTTTCAATCCTATCTTCTAAATAGGAGCCAATTTGTTTATGTTGAGAACGAACGTTCCTCGAGCCGTTGTCTGAAATATGGCGTCCCACAGGGTTCTGTTTTAGGGCCCATGCTATATTCCATATACACTGCCCCGCTTGCTAATGTAATCAAACAGCACAACATGTCTTATCATTTCTATGCGGACGACACGCAAATTTATTTAAGCTTCTGTCAATCAGCTGCAGGGGAACCAGAGCATTCCACATCTCGAGTTGAACTGTGTATTAAAGACGTTGAACAATGGATGATGATAAACAAGTTGAAATTGAATGGTGATAAAACTGAACTGTTAGTCTTTAATGCTCGCCATCGGCCGACCCCCACACTCAATTCTATATATGCCGGATCTGATTATATCACTGCATCGACCTCTGCAAGAAATATCGGCGTCTGGTTTGACAATTTGGTTTCTATGGATAAACAGATCGCTTCCATTTGCAAATCTGCATTCTACCATCTAAATAACATAGCCAAAATTAGGAAATTTATATCTTTTAAGCACTGCGAGACCCTTATTCACGCATTTATCACTTCAAAGCTTGATTATTGTAATTCCGTTTTATCCGGTCTTTCCAAGAATCAAACTCAGAGACTACAGTTTGTTCAGAACAGTGCGGCGCGCCTCCTCATGGGGACCAACAAGTATGATAACATAACACCCATATTGAGACAGCTACACTGGCTGCCTGTGACCGAGAGAATTGATTATAAAATCTTACTTCTAACATTCAAATCACTACATGGTATGGCACCTGAATATCTTTCTGAACTGTTATCTGTTTACAAACCTGGAAGATCATTACGCTCCTCGGGTAAATCTCTCCTTGTAACACCGAAATTTAATCTTAAATCATACGGGCAAAGGGCCTTTTCTTGTGCTGCCCCTGCACTGTGGAACAGTCTTCCAGACGATATAAGATCTTGTAATTCACTGACTGTTTTCAAATCTAAGTTGAAGACATTTCTTTTTAAGCGTTACTTTATTTCATAGTTTTAGTTTTTAATTGATTAGCTTTAATGATTATCTTTTTTATTATTTTAATTGTGAATATTGTAAAGCGCTGTTGAATTTCTAGAAACAGCGCTATATAAGCCTATATATTATTATTATTATTATTACAATTTCTTTAGAAACTAATCCCCTTTATACAGAAAACGCCAGCCGACCGAGAAAGCCAGAAAAAAGATTCTTAAGTTTCCGTAGCACAGTAGAATTAACGGGAAGTAAACAATCTCAGCTCATCAACATTTCAGTCTTGAACATTTTTGTCTTTTTTTTTTTTTTAATTTGGTAAAATCTCAAAAGCTTCATACAGTTATCTTTCTGTTGTCATGCTACATGTATTTATCTTCAAGTTTTACCAATTTTGGTACGTTTTTATATCGGCTTGAAGGTGGTTTTGAATTTAGCTGTTTAAAAAATGGCAAAAGCTTCAGGCCAGAAAAATTCCAAGAAATATCAAGGTATCATAACTTATTTGTCAAGCTGCCAGCAATCAATCCCACCTCTACAATTGATACCGTCTCCCTTGAATCCTGGTTTGCACGTACAGTTATACGATCCCTCTTCGTTAATACATTCGGCATTACTATAGCATGTGCGGTTTCCTGTGGTGCACTCACCAATATCTGTAAATAGAGAAAATATTAATAAAAGGAGAATTGATCTTGGCCACATTACTTCACAGGATACCTCTTCAGTGTACTTGCAACGTCAATCAAAGAGTACACCCATACTCTGAGTCTTATGCATCCTGGGTATCGCTGGCGTCAAAAAATCTTGCGTCCTAAAGCAATAAAAATGCCACGAAGTGATTATCAAATGCTATCCTTGGTGTAAGACAAGAAAATGATAGTCGCTTAAAATACTATCAGGCGGTTTGGTATAATTTTACAATGTCCATGCTGAAATCATTCCGCATTCAGGAATGAACAAAGAGTACCAAATGAAATGTGATCATAAAGAATTTGCACCTTCACGATTAGTACCGTTTTTCACGAATCCAGTAATAAAAGGACATGTTTACGGTGGGCTTTGCAGCTGTGGACTCCCGCCACGCATTCACACACAAAGTCTGAACCATAGCAAATATTCATTAACCGTTGCCAAGTTAGCCCGTTGAGTAATACATTTACTAAGGGCCTTCCACCTTTGACTAAATAATGTCTCGCTGGCAAGTGCATTGTCGGAAAACGGTGGGTTTTGTCTGTTTAGTGTATGTGTCTTTTCAGAAAAGCCCTTTGTAACAGCATATGTTAAAAGGCATACTTGAGATTGCAATTAGTCTCTATAAAACATTGTATTATGCCCAATCGATTATGAAGAGAAAATTAAGGTTGACCCAAGTTCCCTGTGTGTAAATTAGGCGTCGCGAAATAAGAACACGCGCGTCACGGAAGACTGGAGCAGTCCCATTACAAAGAAATGTATGCATTTTTCCTATTTATATTAATTCGGCAGACTCAGTTCACCTGAAAGAAATCATTTCAACGACTGTACTTTTTAACTATATTTTAGAACACCATTTTACCTGTACAGTTCCTTCTGTCTCCTTGGTGTCCTTCCTTACAAGCACAATTGTGCGATCCTATGGTATTAGTACACAAGGCATTGACATCGCACTGATGCCCCTCTGAACACTCGTCAATTTCTAAAGAAGAAGGAGAAGATGGAGACAACGAGGGTGATTACTAGGGTTTGGTGGGCGGGTTAGATCAAATATTGACTGATAGTAATTGCCAGAGGCACTCTGGCAGGCTGACGTCCGATCTCAAGCCATAGAAGAATTTTAAACCGCTATGAAACTTTGTGATAAGTGCGGTATATAAATCCGTTATAATTATCATTGAGTAAATATCGGGCGAGCTCTTGTATTCCGGAAAAAACTTGGGTAACTTTTATAATTTCATGCGGTATGGCGTCGCTTTTAAAACAGAATTTGTGACACCCGTTAAGCATTCTTCAAGTCCATTTAACTAATTTCTATCGAATACTGGTAAAGTTTTGTGTAACTTAGTCTAACGAAAAATTAGTAGGAAAGTTATTGAAAATCGAATTTCTGTTAAAGGCCCATTGTCACCCTTGATGCATCGCGCGCCGCGACCGTTAATTCTGGAATTTCGCGGAACGCGAAATTACTCAGACTTCGAAACCCTTGTTTCATCGTTCTTGTTTTATCGCATCGTGAACAAATCTCCAAATTTATAGCCGTAAATATGTTCTCTGCTTATTCTTCTTCATTTTCCTTGTATTATTTTTGGAGCAATTGATATGTATGTACATTTTGGCCCGTGTAAAGTCAAAAGAGTCAGTGTGGCAGTAGTCGGTTGCGGTAACTTCGCAGCGTTGTTTTATATCAAACGGTGAGGTTCAAGGATGATTTACAGAGACTCGTTGTTCAAGTTTGGTGCTTTTTACAACAGAGCTTTCAAGAATTCACTAAGCGTGTTGGAGCCGACTTACTGCTATTTGGAAACTGATTTGATGGCGAGTATTAAAATTTTTACTTGGCTGGACAACTGTTCTTTCCGCATGTTTGATGTTTAACCTCAAGGCCAGTTTGTGTGATGGGTTCTGGCGGCTTTGGTCAACTTTTTAGTGTTTTTAATTCGATTTTGTCGCTACGTTTCTTTATCAACTGCCATTTTTATGCCCCATCGGGCATTCTAGCTTAACGTTCAGTTTACAGCTTGCCTAAATTGCGTGAAAATTAATTTCTCTTTCTCGCCAAGATGTCCGTGATCGATAAGGACTACACCGCTTTTGTTTCCTCCCGTGTTTTAATTCGGAGCTCAGAGTTTTCTTCCTTTTGTCAAGCTGCATGGTCGACTGTATTTTCAACACGATCAATATAAAGCGAAAGGACAGGATAATTGAATGAGAACCTACGAGTATTTTTCTTACTGCAAATTAGAAACCATTACCCGACAACAGGAGCTACCGACAATAAATGTTTTCTTGAGGATTTTTTTATCACCATTCTCGCCACATAATCGGCGAGTTTTATCAATAACGGATCGTTCAATACTTTGCTGTTTTGATTTTAAACCTGTGAACGGATTGTTCACGGTTTTAATGAAGAAATATGCAAGTTGAATTTGTAGCCACTTGTTTTGCCAAACCGGACACAAGCGACAACTCGGCGCGATGAACCAGATCGAAAGCCCGATAAAACCAATTGATAAATCAGAGGCATCACTTAACAATGGCGCGATTTCAAAAGAAAAACAAACGCCCGCGTTGGATCGAGGGTGATAATGGGCCTTTAATGAAAATTGTTAAGGTACAACAGTTTTGGGGGGCCAAAATGTTTTCAGGAGTTTCATATACAAATCTGGTGAGGTATTTTGTAGGTGTTTAGTGGCTTGATGGGAAATTCACGGGACAATTAGTTGTTGAATTCCTTTCTGGAGGCTTCGGTTGTGTGGGAAAGTTGATCTGACTCAAGAATAAGGTTTGATGAATCCAGTGAGTCATAGGAAAGGAATCATCAGTATAGCTATACAGCTTACCCTCGCCACAATGATGACCCTTGAACCCAGAAACACATATGCATCGATATCCTTTGTCTGTAAAGCCAGCCTGGCAAGTAGCGAGGTTTTTACACGGGTTCTTCCTACAAGGGTTCTGAAGGGGCAGTAAAAAAAGATATCCAGTCAGATTCCTGATTGGCAACCTATTCGATGGCCAAAATTCGATGGCCAAAAAGGCACTTCAAATCCGAAATTTATGTTGCTCTCAATCGGGGTGAATTCAGTGAGTTCCCATGTGATGATTTTCATTAAAGCTTAGGCTCTGTTCAAGCTCCCAACTTTACTTTGGTCTCCGTTCGCACGAGCGTTATTTACGTTTGGAGAATTTTAGGGAGCTTAAGCAACGAGGACGACGACGACAACGAGAACGCCACAAAACAATAGGCTTAATGAGCAAAAACAATCGCTCTGCACGTGCGTTTTACTTTTGGTACATTTCTTTGCCGTCCTCGGCAAAACAACAACGTGAAATGACCAAATTTTATGTTTTCTCGAGAACGTGAACGCATGACGGCAAGTTTTTCTTTCTATTTCCTAACTTTGACGTCGTTTATAACAATTTAGTTCCTGGACAGTTCGCCAGCATTTTTTAAGTTCAGCAAATTGGAATAATAGCGAAAGAGTTACAAAAACGAGAAGTTATATTTCGAAATAACGTTTTCGTTGCCGCCGTCGTCGTCTTTGCTTAAGCTCCCTAATATGAAATGTTGACAACATTGCAAAAAAAATTTTTTTTTTTTTAAACCCTCAATGTAAAGGAGCGTGTTTGTCCCATTAATCCTTTAGACGTTTGGCTATGACAGTTGGTTAACCTAGCTAAATTGTGCAAGTTGCCTTGCATGCCTTCTCATGTTTTTTTCTTTTCAGCTTTAAAAAAAAAAAACTACCACAACTGACCCCTTATTTGGAAGAAAACCCCTTAATCCAAGCCTATTAGATACAATCACCTTTACTCCACGATAAATATAGTTCCTCCATGGCTTCAGGTCGTCAGGGTGTTGTTGATGGGTGGAATTATTCAGTTCACATTTAGTGACTGCAAGTTGACCGACTTATGTTGCTCTCAATCGGGGTGAATTCAGTGAGTTCCCATGTGATGATTTTCATTAAAATTTAGGCTCTGCTCAAGCTCCCAACTTTACTTTGGTCTCCGTTCGTACGAGCGTTTGGAGAATATGAAATGTTGAGAACATTGCAAAAAAACAAAACAAAACAAAACAAAAACAAAAACAAAAAAAAGCCTCAAAGTAAAAAAGCGTGTTTCTCCCATTAATCCTTAAGACGTTTGGCTATGACAGTTGGTTTACCTAGCTAAATTATGCAAGTTGCCTTGCATGCCTTTTCATGTTTTTTTTTCTTTTCACCTTTTAAAAAAACTACCAGAACTGATTCATTATTTGGAAGAAAACCCTTGAATCCAAGCCTATTAGATACAATCACCTTTACTCCACGATAAATATAGTTCTTCCATGGCTTCAGGTCGTCAGGGTGTTGTTCGTGGGTGGAATTATTCAGTTCACATTTAGTGACTGCAGTTGATCCACTTGTAACTTCCATATTAAAGCTGACACAGCTGTTTTCTAAGAAGCAAAGCGCTCCACAAAACTTCATCTCGACTGACACGATGGAGCGTATCACATGATTAAAAAGTCGGCTGCCTTCAAAGGATAAAGCTGTTGTAAATTTTAATTGGCGACATGACCCTGTAGGAGAAAAAAGCAGTAATTGACCAATAAGCTATTGTTCCCATTTGAAGTAAGATATATGTTACTTACTTTCAATAGGTCGAGTGAGGTAAAAGTAGATTGTAAAATGGACAAAGACAATACAAACGATAACACCTAACATAAAGGGAGCACTAAGCCTATTGTATAGGAGGGAACAACTACAAATATGCAAGAGAAACTTAGGATTATTATGCAAATAAAACAAAAACCCTCCTACAAACCCTCCGCCAAATTTGAGAGATAAGTGACACAAAAGCGAGGCGAGGCGTAAATAGGAATACATAGCGTAAATTAATTTTTTGAAAAAAAAAAAACACACACACACACACACAGTGAGCAGCAATTTAACGGATATTTTTTAGATCCTCAGCTTCATACATTCTTTTTACTTAATCACTTTGCGACTTTCTGAGAAAAAATTTTCCATCAATGGTCCAGGTACTGCGCCAATGATTGTCCTTTCTAAACTTTCTAACCTTGGCGAACAGGTCACGCCAGTAGCCGGTGAGATTTCCATTGATGTAAACATCCTTTGTATTGTGGAAATAGTTGTTTAAACTTACTGACTTTAAGAGCTTTCTGGCCTTATACAGCTCATTTTTGGTTCTGTAAGATTTAAAGCGTACAATGATTGGTCTCGGATCACTGTTGGTTCACCGTGTAGCCATTCTGTGGCAAATGTCAATGTCATTGTTGGATATATGAACGTTGAGAACTTTCCCAAGCTTGATGATCTTCTCGGGGATATTTTCTTCAGGCGTCTCGGAGATACAATTTATTTCAAGATTATGCTTTCGAGTATATTGCTCCAAGACGTCTATTTGGTTTATTGCTGTGCAGAGGTCCTTAGTAACTCCATTTAGGTCGAGATTCAAGTCAGCGATTTTCTCATCTGCGTTGCGTATTGCTTCTTTGAGCGAAGACACGTCTTGTTTGAGAACGTACACACACACACACACACACACACACACACACACACACACACACACACACACACACACACACACACACACACACACACACACACACACACACACACCAAGCTCTCTACTTTGCTGATGTGAAACTCTAGAGACTTCTGGAGTTCTTCACAATGATTGCGAAGTGCTCGGTGTTCTATAAGCAGCTCGTCGGTGTTTCTTTGTATTTTTTTCAGTGCAATCCAGATGCTTGACAAATCGGCGTGTTCGACCTCCGCGATCTCTGCGGTCTTTGAAGATTTAGTTGGCGGTATTTCAGGCGAACTGCTGCTGCTAGACCTTTCACCTCGCTTTCCTCTACTAATAAGCGGTGTTCCCTCACTTTCGTCTTGTTTTTCAGCCATTACATTATAAAGCGGAGAGTTAAAGCGGCAGACTACTTAGAATTGCTGCCGTCCATTTTTGTCCCTGATGTCAACTCGCCTTTTTTTTTTCGCCTTAACTTGGCACAAAATGATTATCGAAATATTCATGGAGAATTTTTACAGGCACCTTAAGGTAAGGAGCCTGAACCGTATTAGAGGTAAGTTTATACCTTGCAGAATTTATAAACATGGCAAGAAATGAGGGACATGAGGGGGCGGATTCACTTCAGAGCAGTCTCGAGAGCTGTCAATTACTTTCTTTCTTTGGCGAGATGTTATTGGATGATCGTTGCTATAGAATTTGCAGGCGCTTCAAAATTAAAAAAAAAATGGCGGCCCTGTCGAGGAATCTACGGTTGTTTGCAACAGCAAAGAAATACAGATAATAAAGACAGTTTGTTATCTGGAAAATTTTCATTAATAAATAAATAGATTTTTGGCTGTTTAGATGAAATATCAGATATTCTTGGCGTATGAAAGTGTGCTGCACTTCGAACGATCACGGCTAATTGATAATTTGATTTTCCCGCTATCTCGCCGCAAGGATTTGTTGTCATTCTCAGTCTTTTACCGAGGATTTCTATCCGTAAAAAGCCTGGGAAAGAGAAGAATGATATGACAAAATGGCCGGCGGTACTTCGAACTTGCGAAACGTCCACAGCACTCATAGCGCTTCTATGAAGATTTACCTTCATCCAAGTAGACTTGAAAAATGTACATCTTCAATGCTGATTACCTTGGTGGACCGGAACTTTGATAGATAAACATCCATCGACGTGAACGACATTGTTTTGGAACAATATTGCTGATTGATACCAGGGAATTCGTTCTCCCACGGGCTTGCAAAGTTAGATTTTTCGAAGGCGATTCAGCTGGAAAAGGCATTCCGCCATACTTTTCTTTAATACCAAAGAAGAAAGTTCAACTTCAAAGTTCGAAACCGTGGCGGATAAAGCTGGAAAGTGGATAATTTTTGTGTCAAAGAACGACTATCGATGTCAAGAAACAGGATCAGATTGATACCAGGGAATTCGTTCCCGTACGGGCTTGCAAAGTTAGATTTTTCGCAGGCGATGCAGCTGGAAAAGGCATTCCGCCATACTTTTATTACCAAAGAAGAAAGCTTAACTTCAAAGTTCAAAACCGTGGCGGATAAAGATGGAAAATGACTAATTATTGTGTCAAAGAATGACTATCGATGTCAATAAACAGGATCAGATTGAAACCAGTGGAAAAGTAAAAAGGTTAGAGATGTATGTAAAAAAAAAAAATAAATAAATAAATAATTTTCTTCACTCAAGTCTCTCTATTTATGCCCGCCATGTTTTTAGCGTGACTTTTCTAACTGTCGCTGCGAACTGCGCACGCGTGTCCCTCATTTCTTGCCATGAATCGGTTTGTTAGTATTCTTGGCTTGCACGTCACGCAAGTGTCACGCAAATAAAAGATAAAATCACTTATCTTTCTGAGATAGTGTAGAAGAGTAATAAATAAACGACGTATCAAAGTTTCAGGGTTGTGCGATATTCCGAACTCGAGTTATTCGGTAAAGGGTACTACTCAAAATTGTAGTGTTTAGTATGGCGACGCTATGTTGGTGTTCCTCTGAGGAACCTCAACATGGCGGCCGGAAATCCATTGGAAACATCTGGAGCTCACTTTTGCTCTCGCAAAAGATTTTTTCTCTCTGCTAAGCTTCAAAACATTCGCATATACACTTCTCTTAACATATTGGTTATTCAGAACTCGAAAACACAACGTAAATCGATATTTTCATGTACGTGATATGCTTCTCAGACGCAACCACGATGTCACGAATTGCAAAAAAAATCTAAATTCAAACTGCTCTATTTTCAAAACAAAGCATGATACCGAGCTGAAAACATGCAAGTGGCAAGAGATCGATCGGGTTTTTCGCCGATTTAAATAGTATTTCATATTTCAATAGTATTTCTGTTCAGTCCTGATCCTTTGTTTTGATTTTCACGCGGCGGTTTCCCCCCATCGGGGGATGAAAAGCCCGGTCTCAGTTCCCCTATCTATTTAAGTTTTTGGACGAAAAGCCTTTTTCGGATTTGAAAAGAGACTGGAAGCGAAAAAGCCAGGCTACCCAGGGACAACACAACTGAAAATCAACATGGCAGATCGAGTAAATGGGAAAGAAGTGTACTACTTTGGTTGTGGATTTCGCTGCAAGGTTTTGAAGGAATATGATATTTCGTCTACCAAAAACATGAAACTTTCAGAGAAACAAGACCTAAAAACGCAATGGATGCAAAGTCCTGAGAAATGTGACTCGCTGCGTCTTAAGGTGTGGCTTCGACGGTTCAATAATCGCAGTGAGCAAAGTTGTTACACTCTAAAGGTTTTAGGCAAAAGGACATCTAGTGAGAGCTGGTGATGTTGTTCTCTCACTGCCGCCATACTGTTACTATATAGCATCATCTGTATCATTATGCTTGAAAAACGCAACGATTACAACATGGAAACCGACAACTTTCTAAGAATATTTTGGGTCTCGGATTATACTAAAAGACAGTCAGTGAACATTTAGGACTATGGACTGGAGCAAGGAGGTACGCGGGATTTTAAATCTGTTTGCTCATTAAAGTCTCTAAGTCATGAAGTGTTATGTGACTCGCTTTTGCTTAATCTGGCCGCGTCAACTGCGCGTGCGTGTCCGAGATTTCTAGCCATGAACGATTTTAATCCCACCGCTTGTTTCTTCATCTATTTAACAACCATTCGTGGTTAGTATAAAACACCGTTTATCAATGTTTGCGCTTTCACTTTAATCAGGAGCCCTCCTGCTTTAATGAAAATTCACGCTTTCTCCCAAGTTTGCTTCAAAATCGGCAGCGTCCATACTCGGGGTCCGGACCGCTGCTGCACTCGCCACCAGCCAATCAGAGTCAATGATATAGTATTCCGGACCGCTGAGATGCTTCAGAAAATAATAAATAGAAGTATTTGAATTGACTGTGAATAACGTCCTCTTTGATAACCAACACCGATGCCCTCGCCATGTTAGGGTTAAGGAATCTCAATCTAATACAGGTGGAACTACACCACACTTCACTACCGACGTCATGTTAAGCGAGCACTTAAGCTGATCTGTAGTACCAAAGACAGTAGCTGGTGTCATCACCTCAACATGAAGGACATCATTGCACGTAAACTAAAGGAGAATATGGTTCTCTGACTGGCATAAGGTATTTACAGGTTGTTCATGCTTCTCTTGTAGGCTTTGCGGTTCCAATCAAAGTCTCTTAATTGGTGTAATATTGATAGCGACAAGCCAGCCAATGTGATGTGCCCGTTTCAATCGAGCTGCTCCAGATTTTGGGTTAGTTTCCAGATAAGCATCTAACAACCTTCAAAGATATACAATTTGAAAAGTTTATACTGACTCGTTGCAAAGGATAGTACTGAATTAGTGAACAGAAATCTAGTAAAAACACAGGGTGCAGAGGAGTTGTGTTCGATCGTACACGACAGTCTAACCTTAAATTGTCAATTCCAAAATATGTTTACTTTGTACCAAGACTGCTGAAATGAAACCTTGTGAAATCCTTCCCCGATCTTATCTTTTTCACGCGGCTCCTCCTGGTACGGTTTCAACCATGTTTATTTGCATATACCGCGTCAACTGACGTTGACCGCGGGCGCAATGATCTTTTTCCGCAGGACTACGAATAAGCTTCGGAAGCTTTCCGAACGAAGGCGCAAAGTGCCGAGTGCATGTAGGTGTAGGTGTGACTTGGTAGGCATCTCCGAGTTCCGTTTGGACGAATCAAAGAATATGACAAGTCCCTATTTTCCTTTTTCGAGCAAAACAATGACATTTATTAGGAATTATTATATGACTAATAGTTGCGCTTTTATATTTTACAGAGAAAGCATTCATTTGTAATTTAAAACAACATCCAAACAAGATGAAAAAGTGTTTTACTGACAACATTGCGAAAGGTATACAAACAAACGGATTGCTCAAAATTTGCAAGGTTAAATTCTTCTTTCTTTTATCAAAGATTAACAATTACATGCAGAGCCAAAAACCTATTGGTATAAATCTATTAGCGTTCTATCACGAATGCCGTTCTCTGATTGGCTACGCTGCTCGCTATATATTCTGTGATAGATAGTGAGTAGCGGTTGTCAACAAAATGGAGGCCGCTTCTTCGGGTTTTCGAAGGGCACTTGTCTTCGTGGAAGATTAGATAGTTTTTTTTTGTTTGTTTGTTTGTTTTCACTGACTAGTATATTTCTACTAAGACAATTAGATCATTCGCACTCTATTTCTATGCATGATAGCTGATTCTGGCTACACCCTAATCAGCTATCACGTGATAGAAATCTCGCGCTCATAATCTAATTGTTAAATATAACTCTATATATTTTTAGTACGCCGCTACGTATCTAACATTTTGATTCTACTGTCGTGAAATAACTATTTCTGTTTTACTGATTGACTAAAAGCATGAGTCTACGTTTTATTGTGTCATGTTATTGACAGTCACAAGAAAATTTGGTTTATCAACGGAGTGGATAATGTAAATTGACCACCGTACAGGGATTCGATTAGCTGACGTTTCGAGCGTTAGCCCTTCGTCGGAGCGAATCGAGGAATTGTGGGTTGTGTATGGTTTATATACAGAAAATGGAGCTACGCTATTGGTGGTAACATGGTAACGTGAAAAACAGGAATAAATTAATTGAATGAAAAGCCCTTGTTGATACTGTGGGGATTAAGAGTGCCGATTTGAAAAATCAATTTTTGCTGGAGATTTTTACGGCTTTCCGTGGTACCTTGATGTAGGGAAAGGCCGGAGATCGACATGCGTTGTTTGGAATGGCTAGGGAGATTAAAATCACTCCCCCACCGACACAGCACCACAGTTTCTTTAGAAACTAATCCCCTTTATTGACGGTCAGTCGACGGAAATGCGGTCGATTCATGACTTAAGATCGAACATTCTCAGTTCTGTTTTGCCAAGCAAACATTGTGTGATACTTACTGTATGAATGGTTAAGTATATTGAACAAGACAAGACTGACAAAAATTTAAGGTTCACTATTAAATTCCATAATAAACAGTGACTAATTACACATTATTCACAGTAAAGATACACGTTTCGATTCCTTTTGCCCGCATGCGGCAGCGCGTTTATTATTAATGTTTCTGAAAATATCCCACAACTATAAAGTTATATCTTTCTTCTAGAAGATTACCAAAAAGTCGCTTTAGTGCGAGGCCAAGAAATTGCCATTCTTTGACGAATTCGTCGCTTTTTTAATTGAGAAAGTAAAAAAAAAAGAGTAAAATTTGAGGTAGGCGTACGATTTTCAATTGAAAGTGTTGTTAAATTATAGATGCGTAGAATTAAAAATATATTTCTGCCTAACAGGAACTCTATTCTACATAACCCTTTAAAACTATAAAATTTTCCGACCTTACACTTTCACTTCTTATAAACGCATTGCTCTTGCGATTCAGTGGAGGGAACCTTTGCTTACTTGATAGTAAAGGGTGAAATCATTTTCATCTAGGGTTAGTTGACTTTAATTATCGGACAAACTTTAACACCCGTACTATATATGACAAAGCGCTTACCTTGACAAGTCGCAATAGCCATCCACGAAGAAAACAGAATTGCATATCTAAATAACATCAAGAAAATCATCATTTGAAAATCAATCTAGTTGGAAAAAAGTAAAGAACTTAAAAAAAAAAGCATTTTAAAGGACGAGGACATTGTTTTCATTTCTAATTCGCAATCCCTGTGACTCGTGCTCAAGAGAGGTGTCAACAAAGTATTGACATCTGGTAGCAGACATGCTATTTCTACCAAAATTGTTCTCCTGATTTTTCATCAGTTTTTTTAGCCAATCAACCTCTTCTAGTCACTGCTAGTGTTTTAATTCATTTACTACCTCCTGCAGCTTCTTTGTATTTCAGTCTCTTTTGTATCATGCATATGAAATATTTATTGATGTTTCCATCAATGCAGCTTAATTCTTAAGAATGGCTCTCACCTAGAACCTGTTAATTAAAAAACATGCTAATGAAATTTTGTGTATTTGAAATACGTCTATACAAAAGAATCTGGCTATTTCCACATAGCGACGCGATAAAAAAAGCCTATCCATAAGACATTTGATCGTCCTTCTTCTTTGAGTGACAATTGTCTTCCTTTGCATATCATAGCGTTTTAAAAGCAATCGCGACGACAAAACCAACAAAACGTGATTTAAAAATAATAGTATAGCGTCATTAGCGGAGCTGGCAAAGAAGGGAAGGAGATAAAATAAGAATGAACAGTAACCTTTCTTGTATTCTCTGACACTTTCATTTCCGCCCATAATACTCTAAATCACACATATGGAATAAATCGTTTTGTTAACATGCTACTCTCGCCGAAAAAGAAGAAGGAAACCCATCCCCATCCTGACAGTGATCGAACTCGCGCTCGCCATGAAGAGTTGTCTCAGAGGGTCGCTCGACACTCCAGTCTAATTGCAATAACGAGGGATTTTTATAAAGGTACCTGACTCATTCCACTACGCGGTATACGTGGATGATATTTGTGAAATTAGCGTTTGATCTGAGCCCAGTATATCTGTTGAAAACACTAAGTCTCCTTTTTTCGAGTAAAGTCGTCTTATTGAGACATGTGCCTAATGCAACGTTGATGAGTTTTTGCAGTTTGTTTTGTTTTCTTACTTTTTTTTTCCTCAAGGTTTACTTAGTAAGGTATAAATTTTTAAAAATGGTAATTTAGGTGCATTGTTGTAACTTTACACGTACTGTGGAAGCATCACCTCATGGTCATAGTATTGTGCACGCTATGATTGGTCTGCCACCTTTGAATATCTCCGCTAATGCACGCGTTCTCCGTTGCGCGGGCATTGTGGAGTTATAATGCAGGCAACATACGTAACGAGCATTTTGCGTTCGCCAATCTTGGGATGTTATGAAGGAAACAATGAAAAAGCAATAAAATAGATTGAAAAATATTCTGAACATAAACGCAAAATTTGGAGGTTAAGGGTTTCATCAACAGACTTCCAGAATGAAATCCCACACAAATCTGGTCGGACATTTTATAAAAAAAGGAAATGAATACAATGTTCCTTCTGCGTTGTTTAGTAATATAAGCACTTAGGAATTTTTAGGAACACTCGAGAAGTGCGAGAAGCGCTCGCCTACGGCTAGTAGCCATTATTATTGTATTTTATTTCACTTTACTTGTCCACATTTTTCTTCTAGGGCCAGAACCAAACCATGGTTCTAAGGCACTAGAGGTGTGTTTGTTCAATTTACTTGATTGAGAGGACCTTTCTCAGAACGTGTGCTGTTCCCAGAAGTGCTGTTTTCTGGATTTCATGTGGGTTGTTGTTGCCTGGGATTTCGTGCAGCTGTTTTTCAGTGCCTTTCCTAATAACTCCAAGGGCAACTACGACAACGGGGATTACCACTCTTCTCATCTGCCGCATACGGGCTATTTCTATCTCCAGATCTTTGTATTTGGACAGTTTCTCTGATACTTTAATGGAAGTATTTTTGTGCGATGGTATGGCCACGTCAATTAAGGTGCACTTGTTTTCCTGCTTATTCTTGATCACAATGTCTGGGCGATTTGCTGTTATTGCTCATTCTGTGTGGATGGGCATGTCATACAGGATAGTGATATCATCTCTTTCTACCACTGTTTTTGGTTCGTGTTCATACCATTCATGTCAACGTCCGCTTCTGTTATCCGTGAGGGGATTATTATTATTATTATTATTATTATTATTATTATTATTACTATTATTATTATTATTATTATTGTGCAGCAGTTAAAACTTTTGTGTGCAATATACAATTAAAATAGTATGACGGGGCGCTAGAGCGTAGCCCGTTAACTATAGTGAAAACTTAATACAACGCTATAAATTTATTATTATTATTATTATTATTATTATTATTATTGTTAAGAATATTTTTTGCCGCCACCTTGTAAATACAACCGTCTTACATAATTTTTTTTTTAATGAAGTTTTTAGCAATACTTTTAAAATATTTATACGGATTATAATTACGAGAGATTCAAGTTGTGAGAAAATTTGACTCTATTTCTTATTCTTCAATCTGTAAATATGTTGTTTACTTCGATAGCTCTTAGAAATTATGACAATTTTATCATTATTATTGTTATTATTTATATTTATTATTATTATTATTATTATTATTATTATTATTATTATTAGACTATATCACAGTGTTTGCCACTGGAGTATCCCCTATCAGCGGGTAGTGATACGCCACCTTAGCGTTCCAGGGTTCTACGGACCCCAACAGTAATGACTTCTGCAATGCTTGGATGCTTAGACCAATGTACAGGTCTTAAAGATACTTCTGTAGGTTATTATATAAAGTACCAAGAGCGCCAATTACAATAGGGGTGATTGTAACCTTACGCAATCGCCAAAGTTTCTTTATTTTAAAGGCCAGGTCAGTATATTTCTCCACTTATTATTATTGTTATTATTGAAATGTATGAAACCTCAAATGCAAACTCGGGAAAACAAGAAATCCGAGTTCCAGATGGGATTTGAATCCACGACCCTCCGCGATCGAGACGGACGCTCTAACCACTGAGCTACTGGAGACTCTATGGTGACCAAAGGTGAAATATAGGCTTTGACTGGAACCGTATCACGCGGTCACACAGCCAAATAATGACTTGCACAATTATAACTGCATCACGCAGTCACATTAAGGCATATCAAAGATGCAATCATCCAAGACCTCCAAAGTGAGTGAAAGTGAGTTTCCATTTGGGGTTTCATGCATTTCTATCATGTTGAATTTCTTATTTCACTCACTTTGGAGGTCTTGGATGGTTGCATCTTGGATAATGTGACTGCGTGGTGCAATGATGAATGTGCTAGTCATTATTTGGCTGTGTGACCGCGTGATGAGGTTCCAGACAAAGCCCCCATTTCTCCCTTGCTTCAAGTTAATACATGTTTTTAAGCCTCTCATCACAAGAACTTGAACACGAAAATTTTATTTTTTTGAAAGTGCACATAAATTTAAGAGTATGCAAGGATATTATTATTATCATTATTAGTAATGTTATTAATTAATATTATCGATATGCAAATAGGTATTCTTTTTTGTTATTAATAAAAATTTTAAAAATATTATTGTTATTATTATTATTATTATTATTATTATTATTATTATTATTATGGAAGTTTAAAACTCCTGAATGCCAGGTCCTACTTACAAATACTGGGCGTGTAAACGTAGCCAGTATTATATCAAAATTTACAAATTTACATTAGATAGGAATAAAATTGCGTAAAATAAAATTAATAAATAAATTCTAATATTATAAAAAATTTACAAATTTTCATTAAATGGGAATAAAATTGCTTGCTTGCTGTCTCTTGAGCTCTAGTCGCAAAGGGGCGTACTTTAAGGTCTTCTCCTCTTCTTTGTGCTTTCTGTTGTCCATCCAGGGACAGGTCATCTCTATCAGCATCACCTCCTTGTTTACCCTGTCTACCACCCTGGCGTCCACTCTGTTAGCTCTCACTTCAAATATTCCGTGAAAACAGGCACATCCCAAAACGCCGTCACCTTGTCGTCTTCGTACACTGGTTTGGGCTGGACGGGTGAATACCAAGGTAGAATAGCGTCCGTCAACTGATAGCCCCTAAGCATCTCAAAGAATATAATTTTGAGTGCTGCGTTGTATCTAGTCCAGGTACAGAGTTTGCGCCAGTGCGCTGAAACCTGACACCACGTGTACGACACTTTCCTGTGCCTTCCGACATAGCCTGCATTTATCATCACCGTCCGTGTGTGTCTTGGTCTTTCTCGAGGCGTACAGCTTAGATGGCAGGAGTTGCTGATATAACTCTTGCAGTCCCACCACTATTTTGATTGGAGCCGTTTTCCAATCTGACAGCCAAGCAAAACAGTGCTTGTCCACATCCTCATCTCTCCGCTATTAACTTCCCTTTGCCATCTCTCACTTTCGATTTCTTTACAACCTCTGCTCTGATTGACTTTCTTAATCCACAGGCTGATATTCTTTCTGTCGAGTACATTCCCTGTTTCCGTAACCCCAATTGGTTGTGGGTACTGAACTCTAGCCGTAGTCCCAGCTGTTTTGCATAACTCTCCGCATTCCTCACCAAGGATCTGCGCTCTGTGCTGACCGCTTTCTCCTCGAACTGCCTCACCAGGTACATAGTTGGATCATTGTTGGAATAAAAATTCTTTGCTGCCTTTATCTTGATGGTCTTGTACTTTCTCTCGATGGACCTGACGCCCCGACCTCCTAACTTCCTAGGAAGGTACAGTAGATCTGTGGAGCCCAAAGGATGCTTAGCTCCATTAGCAACCATTGACGTTACGAGTCTCTCTGTCCAGCCTCTGCAAATCCGCAATAGTCCATACCTGGCTCCATATGTAATATGTTAACGCCGGTAGTGCGAAATGATTGGTCGCCAACACTTTGTTGTAGTCTGATAGTGGACTCGACCATATCACTGATAGTCTTTTCAAGTACACATTCTCTGCATTCTGGAGAAGCAGGCCTTCTTCACGAGTAATATTCTCCAACACTCCCAAGAATTTGTACTGCGATCCATCCTTCAGACTTTCAATCACATCTGCTTCCCTGATACTCGACTCGTCCAGCGTCTCAAGCTTGCCCCGCTTCACGTGACCCGTCGCGCACTTTCGCTCGTCCCACGCTAGCCCGATATCTTTCCTCGTTATTCTCGCATCACTCATCACTACTTTAAGCTTGCCTTGTGAAGCTGCGTATATCTTTAGATCGTCGATATACATGAGATCCGTGACCTTTTGGCCAATTGGTCTTGAGAGTCGATAGCCTTCAGATGCTCGCAACTTCCACGCCAGGGGATTTATACTCAGCGTGAATAGCCTCGAACAGAGGACGTCGCCCTTACTGAATCTTATTCGCTCTGACGTCTTAGCCCATTCACAGCCCTCACTGAAATCCTTGTGTTCCAGTTGGCGCTTAGCTTCATAATTACATCGCCTATCCATCTGGGAAAACGGTGCAAAGTAAACATTTGGCCCAACCAACGGTGATCCAGATAGTCATACGCTTTTCTTACGTCTATCCAAGCCATACTCAGATTGCGTTGCCCTCTCTGACTGTCCTGACAGACCATACGGTCTATAAGTAGATTATCAATTGTCCCACTACACTTCGCCTTGGCTCCCCACTGCTCCCCTTGAATCAGCCCGTTCTCATTTAAATGTTGATCTACTGGTCTCAAAAGACAGGACGTAAGCCACTTGTATATGGTGTTAAGACAAGTGATTGGCCTTTGGTTTTCACTAGAAAGCCCGCCTGCTTTTGGAATCAGCGAGGTCTTCCCCTCTGTAAACCAATAAGGTACTTCCTGATCACTGCGCGCTATAGCAGTTCCAAGGATGGCAGACAACTGTACACTTCCAAAGATGTCAGGTTGATCTAGCTTCCCATACCAGGTCTTCGAGTTTGTTGAGATGCTTCCAGTTCCCGCAGACCCCAACAGCACTGACTTCTGTAATGTTTGGATGCTTAGACCAATGTGCAGGTCTTCCAAATACTTCTGAAAAGTAGTAAGAACGACAATTACAATAGGGGTAGTGATTATAACCTTACAAAATCGTAAGTCGCTTTATCTCAAAAGCCAGGTTATTATATTTCTCCACTTTCCCGTGCTCCTTCAGACAAATCCGGCTATCAACAGGGCAAACGAAGGTGGCATTCGTTTGTTTTCTTGTCGATCACGCGTACGACAAGGGCACCCAGCGAGCCAAATCAACCAAAAGCTTTAGAAAGGCATTTTTAAGTACCTTGTGGTGTTTGAAGTCTGTTTAAAGTGATGTTTTCGTTAGTGATGTTTTCGTCGGGCCTGTTATGCGACAATTTCCGGTCTGTCTGGATGGTCCAAAGAATTTTAGCCCCGTCGTTCTCTAGAACACTTCCAGGCTCATGCAACAAATTTCTGTGCATATCTGTTCGGTGTGGAGGGTAGTTCGCCTTTGGTTTTCTGCGTCGATTTAAGAGAGCACTCGAATGTTCTCAACTGAAAGGTGACCTAAGAGATTCCCAATGGTGAAATCATAGCCCCTGAAATTTTCGGAAAGTTCGTAATTTCTGTTTTTGGCAGTCAAAAAACGTCAGCAAATTACAATTTGCGATTGCCTCTTGGAAGGCCGGTGGAAGGTTGATTTTCAAGCAATCGTAATACTGCAGTATAATAAACACTGGAGAAGTTATCACAAGATTGGCTGATGGACTTTGTTGGCTGCATATGTATGCATGTGGGCTGAAAGAATAACTGAAACAACCCAACAGAACTGTCACGGAGTCTCAACAGCCGATCAGTACCAAAGCGGACCGCTGAGGGAACAATTTCTAGTCTGAACGACAAGGATCGACATCCTCCAATCAACAACAGCCTAAGCGAGGATCGAAACGCACCAATCACCACCAGCCACGTTGCTTCTTATACTCACACGCAGCCAGTCGACACCATCGCCTGATGAAGACCAGCAGTATAGCAGTCAAAACTTCGCGATCCACATCTTTGTGACTCAATCGTGAGACAAAAGATTAACTCAGCTATCATGCTACACATTGTAATTACTTACTAATCTGAATTATCTTTTCACTGTTAAATAGCGTAAGCAAAATCGATGAATAATTTATTAAACTTAACGAGAAGTTTGAATTTATTCGACATTATTTGAAGCGATAGCACAGCATAATATAACACCTTTAAGCACAATAAGCCAAGTCCTATTTGCAATCAAGCAAAGAAGCTGAGAAAATCTAAAGGCACGGCAATTTTGTTTACAGATACAATCAACAAAGAATATGTGATTGATCATTGCAAGTATGAACACTACTCAAGTGGTAGAGAAAAGCAGTACTGGAAATAATAACGGTATAGTGTAGGTAACGTAAACGTCTTGACAACTGAAATAAGTTGTAACCAAATGGGGTCATTCGAGAAATAAAATCGGGAACCAATAATTGAAACGGTAATTTCCGAGATAACATAACAGGTCTTTAACACGAACAATCTTAGTGTTTCATGTAAAAGGAAGTTCGTGGAAATGTTATCGGCCATATAAGAGATTTTAAGGATAATCCACAGGCGATCCACAAGGATCGGACAGATCAAGGTTTTGTCCACATCCCCAAACGCCCTCAAAAATTATCATTCCGGAAACGAAACACAACTTCTTTTTCAAACAGATTCTTGTTTTATCAGCCCTTCCAACCTACACGTATATTAATAATTAAATTGATTCACTTAGTCAACGCGTTCCAAACTAATTTGTGGTATTACATTTTAGAGAAATTCCGTGCATGATAACAACAACGCACTGAAGAATTTTGCCAATCGGTCAAGTTCATAGGAGGCACGATTTAAAATATGACAATTCCGTCAAAATCGCACTATTTATTCCATTTTGAGCAAGCCTAATGACAAGAATACATTTTACTTTTTCCAAATTAGAAATTCCGAATTTCGGAGCCCCTCAACACTTATCCGAGGAAAAACGGTAATTTCTATTTAACTTGAGAGGTATTCCGAATTTCGGAGCCCCTCAACACTTATCCGAGGAAAAACGGTCATTACTATTTAACTGTGAGAGGTATTCCGAATTTCGGACTCTCTCAACACTTCTCCGAAGAAAAACGATCATTACTGCGGTTTAACTTGATAGGTATTCCGAATTTCGGACCCCTTCAACAGTTATCCGAGGAAAAACAAATTAACATTGTTATTTAACTTGAGAGGTTTTTCCGAATTTCGGACCCCTTCAACACTTGTCTAGCTTGGAAAAAATAAAAACGATCATCGGAGATCTTCGGCTAGGAAAAACAATCTGTTCTATCCAACTCGAAAGGTTGTCCGAATTGCGGGTCCTCTCAACACTAGTACTTGTTCTAGGATTAGCACAGTCTTTACAAACCAGTAAAAGAAACGTGTTTCATTACTGTTAGAATTAAACACGTTACAACATAAAATGAAATTTAGAACAAGATCTAACGAAAAAGTATGTACTAGTTTCATAACTATTGATGATAACACATATATTGTATATCAATGAAAACAAAAGACAGCCTGTTACTGAGCGCCTTCGGACGAACCCGCTTTCTCTCTGAGATTTGCAACAAATTTACTTTTTTTCCTTCCTGTTTGCCCAACGAAGATGTTGTTCCTCCTCACCTTCAAGCCTGCTAGCATCCCATTTCCTAAAAAAATGGCAACACTTGCATCAAACGAGAACTGACTAACATATATCACATTAATATACAAACACCGCCAACGGCTTCTGTAAAATATGGCAAGCCGTTTTTCCTTGAAATATATGTTTAATCCACCAAATATTGGTTTAATTTAAACCAGTGAAAATTCATTCAATCCATAATCCATCAAATGTTGGTTTAATTTAACCTGTGAAAATTCATTCAATCCATAATCCACCAAATATTGGTTTAATTTGCCATTCCGCAGGCGTTGCTAATACAGTTCCAGTTCTAGTTCTAGTTCGGAGTAAAACTGCTTAAATATGTAATATAATAATTTATGCATTAGGTTTGACGCATGAAAAGTACGGTGTCTGAATCGAGCCTGAAAGTGAAAGAAGGATTCGAGTGTCTTTGTGAAGAAAGCGGTGATGATTCTTATGACATACAACCTAACGAAACTAATAGTTTGATTAAGCATACGCTTCTACTGTTTTCGCGTCAAAATTACCTTGAAAAGGTTGTCGCTTTTATCTAAAACTTCTGCAAGAAAAATAAAACACAAACAGCGGAGATAAACATGGTAAACCAACGCATTTTATATAGACTTGACGTTTCGTATGCTAGGCAACATACATTTTCAAAAGTGACCGTTACAATTTTTGAACACTGTTTATATACTTCTAATACAGGGGTCTGGAACCGAGATTAAGAAAAACTATCTTAACAGTAAATATGTAAAAGGATACACCTTATTAATAAAGCAACAACTTCTCACTACTAATGTTTACATTGAAAGCTGGCTTAAGCTCTTGGATAAATAAGGTTTCCTTAATTTTGCAATGATAATCGGTTTTGCCCGACGCTAAAATGTCAAAATGATCCCACTTGATGTTGTGTCCAGTGGTTTTAACGTGATCAGCAATGGCTGATGTGTGGTCATTTTTAGCGAGGGCCTTGAAATGTTCAGTTTTCCTGTCATGAAGTCTTCTTTTTGTCTTACCGATGTAAAAATCAGTGCAGTCCCAGCAACCGGCCTTATAAATGACTTTAGACTTCTGAGAGCGGTTTAAGCGGTCCTTGTAAGGAAAGAAAGACTTGATGCGGAGAGTGTTCTGAAAAACTGTCTTAAGGTTGACGCAGGAGTAGAAATTGTAAACACAGGATCTCAGGCGTTTAGCGATTTGGTTGCTCTGTAGACCTAAGTAAGGTAACAGGATGATTATATCTTTCTTAGGAACTGTCAAGACAGGGCTGTTGGGCTTGTTTCTGTTTCTGTTCAAAACATCGTTAATGTTGTAGGTAATTATACCTTGAGGGTAACCATTTTGTAGAAGAAGTTTCCGGAGATCATTAAGAGCAGATTGCAATAAAGAAGGCGTGGAGCAAATTCGATAACAACGATAAGTGAGCGTACGAATGAGATTAATTTTGTATTTGCGCGGTGTGAACGAATCCCATTTGGTGTAGAGGCCAGTGAACATTCTTAGCAAAGATGAGTGGAGAGCCTTGTCTGATTTACGCAGCGATAACAGCATCATCATTACGAAACCAGACAAAGGGAATGGCGTTGTCATAGTTAACAGGCTCGATTATCTCAGCAAAATGAAGCAATTGATTTCCGATAATTCTAAATTCAAGCAATTAAAGAACAATCCAACTAAATCTAGAGAAGACAGCCTCTCTACCTATCTCCCCAAACTTAGAAATGATCAACTTATTGATGACGCGACATTCCACAAGATTTTACCCAGCGGATCTTCTCCTGGTATTTTGTACGGCCTGCCAAAGGTTCACAAGGTCGGCTGCCCGTTCCGCCCGATAGTTTCATCCGTTAACACCTATAACTACAATCTTGCTTCTTACCTTGTGGGTATACTTCAGCCGATTTCCACCAACCAACACACAGTTAAGGACTCTTTTAGTTTTGCGGACTGGGCCAAAAATTACAATCATAGCAATGGAATAATGTGCTCATTGGATGTCAGTTCACTATTTACAAATGTACCACTTGATGAAACAATACGTATTTGTCTCGACAAGCTGTATTCTCTACCTGATCCTCCTACATTACCTCGTGCTGTTTTACAGAAGTTGTTAGAGTTTGCCACTAAGAAAAGCCACTTTATTTTTGATGGCCAATACTACGACCAAATTGATGGTGTAGCCATGGGTTCACCATTAGGCCAGTTTTGGCCAACATTTTTATGTGTCACTTTGAAGAAAGATGGGTTATGAGGGGTAAAGTTTGTCCTTCCCTTTGGTATAGGTACGTCGATGACACCTTTACCATGTTTGACAGTAAAGACACTGCGAATGAGTTTTTGCAGTATTTAAACATTCGTCACAACAGCATCAAATTCACTATTGAATTCGAACAGAACAACGAAATTCCATTTTTAGACATTCTTGTCAAACGCTGCCAGAACAACACCTTCAAGACATCCATTTACCGGAAGAAGACATTCACTGGCCTCTACACCAAATGGGATTCGTTCACACCGCGCAAATACAAAATTAATCTCATTCGTACGCTCACTTATCGTTGTTATCGAATTTGCTCCACGCCTTCTTTATTGCAATCTGCTCTTAATGATCTCCGGAAACTTCTTCTACAAAATGGTTACCCTCAAGGTATAATTACCTACAACATTAACGATGTTTTGAACAGAAACAGAAACAAGCCCAACAGCCCTGTCTTGACAGTTCCTAAGAAAGATATAATCATCCTGTTACCTTACTTAGGTCTACAGAGCAACCAAATCGCTAAACGCCTGAGATCCTGTGTTTACAATTTCTACTCCTGCGTCAACCTTAAGACAGTTTTTCAGAACACTCTCCGCATCAAGTCTTTCTTTCCTTACAAGGACCGCTTAAACCGCTCTCAGAAGTCTAAAGTCATTTATAAGGCCGGTTGCTGGGACTGCACTGATTTTTACATCGGTAAGACAAAAAGAAGACTTCATGACAGGAAAACTGAACATTTCAAGGCCCTCGCTAAAAATGACCACACATCAGCCATTGCTGATCACGTTAAAACCACTGGACACAACATCAAGTGGGATCATTTTGACATTTTAGCGTCGGGCAAAACCGATTATCATTGCAAAATTAAGGAAACCTTATTTATCCAAGAGCTTAAGCCAGCTTTCAATGTAAACATTAGTAGTGAGAAGTTGTTGCTTTATTAATAAGGTGTATCCTTTTACATATTTACTGTTAAGATAGTTTTTCTTAATCTCGGTTCCAGACCCCTGTATTAGAAGTATATAAACAGTGTTCAAAAATTGTAACGGTCACTTTTGAAAATGTATGTTGCCTAGCATACGAAACGTCAAGTCTATATAAAATGCGTTGGTTTACCATGTTTATCTCCGCTGTTTGTGTTTTATTTTTAATCAAGCTACGATGGCCTAATAACAAGAGTTTATTCTGCAAGAAACTTCGGCGAGTCTTTTCTAACTCAAAATGTTCTTCGTTCGCCATGTTGTCGCTACAAAAGAACTGTGCTCTCTCTCGTACTCAACCTACTCTGGTTTCTCTTGGCCGCGCTCGGCCCAGGAAGATTGAATAAAATTTTCCGGTTTAAACAGATATTTCAAGGTTTGGATTGAATCAAAACTCAAGGCATTGGATTAAATGATAATAATCAAAAGATTGAATTGAATGAAAATTTATATTTACGATTAGATTGAATGACTTTTCACTGGTTTAAATTAAACCAATATTTGGTGGATTATGGATTGAATGAATTTTCACAGGTTTAAATTAAACCAACATTTGATGGATTATGGATTGAATGAATTTTCACTAGTTTAAATTAAACCAATATTTGGTGGATTAAACATATTATTTCAAGGATTAAATTTTGCTACAAACGGCTTGCCATAGTAAAATCTGTTTGCATGTTTAAGTGGTTTAATTGAGGTCATTTAAACAGTGTAAAATAAAGTTGAAGTTGAAGTTTTAGGAAAGCGATGGCCGAACACTCAAGACGATTGTCTGAATAAAGGCGAAACAAGGCATTTTACGTTCCATGCAACCACTGAAGAGAAAGTTTCCTACCTGGATTATCCTTTCCTTTTTTATGGGCCGACGGCGCGCTTACATCCAGTAAACATCAATATTCTAGTCCTTTCGAACTTTTCAAAGCAAGGCCATTTCCGACAATCTTCGCTTTACCGTCAACAACCTGTAATGAACCACAACTTCGCTGCTTGGGATGATGTTGTTATCAGGAACTGAAACACTGATTACTAAAGCGAGGCTAGTGATTAACTAACAGAGCTCTTATGTGCTGACTTCTGCTCACTTATTCCAAGCTGACAGTGAGCTACGTGACTATTTTCTTAGCATTTACATTTTCTCACGGTTCATATTTGTTTAGAAGAGGTGTGAAAAAGCGGCAAAGAAACAGAATTCTTTGCTCAACTGATTTTTTTGCATAGATTTTTTCTGTAGCAGATGACAAGCCAGACTTAAAATGAGGGGCGCTGGCTCTTCAAAGTTTCCAGATAAAAATCTGGTTTCGAAATCTACTGGGTTGTAGTTGTCAGTTGCAACAAACACAGCTCATCCCTTTGATCTGACTAGATTCAGTGGTCGGTTTTGTTATTGTCAAGTTGCAATCAACGCGGTCATTTCAAAAATTACACTAACCTAATGTAAGTTGAAAGTTGGTACCGTCAGTGATACAGTAAGGTTATAGAGTATATAACGTCCCTTGTCTGTCCCGTAGTTGGTAGATATATGTTGGACTTGTGGTGTGAGAAAAAAATTCTTCCCAGAGTCGTTCAAGGTGACAGAACTATGCTTGGAAGCCGGCTTCTAATCTTTCATTTCCGATAAAGTGAACAATAACCTATTCTTTGCCCACAAATTTAATCTAAAAGGTGTTACCGACGCAATGAGATGCGGGTGTTCGTGTCGTAGGGGTTGTTCTAAGGAGGACGAATCAGGACCCCCATGATGCTTTGCGTTTAAAATTCCATACGTCTCATCGACGCATTCGCTCAAGAAGTGCAGAAGAATTTACAGAGATCGAAGCATTTTAAGGTCAGTTTTTTTATTTTTATGTGTATTTTTATTGCATTTTGCTATTATGAGTTGTGTTTCTAGCTCTGATAATAATGGTTTTGTCCTTCTTTCAGTTCAATATTTCGGACATCATTTTAATTGCAAATGGCGTGATGGCTGAATGACCTCAAACAATTAGGGTAAGTGAACGTTGTTTTCGAAATCTTTTGGCCCGTAGATAGTCAGAATAGCAAAATAAGATAAATCGGAAGGTGGTTCGATTTTGGAACCTCGAAGAACCTCGCGATTTCAGTGTCTTTTTTGGCCACAAAGTTTGGTATTTTTCGTCATACACGTGCTCGCGAGGTGTGATAAAACATGCCAACAAGCTTTAATTTTCCATGTGTTTTTTTCATTTCATTTGTCGTTTTCGAGACATTCCTATCAGCTGTTTGGTTATATCTTAGTTGACTTTCTTCTGTTATTTTTCTAGATTATTACTGCCGTGGATGAACGAGAGAAACGTCCATATGTTGCCAGGTCAGAACCCCGAACAAACCAAAAGAGAAAAGCCTTGTAAATTCTTCCTGTGCTTGAACCAGAAAGCGAAGAAATACCAACGCGAACCCGGAGAACGTTGGCTTTTCAAGGAAAAGGAAGCCCTTTGCAAAAGGTACTTGAGTCTTAGATTTTTTTTCTTGATTTTTTATCTAAACGTGCTACTTCGAAACGAAAATAAAAATTGGAACACAATTTAAGCTAAAGACTGGTGAATGACCTGAATGACCAACATTTGGAGATCAGCATGAATACTGGGATAAAGGCTGCTGATTTCATCTAGCAAACTGTGGGGACTTCATACAAGAGAACCAGTAAGATTTTTGCATGAGATGAATAATCTTCACATATTGTTTATTTTAGAACTCACTGAAAAGGAAATCTATAAAACACAGGCTTTGAATTGGAGCTGAGAATATTTTACACAAACAGATCAAGATATTTTGCTGTTTGTTATTTTATAAATTCAGTTCGCTGAATGTTCTGCAGTGTTAGTTATGAGCATATCAGCAAGCTGACTTTCAAGAGTTTTCTATTTTCATGATGACAGGGACAGTCATATATTTTCCAAATGCTGTAATTAGACCTTCATTGTAAAGTGCAGTCACTTAACTTTTTTTTTTCAGAACCCAGTGTTCGGAGCCATGTGATGATTAACTTAAAACAGAAGTATAAATCAATTGACGAGGCTGAAGATGCACTTGCTATATCTGTCAAGTCATATTGATGGCTCTCCTGTCACCCAACCTGGAACAAGCGGTGATGCAGCTTACCTCAATGTCTCTCCATCACTGACTGGAAAACTGCATTGTTTAACTGAGAAACAACTAACTTATTTAATTTTGGAGAGCTTGGCCTTGTTAGAATCCAGTGTAAATGTGGAACAATAATTGTTATCGAGGTTCTTTGATAAACATGAACATATTGATGCTCTGAGCATAATAGAACATTTTGTACTCATGGTTCTCAGTAGTAAATAAAGTTTATTGTTATTATGGTTTGTTGGGAAAATTGACTGTTTCAGGTCCAAACTGTCCGATTTGAGCTGTCCGATTACAAACACTTGCAATCAGACAGGCCAAATCAGACAGTCTGATGCTAGCCAATCAAAATCAAGGAGAATATCTTTAGTGAGGAAGTTGACAGGTCCAGATTGAAAACAAGAAGCATTTATGTTGTGGTTCAATTTATGTTTTTCTCCATATTTTCCTACATAACATACACAAGAACAAATAAGGAACTTAAGATTGAACCAAGGATAAATTTAACTACAACATATATGCTCATCTTTAATTCCTGAATTTCTTGCATTTTGTTATTGACACAATTAATTGGTAATTGGACTTCGTGCCATACAATTCAGGGGTGCTCATAATTTCAAATCAGCTTCCTGCTACACGCTCAGCCAAATTTAAAATCACTCACCTGATTACTGGTACTTCCCTGAAGTGTTCGCCACTCAGTCCTATTATCATTACTTTTATTATTATTATTATTATTATTATTATTATTATTATTATTATTATTATTAGTATTATTATTATTATTATTTATTTTTTATCTAGGGGTAATTCAATGTAGTCAATGTTTTGAAATTCTCATTTACCAAAAAGACTTTTAATACACTTGCCACCACTATTTGCACCAAGTGCAAGTACATTATTATAACAGTTTCGAGTTTGTCAGATGGCCTGATGAAGTAAATTGGTCTCTGTGTAGTGATTTAAAAGCTAATATTTCAAGCGTGGCCCTTTGTCAAAGCAAATCAAGGATGTCTTCAAGTTAATAGAAAAAAGTATTTTGTTTGAAAGCCAACTGCTACAGCATTTTGATGCGGATGGTTTTTGTTTAGATATTCTTGGTTTTCACCCATGTGACAAGGCAGCCATGTTGGTTGACAATACCTTTTTTGGCATAATTTACAAAAAAATAAAGTTTAGGTCCCTGCAGAGAGCCTATCATTCTTGTCAACCAACATGGTTGCCATGATGTTACATTTATATGCAAACAAGCACTATACTACATGTATGTTTTCTACATGTTGGAAAGATATTTCAGCCATTATAATTTGCAATTAAAAGAGTGCTCAAAAACATGGCATTCTGCTTTTTTGATTTTTTCCAAAATACTGTACAGTGTAGAGTGTAATTACCAAACAGGCCAATTATCAAGATGCACACACAGCACATGTGTGGCCTTTCCCTGGTAGGATGAGTACCACATTCAGGCAAAGTGGGTACATTGTTTTAGTTTTTAATACAAAGTCAAGGAGTTTGATTCTTTTTTGTTTACAACTTGCTTTGGCCTTGTATTTTTTGTCATTGTATCTAGCTTAGTCTTCTTGAAAACATGGACCAAAATAAATGTTTGACAACTTCTGTTGTCTTTTGTTCAAATTAAAAACAAAAAACTGATTAATTTTTTCTTTTCTTTCGTAAGCCTGTGTTCCAAAATGTAACTTATACCAAATACAAGAAATGCAATTGAAAAGTAGTTAATTTTTGTTGCAAATATGTGATCATGATTTTAAGAACAAAATGGACCACAGAGACTATTTTAAAGTGGTATGGCTGAAACATGTGGCCAAGTTCAAGTGGTAAAATTCATATAATTATTCTCCATGTCATCTGGAGCCCTATAAAATCAATACAAGCAAAAAAATTGATAGGGCTTTAGTTCTACTAAACCCTCCCCCTCTGTGGTCTCTGAATAATTATTCTTGACGAAACACAAAGCTAGGGAAAAAGTCAGCTGGATATCACAAACAAAACACTGTATATAACAGAATTGATTATTATGGAAATATCAGAGTGAGAGGGAATCTTGGCTTGAACTTAACACTGAGAGGCAGTCAGCGATAAAAAGACATCAGCTACATCGAAATCCCAAACGAGCATAATTTCTTCATCGTCTTCGACCTGGATCTGCAATCACAACAATCGGTCATGTAACGCTATATTTTAACGACTGTATTAAACAGACAACAATTGTTATGACTGCCCCTGCTTCTTACCTGAAATTCCACACTTGATGTAACCTTGATAACGCAAGGCGAAACTACATCACATCACTAAGCAAACTACATTACTTTGTCAAGCAAACGCTTTGTGTGCGGGAAGACGACCATTCGGCGCTACGAAAGAGATACAGGAAAACTCAGGTGTCGAAACAAACATCTCAGCTTAAGGAAAGGTAAACTAGGCACTGTGAGCTCGGAAATATACTCGGTGTCCAAGCAATACAGATATAAAATGTTTGATTTCCGAAACATTGGCGCTTGACACGCTTGTTCCTCCATCGCGTCCATTTCAAATGAAGTGATCACGTGTCCTCGACAATTTGATAATATAGTTCGAAGCGATGCATTATGGGAGTTGTGGTTCGTCCTCCTTAGGGTTGTTCGAAATGGAACTGTCGAATAGCCCATCAAACATTCCTGATATCTCCACTGCTTCGCTTGAAATATTTCAGACGATAGTTTTGATGATACGTGTTCGAGTTCTTGCACTAATTTATGTCATAGTATTCCAATCAAGGAAACTGCTTCTGCTCCTCAAGACAGTCGAACGATCAACGAACGATCTTTGTCAGTTCAGACTCGGAACCCGAAATTGAAGTATTTGACAAGACCGCGACCTCTGGTGAGTATTAACATTTGCCTGTATGTGAACTTTCTTTTATTATAACTTTGGTTGTCTAGGCTAGATTTTTACATGGTATAGACCCTTTTCATAATGGCGCCCGACAAATTATTCTTTTATTCTTATGATAATGAGCCCTACTAGCCTCGTCAGCATGTGCAAAATTCAATAGAATTTTTTCATTGAAGTGAGGTTAGTGTAGGGCTAATTAACACATAATTATACAAAAGAATAATTAAAATCGTCCGCCATTATGAAAAAGGTCTATTCTTTTCAGTTCAACGAACAATCGTGCGTGTGTGAAATGAGGCGTAAGTTCAGGTTACTGTAAACGCTCGGGGATAAAAAAGTTTTGCTCTTGTTGATTAGACGAATAATTAATGTAGCAATTAGCAAAAGAAAATTTCCAAAAAAAGATTTCCGTGAGCAGTTAATACATACGGTAGCTGAAGGTGTCGAAATACGGTAATTCAGCAGTCTTTTGACATTTTTCGTGTGTACCTTCATTCGGGATCTGGAATCCCGTTTACATCAACTTTCGAGTAAATTTCGAGCCGGTGGTATTTGATTTTATTTTCAGATATATTTTCAACACCAAATCAATTTATTCCGATCATAACCGGAGGATAAATACTCTGTAACATATTTGGGGAACTCATAGTCCGTGTTCCGAAATTCTGAAACCGGTCTTAGTGTTAATAGGGGCTTCCGAAATTCGGAAACGTCTTGGCGTTATTAGGGGTTTCCGAAATTCGGAAACGTCTTGGTGCAGATAGGGGCTTCCGAAATTCGGAAACGGCTTGGTGTTGGTAAGGGCTTCCGAAATTCGGAAACGTCTTGGTGTTGGTAAGGGCTTCCGAAATTCGGAAACGTCTTGGCGTTATTAAGGGCTTCCGAAATTCGGAAACGTCTTGGTGCAGGTAGAGGCTTCCGAAATTCGGAAACGGCTTGGCGTTATTAGGGGCTTCCGAAATTCGGAAAAGGCTTGGTGCAGGTAGGCGCTTCCGAAATTCGGAACGGCTTGGTGTTGGTAAGGGCTTCAGAAATTCGGAACGTCTTGGTGTTATTAGGAGCTTCCGAAATTCGGAAACGCCTTGGCGTTGGTAGGGGCTTCCGAAATTCGGAAACTTTCTTGATGTTGTTAGTGGGTTCCGAAAATTCGGAACCCTCTTGGTGTTATATTAGGGGCTTCCGAAATTCGGAAACGTCTTGGCGTTATTACGGGCTTCCGAAATTCGGAAGGGTCAATTGGTTTTTAAGCGCTTCCAAAATTAGGAAAATCTGCATTAAGTGAAACCATTGATTTGTGCTGAGAAAATTTGCGCTTCCGAGTAAAATAAGAATTCCTTCTTCTAAGTTTTAGCACGATTTTAAGATTCCGAGTTAATAAATAAAATTCACTCCTGTATAAAGGCGCGATTTTCAAAATGCAAGTGTACTTTTCTGCAAATCTTTAATGTTTTCCGTTGAAACTTCAACATTCCTTGGTTCAAATTAATGATTCCGACTGATATAGCAATTTTATTTGTTAAAATAAGCGATTTTTCGCTTGAATCTAAGTAATTGCTCTGAATTTTCCGAAAATGTAATGACACAATTTAGTTTGTAACGCGTTAGTCAGGAACTAGCAATAAATCATTCACGAGTTTTCTCAACAGCTTAGGATATCATGCCAGTCCTTTAAACATAATAATAACGGTTCTAAGGCCTTGAGTGAGTTAACCATATATTTTTAATTCCTTAAGTCCAATCTTAGAAGACAGCTTTCTTTGTATATTGTTAATTTATGGAATAAATATGTATTTGAAATGTGAAATATCTCATGAATAAATACAACTGACTTAAAAGCAAATCTATTTCTTCGCTTTTGATGAAAATTTGTGTGTGTTGCCGTCATGCTACGACTGCTGATTTTTTTTTTTTTTTTTTTTTTTTTCGGTATAGAGTTTAACGTACGTGATCTACCTTGGCGTACGAGTATGACAAAATGTTAATTACCTAAACACCTGGCGCTTAGGAGAAGGCGTCAACCTAAATATAAAGGCTGAATGAGCTCTAAAAAGCTGTCAGGTGTCTCAATTTTCTGCAAGAGGAAAGAAGATCATTGAAGCTATGTACGAAATGTCACGGATAAGTGACTGTTCCTATGAACTTATTAAACAAAGCCGACCTTCATATGTTCAAGGACGCTTCGGGTGTAATTGTCTTGGTATGATAATTTCCATATTTGTATTAGGGCCTGTTCGCACTACGCGAAATTTTGTTTGATTTGCCAAAAAAATCTGTCAACGCGAAGCCTTTTCTAGTGCGAACGATTTTTTGCACCCAACAAAATTTTTGCAAGCGCAACGAAACTTCAAAGATTCCGTCGACTAGCTTTGGAGGCTGTAAAAATTTTGTCATGCGAGAAAATCATTTGTTCGCTGACATCCATCCGTCATTGGGTCATCAAATTGATGACGGACTCCTTCAGTGCGGTTTTTGCGGTTGCCTTGCATTAGAGCCATCTGTCACTAAAAAATTCGCATCTTCATGTGCGAACAGGATTACGACAACAAAAAATTGGTGATTACAAAATTTTCATTTTTTTTCCAAACGCCAAACTCAAATTTTCGTCTTAGTGAGAACAGGGCCTTAGTCAAATCTTTCAGCTAAAGAGACAGCGTCAGATGCTTTTAAAACAGGTACAAGAAAGGACTTACGTCAGCCGAAAAATGAATTTAACAGCCATCAACGAAATGACCATGTATTAGTGGATGTCAAGAATTCTAAGGTCCACTAACTTGTGTATTCTGCAGTTTGCATTGAATAAGCTTTCGAATTATTAGGGCTGTTTATACGAGGGAAAATAAGCCACGGCTTACTCTGGCCTCGGCTCACATAAGACGCGAAAGGAACCATTTATACGAGTAAAAACTCCTAGGCCAGGATAAGCCGCAGCTTGAGAAAGCCGTGAACGTAGATTTTGTACCATTTATACGGAGTGTTCGCGTCTTATGTAAGCCGTGGCCAGAGTAAGCCGCGCCTTATTTTCTCTAGTGTAAAAGGCCCTATTATTATTATTATTATTTTTTTTTTTTGCAAAATTTTAAATTTGTAAAGATATATTCTAATGCGAAAGTTTTCGACCAATAAATAAATTCTACCATCTCTGAACTGTATTGTTGTATTCGAATTGGCTGACAAACTTCCGTAGCTTAAATTTAATTTCCTTCGCCTATGATATCATGCAAAGAAATGGCACCGTTTGAGCACAATCCCCCCAGGAGGGGGGCAGGGGAGTACTAAGAAAAATTTTAACACGAGGAGGCTCCGTCCCGAAGTCGGACCTTTTATATACCATTTTTAACAGAAAAAGTACCCCTTTCGTATAACTTCCATTGACAAATGGTACCCCTTTCGTATACGTAAAGGAAGACTGAAGTTTTCTTGTTATTTTCAATAAATTCAAACAAGACAGTCATAAGGTACGTGTGTTCGAAATACTTCCCCTTTCAATGCCTAAATGACAGATTTCCCTACCGTTTCAAATACTTCGACTCGTGAAATTCCTACCCTTTCATCTCCCTGAAACGTGAAAAAGGTACCCCTTTCGGGCGGAGCCTCCCCGTATAGGCCATTATAAGGAGTATTGTACGGGTCCGCAAATGATTCCCGGACCGCAAATGATCCCCAAAATGGACCGCAAATGATCCCGAGCAAAACATAAGGAGTGGCATGGATTGATATAAAAATGACACACAAAAAACACGTTTTTCATTTTATGAGAATTATTCTATAGTTTTTTTTTTTGTTTTTAGTGGAAAATCTGTGATCTTGCGTGACGTTCTGTCTGTTTGTTGATTTCAGGACGCCAGCTGCATAGTACAGTAAAAAGATACTTGTTGCGATCGTGGACTGCGAGTTTCTCTTCATGTCTTCTGTTTATTGTACTGTACATCCCAGGATGTTCAAGAACATGCTTAATCAGATTTAACTTCTGTCGGGTATATGATCAACGCTTCGGTGCACGTGCCCGATTTCAGTGAAAATCCAGCATGTATAAATTAGCCTGGAAACAGGCTCCGCAGTGGGATTTTAAAGGAGCGAAAAGAAGGATCGTGGCGAAAAAAATCGGCGAGCGAAGCGAGCCGCCAGTCCCCCGCTCGGCTCGCTTTGCTCGCCGATTATTTTTTTGGCCACGTTCCTTCTTTTCGCTCCTTAACCCCACTGCGGAGCCTGGTCCCAGGCTAGTATAATTCAAATGTATAATCACAAATACAACGGAGAATTAAAATACACACATACCCGTAAAGGAATAACTGAAAAAATCCGCAGTTGATTTCGTTATCTTTTGAAATAAAAGTCTTTTGTTCACTGAGCACTCATTTAAAATTGTACCCAGAATACTAGAAGTGTTTCTTTCTCACATTCATGGGATCAGCCGACTGGCCTGTGGCAGGCGAGAAACGCGGTGATGTGGTTGAAATCGGAGCAGGAGTCAAAGATCATTCGAAACTTGTCACCGTTGTGTGAGCTGTGACTCCCACGCGTTCGGAAAATATGGCTAAACTGTCTTGTTCTTATTTCATTGGTATCATTTGTGAACGTTCTTGGAGTTACTAAAGATAAGAACAAACACAAAGATCTATAAAGACGGAAGGAAAAACGACATAGGTTTGGATCCTGGTGTGATAACACTGATTGACTGCTTCACATCAGGTGCACAAATTGTGTGACCACGTATACCTTTTTAAAATTAATCAGATGATGATAGTTGTGAGCCATGATTTAGAGATTTGTTTTTAAAAAATAATCGCAATTCATGCCAATTCCCAATCCATACCATTTCACCATCTATGCCATTCCTTATTTTTTGTTCGGGATCATTTGCGGTCCAACATGGTGCAATACGGGGATCATTTTCGGTCCGGGATCATTTGCGGTGCAATTTGGGGATCATTTGCGGTCCGGGATCATTTGCGGTCCTGGGATCATTTGCGGACCCGTACAGTATCCCCCCCCCCCCCTCCCCGGGCATAATTCATGGGGAAAAAAATATATAATATAGCGTTTGATGATATATTTGATTACGAATTTAGCTTTGATGTGTTTAACTAGAGAAGATGCTGCTTGTGGACGCTTTGTTATGTGTTCTAGTTTTCTCTTGATGCGAACACACGAAGCATTTGCGAGTTCAACCTGCGCTACTTCATTAAATTAACTCATGTCAAACTGGTACCTGCCAAAGTTTTGCCTTGTGCCTGTCAAATTATCCGCAAACTAAATAATCCCTTGAGTCAGGAAAATAAAAGTTAATGACGTTTGACTTCCCGTCTTCAGTTCGGCAAGTCAGTTTTGAAGTTAGTCTGGATTAAAGACATCCGACATGGATAACTTTTTTCAACTTAACGTTCTCTTGGTCCTCTTGCCTTTGCCGGCCTTGAGACTTATTTCCGCCTCCTTGGACGGTAAGTTTCCCATTCTTTCCAAAAACTGTTGTTGTTTTTTTTCCTCAGTTGTTTTGCAGTAATCTAGCGTGATATAGGCTATAAATGTTTCAGTAAAAGTTGTCATTCAGCTTACTCTAAGAATACTGAGAGAGACGGACTTGCAGCTGTAGTGATCAGTTCATTCCGCTTTTAAACTCTAGGAGATAACTTCCTTAATTTGATTATATCTGAAAAGTTAGATGACATATGTTAAACCAAAAATCTGCCGTTTAGCAGTGGCAGTGTTTGTTAATGGAAAAACAAGGCCCTGTTTAATGTTTGTTAAATTTGAGCGGTATTATTATTATTCTTTTATCTTCACATTCCGCGCATATTTATTCTTGAGTCGGATTCTCCTAAATTTCTGTGCAATTTGTCATCATCATTTTAAAAGATGTGCAGGTACAATCCAGCCTACAAAATCTGAAATGGAAGTAAATATAGAGATTAATGTTGTGTTTTCTCGTTTTGTTTTGTTCATCACATACCATGTACGGTGAATTGCAAGCAGGCAAAACCTTTGGGACGTGACACAAAATAATTTTCTCGGGAGAAGCAATAGGAATATATCATGAAAGGTGTTTCAAATTCGTTTTGTTGGAGAGAAGTGGGAGAGAAAACGTCACAAGTGGGAATGCAATTTTTTGTTAGATTTTGAACTTTCCGACAGAACTTGCGAGAGGACAAGTTTAAAGCATTTTCAAGATTTCGGGGAGCAAATTGGCAATGCGAAGTGAGATCGATTCCCACAAAACTTCGATCACCTAAATGTAAATTTTCTCAGATATGGACGCCACATAAACAAACAAACTCGTCTGAAACCATCATCCATTGTAGCATTGGTACTGGCGAAAACAAACACTTGGGGATTGAATACAAAGTGTACGCTGAGCTTTATGAGAACTCAATTCTTGGAAAACGTGCGAACTTAACTCCTCCAAAGACCAGCTACGACATGTGGATTCTGGAGTCTCTTAATGCGACCATAAATTTGAAAATCCATTAGCCACCCCGCGGTTTTAAGTTAATTCGAAATTTGGCTCGTTAAATTCCCGTTTCCTTTGGCAAAACGCCATTTAAAAGCCCACGCTTTTAAGGCAGAAATTTAGCATCCCTCAGAAGGAATATTCAGTTTCACAAAATACCTGTTTTTTTTTATTGTTTTGATAAGAATACGTTCACAATGCCCTAAAAGACCTTTTTTGAGGCTCCTTCTGAGTGAGTCACTCAATTAGAAATAAATAATATGTAAACAAGAAATTAAATAAAAGAGTTATCCGAAAGATGAAAATTTCCGAACTTTTTCTCTAATTAATTTGATATTAGTCACTTTAACCTTCCCCGTTCCTACAAACCTATAAAAACTCACGCATCATTCTGCTGTTACGAACTTCAAAAATCCTAGGGCCTGTTAAATTTCAGAGTCCTCGGGCCCGACACAATTAACTTCAAATCCGGTAAGTTTCCCATTCCTTCCAAAAACTGTTTTTTTTTTCCCTCAGTTGTTTTGCAGTAATCTAGCGTGATATAGGTTCTAATAACCGTTCTATTAGGCCTTGTGTGAGTTCACCATTTATTTTTAATTCATTAAGTCCAATCTTCGAAGACAGCTTTATTTATATATTGTTAATGTGAGGAATAAACATGTATTTGAAACGTCAAATAACTCATGAATGAATACAACTGACTTAAAAGCAAATATATTTCTTCGGTTTTTTATGAAAATATTTGTGTGTTGCCGTCATGCTACCGACTGCTGATTTTTTTTTTTTTTTTTTTTTTCGGTATAGAGTTTAACGTACGTAATCTACCTTGGCGTACGCATATGACAAAATGTTAATTACCTAAACACTTGGCGCTTAGGAGAAAGCGTCAACCTATATATAAAAACTGAATGAGCTCTAAAAAGCTGTCAAGTGTCTCAATTTTCTGCAAGAGGACAGAAGATCATTGCAGCTATGTACGAAATATCACGGATAAGTGACTGTTCCTATGAACTTATAAAACAAAGCCGACCTTCATATGTTCATGGACGCTTCGGGTGTTTGTCTCGGTATGACAATTTCCATATTTGTATTAGTCAAACCTGGCAGCCAAAGAGATAGCGTCAGATGCTTTTAAAACAGGTACAAGAAAGGACTTATGTCAGCCGAAAAATGAATTTAACAGCCATCAACGAAATGACCATGTATTCGTGGATGTCAAGCATTCGAAGGCCCACCATCTTTTGTATTCTGCAGTTTGCATTAAATAAACTTTCGAATTATTATTATTATTATTATTATTATTATTATTATTATTATTATTATTATTTTATTTATCTTTTTACAGAATTTTAAAGTTGTTCGACAGTTTTCGACCAATAAATAAATTCTACCATCTCTGAACTGTATCGTTGTATTCGAATTGGCTGACAAACTTCCGTAGCTCAAATTTAATTTCCTTCGAATATGATAGGCACCGTTTGAGCACAATCCCCCCGGGAGGGGGGAAGGGGAGTACTAAGAAAAATTTTAACACGAGGAGGCTCCGTCCCGAAGTCGGACCTTTTATATAGCATTTTTAACAGAAAAGGTACTCCTTTCGTATACCTTCCATTGACAAATGGACTGAAGTCTTCTTGTTATTTTCAATAAATTCAAACAAGACAGTCATAAGGTACGTGTGTTCGAAATATTTCCCCTTAGAATACCTAAATGACAGATTCCCCTACCCTTTCAAATACTTCTACTCGTGAAATTCCTACCCTTTCATCTCCCTGAAACGTGAAAAAGGTGCCCCTTTCGGGCGGAGCCTCCCCGTATAGGCCATTATAGGGAGTATCCCCCCCCCCCCAAACCGGGCATAATTCATGGAAAAAAAAATAAAATATAGCGTTTGATTATATATTTGATTATGAATTTAGCTTTGGTGTGTTTAACCAGAGAAGATACTGCTTGTTGACGCTTTGTTATGTGTTCTAGTTTTCTCTTGATGCGAACACACAAAGCATTTGCGAGTTCAACCTGCGCTACTTCATTAAATTAACTCATGTCAAACTGGTACCTGCCAAAGTTTTGCATGGTGCCTGTCAAATAATAGTATCCGCAAACTAAATAATAACTTGAGTCAGGAAAATGACATGTTAATGACGGTTGACTTCCCGTCTTCAGTTCGGGAAGTCAGTTCTGAAGTTAGTCGGGATTAAAGACATCCGACATGGATAACTTTTTTCAACTTAACGTTCTCTTGGTCCTCTTGCCTTTGTCGGCCTTGAGACTTATTTCCGCCTCCTTGGACGGTAAGTTTCCCATTCCTTCCAAAAACTGTTGTTGTTTTTTTTCCTCAGTTGTTTTGCAATAATCTAGCGTGATATAGGCTATAAATGTTTCAGTAAAAGTTGTCATTCAGCTTACTCCAAGAATACTGAGAGAGACGGACTTGCAGCTGTAGTGATCAGTTCATTCCGCTTTTAAATTCCAGGAGATAACTTCCTTAATTTGATTATATATGAAAAGTTAGATGACATGTGTTAAACTAAAAATCTGCCGTTTAGCAGTGGCAGTGCTTGTTAATGGAAAAACAAGGCCCTGTTTAATGTTTGTTAAATGTGAGCGGAGTTATTATTATTCTTTTATCTTCACACTCCGCGCATATTTATTCTTGAGTCGGATTCTCCTAAAATTCTGTACAATTTGTCATCATCATTTTAAAAGATGTGCAGGTACTATCCAGCCTATAAAATCTGAAATAGAAGTAAATATAGAGATTAGTTTTGCGTTTTCTCGTTTTGTTTTTGTTCAATTAAATTTACTTCCAATTATTCTTTCTCATCCATACCCTTTCTGGACGTCAACGTGTCACTGAACAACGGTAAAATCACTACTGATCTTTACACTAAGGCTACTGAGAAACATCTCTACTTGTTACAATCCTCTTGCCATCCCAGACACAGCAAAAGAACTATTCCATTCAGTTTAGCTCTCAGACTTCGACGCATCTGCTCTTCTGACAAAACTTTCGCACTCCGTCTTAACGAACTTAAGTCTTATCTCAACAAACGTGGGTACAATCTCTCTTTCCTCAACAACGAAATACAACGCGTTTACAACATTTCACGTACCGAAGCACTTGCCCCCAAACAACGCAATTCCGATACTGACCAGCCTACACGTGCACCCCTTGTCATGACATACTATCCAGCTATTCGCTCCGTATCATCTATTATACACAAACACTTCAACATTTTATCTTCATCTCTCCGCTGCGTTGACGTTTTCAAGGGTGCCCCTCTTGTTGCTTTCCGACGTTCTAACAATCTTAGCGATCTATTGGTCAGTGCTAAACTACGTAAACCTGCTAAAAATAATCAACCCCTTGGTGCCTTTCGCTGTGGCCACAACTGTTTAACATGCAACTAACTGATGGACTTACAACCTATACTTTTCATTCGACCGGCGAAACTAGATTTATCAAATATCACATTGACAGTAATTCCAAAAATGTCATATACATAGTACAATGCAATCACTGTCACAAACAATACATAGGCGAAACTAAACGACGAATAAAGGACCGTTTCAACGAACATCGTGGAACAGTCGAAAAACAAACCAACAGCTCTAAACCCACTGCAGTATCAGAATATTTTCTCTCTAACGGTCACAACGCTTCTGACATGCAACTAATTCCACTAGAACTATCCAAACTAATCGTGACGGTGTACGAAGAACCAGAGAAGCATATCTAATTGATAGAGGTCAAACTCTTGAACCGTTAGGAATCAACAGAAAAGAAGAAATATAAAACCTTTCTTTTTGTTTTCATGTTACGTTTTTTTCAAATTTTCAAACTGTAACGTTTTTTATTTTACGTTGTATTGTTTACCTTTATTATAATATCATGTTACATCTACAACTTTTTTAAAATTGTAACGTCGTTTCATCTTAGGGTCATAATATGTAACACCCTGATGAAGGAAGGCTGTGCCTCCCGAAATATAGGTTTAAATTTATATATTCCTAGCCGTGTAACCAGCCTTGCTTGTTTTTTACCGTTTTCTAGTTTAGAATTTTATAGCTGGTTAGATCTATTACAGGACCGGCCCGGCTCTTCTATTTTGCAACGGTGGTCCTTGCTAAAGTATTTTCCAGTATTTCCCTATAGCCTCGTCTACTTCGCTGGACCACCCTCCTAGGACATCTACGACGATGTTGTACTGCCGAATGTCATATCCTGGGAACTGCTGCTTGAGTTCCCAGCGGAGGGGGCCATACTTGGTTGTCTTCTCTTCTTGTTTCTTTTCTCTGTTCTCCGTCCACGGGCAGCTCATTTCTACCGCAAGAACTATCTTCTTCTCGTGATTTATAAATCTCGCATCCACTCTGTTCTGCCTTACTTGCTCACTTACTGCAAAGACTGGGATATCCCAATATGCTTTGGCCTCGGGTGACTCGTAGATGGGTTTTGGAACCACCGGGAAATACCATGGTGGCACTGTATCAGAGATCTGAAGCTCTCTAAGCACTTCCCAGAACAGTATTTTGAGGGCTGCATTATGACGCATGTGGTACTTATTCTGCGCAAGCGCAGAACAACTCACCAGCACGTGAGGGATACTTTCGGCAGTCTTGCCACAGAATCTACATAGGGTGTCATTGGGTTGATTGGTATGGGTCTTACGTGCGTGATAGACCTTTGTCGGTGTTAGCTGTTCATCTGGCCTCCTCCCGAGATCTGAGGTGTCCAGGCTGTTGGGAAACCCTTCGCCATTTCACTTCTAACATTAGCCACGCAGTCCAAATAAGTATCCAAACTTTCCTGAGTACTAGTATTCATGCAGAGCCTAACAGACACACTTCCTGTAACAGATCGATTATTATTATTATTATTATTATTATTATTATTATTATCATTATTATTATTTACTGATATAAACATGTTATCTGCCACTCCCCGCTGCACTGCAGCTTTCATCTTTCTCTTGAAAGAAGAGCTATTCCATGGGTATTTTTCTATTTATGGGCCAAGGTTCAGGTTAAATCAAGTTAGACTAAAAAAAATAGCACCCTCAGATATAACTTTAACTCTCAAAACGAGAGCAAAGCATAATCTGTTTATGATGGTTATTACTGAGACAAGAGATTCAACTTGAATAACAGCGGTACACACTTTTTCAAGTTGCAATCCGTTTCCATCCTGACTATCCGTGGCTAAGGTCATTTATTTATAGTTCCACTGCATCGGTAGAGTAGCTCTGAAATCTTAATTAATCTTAAAACGAAAATTTGGTTTATCAACGGAGTTGATAATGTAAATTGACCACCGTACAGGGATTCGATTAGCTGACGTTTCGAGCGTTAGCCCTTCGTCGGAGCGAATCATTCGCTCCGACTAAGGGCTAACGCTCGAAACGTCAGCTAATCGAATCCCTGTACGGTGGTCAATTTACATTATCAACTCCGTTGATAAACCAAATTTTCGTGTTTCACTCCCCACCGACGCAGCACCACAGTTTTTTTAGAAACTAATCCCCTTTATTAATTAATCTTACTCTACTTTTCTGTGTTTCTTAATTCACTCATTAAATATGTGACTGATCATCGCAGTTATGAACACTACTTAAGCAGTAGTGAAAATAAAGCCTGAAAAAATTCAGGCTTGTATGGGATTCGAACCCACGACCTCTGTTACACCGGTGCAGCGCTCTACCGACTGAGCTAACAAGTCATCTAGGAGCTGGTCGTTTTGTTGGTTCGTTATATACCCGGCCGTGAGTGGTGAATGTATGAGAATGAATACATGAAAATGATATAAGAAAAATCCTAACTGCGATGATCAGTCACATATGTAATCATTAACCCGCAGTTCGAATATATGATTTTCATATATTCATTCTCATATATTCATTCACTCAATTAGCCCATTTGACAACAACTATGATGCCATAGTGAAAATAAAGTATGGGAAGGAATTCTGATCTCGAACTTTGTCATAATAGTAGCAAATTACATTTTGCGATTGCCTCTTGGAAGGCCGATGGAGGGTTGATTTTCAAGGAAACGTAATATTGCAGTACAATAAACACTGGAGAAGTTATTACAAGATTGGCTGATGGACTTTGTTGTATGCATATGTAATCATGCATATGTGGGCTGAAAGAATAACTGAAAAAAACCCAACAGAACTGTCACGGAGTCTCTCCGTTGTCTTGACGCTTCGAGTGTTACAATTTGCTACTCTTTGCAACTTATCAGTTCTTGCTGACTTTGCACAAATTATTATAGAAGTGTCATTTAAGAACCTTGAACCTAGAACCTTGAGAGTAGCAAATAACTGGATGGCGAATAGGCTAATAGTTGTAAACTAAGAAACCTAACAACTAGCGCCAAAGTTGAAAAACATGCTATACATTATTATGAAAGGTGTTCGTCATCGTGGTTTCAAATGATAGCTGAGTTAATCTTTTGCCTTACGAATGAGTCACAAAGATGTGGATCGCGACGTTTCGACTACTGGTCTTCGTCAGGCGATAATAATAATAATAATTTAGAACTTATATAGCGCATTTTCCATGTGTATATGATCAAATGCGCTTTACAAGCAGATGAAATTTGAATTTGGCGATGGTGCCGACTGGCTGCGTGTGAGTATAATCCGCTCTGGGACGAAGTTAAATTTATTGACCGAGACCCACATTGGTACACCCGTAGGGTGAAAGAGGCTATTCACATAAGACTTCACCCTAACAAAATTAACAGGGACAGTGGAATTGAAATTCCTGAAGCGTGGGTGCCCACGATCAAACACCACAACAGCCGATCAGTACCAAAACGGACCGCTGAGGGAACAATTTCTAGTCTGAACGACAAGGATCGACATCCTCCAATCAACAACAGCCTAAGCGAGGATCGAAACGCACCAATCACCACCAGCCACGTTGCTTCTTATACTCACACGCAGCCAGTCGACACCATCGCCTGATGAAGACCAGCAGTATAGCGGTCGAAACGTCGGGATCCACATTTTTGTGACTCAATCGTGAGACAAAAGATTAACTCAGCTATCTTGCTATACATTGTAATTACTTACTAATCTGAATTATCTTTTCGCTGTTAAATAGCGTAAACAAAATCGATGTATAATTTATTAAATTTAACGAGAAGTTTGAATTAATTCGACATTATTTGAAGCTATAGCACAGCATAATATAACACCTTTAAGCTCAATAAGCCAAGTCCTATTTGCAATCAAGCAAAGAAGCTGAGAAAATCTAAAGGCACGGCAATTTTGTTTACAGATACAATAAACAAAGAATATGTGATTGATCATCGCAGTTATGAACACTACTCAAGTGGTAGTGAAAAGCAGTATTGGAAATAATGACGGTATAGTGTAGGTAACGTAAACGTCTTGACAACTGAAATAAGTTGTAACCAAATGGAGTCATTCGAGATATAAAAGCGAGAACCAATAATTGAAACGGTAGTAATTTCTGAGATAACTGAACAGGTCTTTAACACGAACAATCTTAGTGTTTAATGTAAAAGGAATTTCACGGAAAGAAATGGAACTTAAAATGTTATCGGCCATATAAGTGATTTTAAGGGTAATCCACAGGCGATCCACAGGGATCGGACAGATCAAGGTTTCGTCCACATCCCCAAACGCCCTCAAAAATTATCATTCCGGAAACGAAACACAACTTCTTTTTCAAATAGATTCTTGTTTTATCAGCCCTTCCAACCTACACCTATATTAATAATTAACCTGTTTCACTTAGTCAGGAATTAGCAATGAATCATTCACGAGTTTTTTCAAGAGCTTGCGATATCATGCCAGTCCTTTAAACATAATAATAACGGTTCTAAGGCCTTGAGTGAGTTCACCATATATTTTTAATTCCTTAAGTCCAATCTTCGAAGACAGCTTTATTTATATATTGTTAATGTGAGGAATAAACATGTATTTGAAACGTCAAATAACTCATGAATGAATACAACTGACTTAAAAGCAAATATATTTCTTCGGTTTTTTATGAAAATATTTGTGTGTTGCCGTCATGCTACCGACTGCTGATTTTTTTTTTTTTTTTTTTTTTTTCGGTATAGAATTTAACGTAGGTGATCTACCTTGACGTACGTGTATGACAAAATGTTAATGACCTAAACACCTGGCGCTTAGGAGAAAGCGTCAACCTAAATATGAAAGTTGAATGAGCTCTAAAAAGCTGTCAAGTCTCTCAATTTTCTGCAAGAAGAAAGAGGATCATTGAAGCTATGTACGAAATATCACGGATAAATGACTGTTCCTATGAACTTATTAAACAAAGCCAACCTTCATATGTTCATGGACGCTTCGGGTCTTCGTCTCGGTATAATAATTTCCATATTTGTATTAGTCAAACCTGGCAGCTAAAGAAACAGCGTCAGATGCTTTTAGAACAGGTACAAGAAAGGATTTATGTCAGCTGAAAAATGAATTTAACAGCCATCAACGAAATGACCATGTATTAGTGGACGTCAAGCATTCGAAGGTCCACTAGCTTGTGTATTCTGCAGTTTGCATTGAATAAGCTTTCGAATTATTTTTTTTTTTACAAAATTTTAACTTTGTAAAGATATATTCTAATGCGACAGTTTTCGACCAATAAATAAATTTCCCCATCTCTGAACTCTATCGTTGTATTCGAATTGGCTGACAAACTTCCGTAGCTTAAATTTAATTTCCTTCGCCTATGATATCATGCAAGAAATGGCACCATTTGAGCACAATCCCCCAGGAGGGGGGTGGGGGGGGGGGGGAGTACTAAGAAAAATTTTAACACGGGGAGGCTCCGTCCCGTCGTCGGACCCTTTATATACCATTTTTAACAGAAAAGGTACCCCTTTCGTATACCTTCCACTGACAAATGGTACCCCTTTCGTATACGTAAAGCAAGACTGAAGTCTTCTTGTTATTTTCAATAAATTCAAACAAGACAGTCGTAAGGTACGTGTTTTCGAAATATTTCCCCTTTCAATGCCTAAATGACTGATTCCCCTTCCTTTTCAAATACTTCAACTCGTGAAATTCCTACCCTTTCATCTCCCTGAAACGTGGAAAAGGTACCCCTTTCGGGCGGAGCCTCCCCGTATAGGCCATTATAGGGAGTATCCCCCCCCCCCGGGCATAATCCATGGAAAAAATAATAATATAGCGTTTGATTATATATTTGATTACGAATTTAGCTTTCATGTGTTTAACCAGAGAAGATGCTGCTTGTGGACGCTTTGTTATGTGTTCTAGTTTTCTCTTGATTCGAACACACGAAGCATTTTCGAGTTCAACCTGCGCTATCTCATTAAATAAACTCGTGTCAAACTGGTACCTGCCAAAGTTTTGCATGGTGCCTGTCAAATTATAGTATCCGCAAACAAAATAATAACTTTAGTCAGAAAAATGACAAGTTAATGACGTTTGCAGAGCGCCTGGTTTTGAAAAGGAATTATGTGCTGTCGACAATTAAAATAATTATTATTTGAAGGCAGTGCTTTTTTGGAGACCATGTAAGTCTGTATAATAGTTGAGAGTTGTTGTACATAAATGAAAATTATATTTCACTGGAGATTTTTTTCTTATCAGTGAAGTTCTATACTTTGTTACTTCACTGTACCTATAGTCGGGATCAAAGACATCCGACATGGATATCTTTCTTCAACTTCACGTTCTCTTGGTCCTCTTGCCTTTGACGGCCTTAAGACTTATTTCAGCCTGCTTGGACGGTAAGTTTCCCATTCTTTCCAAAAACTGTTGTTTTTTCCTCAGTTGTTTTGCACTAATCTATCGTGATATAGGATATAAATGTTTCAGTAAAAGGTGTCATTCAGCTTACTCTAAGAATACTGAGAGAGATGGACTTGCAGTTGTAGGGATGAGTTCATTCCGCTTTTAAACTCCAGGAGATAGCTTCCTTAATGTAAATATATCTGAAAAGTTAGATGACATATGTTAAACTAAAAATCTGCCGTTTAGAAAGACAATGGAAAGACAAGGCCCTCTTTAATGTTTTTTTTTTTTTTTTTTTTTGGGCGAAATTATTACTCCGCGCATATTTATTCTTGAGCCGGGTTCTCCTAAAATTCTGTACAATTGGTCATCATCATTTTAAAAGATGTACAGGTACTATCCAGACTATAACATCTGAAATAGAAGTAAATATAGAGATTAGTGTTGCGTTTTCTCGTTTTGTTTTGTTCATCTTCGGTTCTAGCGAGGCAAATATTACATATCACGTACGATGAACTGCAAGCAGGCGAAACCTTTAGGACATGACATAAATATAATTTTCTGGTGAGAAGCAATAGGAATATACGATGAAAGGTGTTTCAAATTCGTTTTGTTGGAGAGAAGTGGGCGAGAAAACGTCACAAGTGGGCTTGCTTTTTTATTTATTTATTTATTTATTTATTTATTTATTTTTTGTTCGATTTTGAACTTTCCGACAGAACTTGCGAGAGGACAATTCTAAAGCATTTTCTAGATTTCGGGGAGCAAATTGGCAATGCGAAGTGAGATCGATTCCCACAAAAATTCGATCACCTTAATGTAAATTTTCTCAGATATGGACGCCACATAAACAAACAAACTCGTCGTCTGAAAACTTCATCTATTGGAGCATTAGTATTGGCGAAAACAAACACTTGGGGATTGAATACAAAGTGTACGCTGAGCTTTATGAGAACTCAATTCTTGGAAAACGTGCGAACTGAACTCCTTCAAAGACCAGCTACAACATGTGGATTCTGTAGTCTCTCAATGCGACGATAAATTTGAAAATCCATTAGCCAACCCGCGGTTTTAGGTTAATTTGAAATTTGGCTCGTTGAATTCCCGTTTCCTTTGGCAAAACGCCATTTAAAAGCCCTCTTAAAAGCGCTTTTAAGGGAGAAATTTAACATCCCTCAGAAAGAATATTTAGTTTCACAAAATAGCTGGGTTTTTTTTATTGTTTTGATAAGGATACGTTCACAATGCCCTAAAAGACCTTTTTTGAGGCTCTTTTTGAGTGAGTCACTCAATAAGAAACAAATGTAGACAAGAAATTAAATGAAAGAGTTATCCGAAAGATGAAATTTTCCGCACTTTTTGTCCAATGAATTTGATATTAGTCACTTTAACCTCCCCCGTTCCTACAAACCTGTAAAAACTCATGCATCATTCTGCTGTCACGAACTTCAAAAGTCCTAGGGCTTGTTAAATTTCAGAGTCCCCGTGCCCGACACAATTAACTTCAAATCCCCGGGTATATCCGAAGGCTACTCAAGTTTTGTCGGCTCGAAAGAGCAATTAGTAAATTTTGGCCAACCAAATTAATGCTCGTCAGCAACACTTTCGAAATATAAATCAATACCGCACGCGTTTCAACAAGAAAAGCCAACTGAAATTACAACTGTATACATTGCTCAGGACGTGTATGTATGTATGCATGTATATATATATATATATATATATATATATATATATATATATATATATATATATGAGGGAAACCCTAACCCTGTACACCCCAAAGAATCATATTTTAATTGAATAAATATTTTAAAGAAAATTTTCCCTGAGCGGGATTTGAACCCTCGTCCCCCGTTACTAGTTACTAATATATATATATATATATAATATATATTGTAAGAGGGACGTCCTGAGCAATGTATACAGTTGTAAATTCATATATATATATACAACTAAGTAATTAAGTGAAAATGTGGCTCAGCCAGGAATCGAACCTGCGTCTCCAGATTACCGGTCGGATGCCTTAACCACTAGGCCACTGAGCCAACCACGCTGGGAGCACATATTTTTACTGTACAACACATACACAGTGTGGCCTTATTTTTATGGTAAGGTCCGAGGACCACGTTCACGAGAGATCGATCGCCTGTTTTCATTGGGAAACAATTTGAAAATTAATTTGCCAAATTTGATCAACTTAAAACAATACAGCAAAGTCGTGCTCAATAATTTCATTTGAATATAAGAAGTGAACGGAATTGTTTTAAGCGAAACTTCGGTCATACCGTAGACACCGAACACAAAACTGACATTGCGCTTATGGAAGGAAGAGATCAACATCAGTTGAGGTCAACTAAACGGAAAGATTTTAGAATAGCTAAAGGCCCTGCAAACGGAGATACATTGTTGCGGGCACATTGTTGCTCATGATATTTGTTGGGTGAGCAAACGAGCGGAATACGACGCAAATGTTATGTTTTCATACTGCTCAAACAAAGAAACATTTGTTGAGGACAAAAATTTGGCGTCTACAAATGCTGCGCGCGTGGACAAACAGGGAGACATTTGTTGAGGACACTAATTTTGTGTCTGCAACAAATGTTGCAAATGTTGCACGCGCGGGCAAACTGGGAAACATTTGTTGAGGACACAAATTTTGTGTCTGCAACAAATGTTGCGCGCGCGGACAATCAGAGAAACATTTGTGTCTGCAACAATGTGTCCGCAACTATGTGTCCTCGTATGCCAAGGCCTTAACGTAACAAGCGGGAAAGAAAGCAAACCAGAGCACATCACTTATTCACTGATTCGCTGGAAACACCAAAGTCCTTCTTACGCCCGGGTAACGCCGATAAATTCATAAATAGTCACCACTGAATCATGTAGATCCAATCAAAAGACATTGGGCGTCGAACTCTTTAGTAAGAAAATTGCACAGTTTAAATCTCAACATCCTTGAATTTTTAACTGGAATTTGTAATTATTCGACCCATATTAGGCAACTATTCAAGGTTCGCCTCCATTTTTTTTCTCATTTTCCAAGGAGAAGCAAAACATTATTTTGCGTATTACTGATGCGTGTTCTGATGTTTTACGGAACTTAGAGTGCATGCAATCAACTGGCACGAGTTTAAATCACGGAAAAATCTCCTTCAGAAACTTAGCAATAACATTTTTACCGCCAAAAATAGTCACAAAAATGTAAGAAATAAAAACACTGTCTTCCTGACAGGTTTGAACATTAAAAGTGCAGTTTGAGGAAACTGCTTTCTTTGAACACGTGATCTGGCGTAAATAACATTCTAATAATTTATCTTCTTCTTCATTTTCTCATAGTAAACTACTTTCGAGAGTATCGCCATTACTTGTAATTACAAGAACCGACTCAAATACCCAAAGTACATATTCAACACGATTATTCACCCTCTAGATACCTTTCATTGAGCCACAGAAACACCACAAAAAGGAAACATAACAAAGGAAGTGATAGCGTTGTCAATTAGGTTTACCAAAAGAAGAAGCATCATATTTTACCAAGATATTCCAACGAGCGTGCTGCTCTTTGCGCGTTATATTTTTAATTTGTTCCAACATTCTCAAGATCTCTGCCTTTTGATAAAAAATTTTCACACTTTTAGAGACGAGTTGCATTAGTAGTAAAACAGTTGTATCTCATACATTTTAATATCCTTTTCATTTCTTTAGGTGATTGTCGTGAGCTGGCTTTTCCTTCTGTCTTCTTCTTTGCCAACAAGCGCCTTATAAATCACAAGATAGCAACTGTCCAAGTACAGAATATGGGTGACTGCGAGCTGCGTTGTTACCAAGAACCAGATTGCGTCAGTATAAATTTTGAAAGAAAAGCCGCAAATGCCAAAGGCAAACACAGTTGTGACTTAAATAATGCAACTCATCGGGGAAACGATGGCGAGTTTGTGGATGCAGACGGTTTCTTCTACCGTGGATCAGAGGTTGTTTATCTTAAAGTTAATTATTTTCTTAAGCTTTGCATTCATCTGCTGCATCAAATTCAGTGTCTGCTACCCTTTCCAAAAATGCCAGTTATTTCAAACGTGACCGTTAACCAAAAGACCACTTTCCCTTAGTCAAAATAGCACATGGCAAGAAATGAGGCACAGGTGTGCGCAGTTTGTAGCGACGCTTAGAAAAAAAATCACGCTAAAATATGCCCAGCATAAATAGAGAGACTTTAGTGAAGAAAATTATTTTTTTCGACATACCTCTCTAAGCTTTTAACTTTTCTACTGGTATCAAATCGGATCCTGTTCCTTGACATCGATAGTCGTTCTTTGACACAAAAAATTACTCAATTTCCAGCTTCATCCGCCAAGGCTTTGAACTTTTAAGTTGAGCTTTCTTGTTTGGTAAGAAAAGTATGGCGGGATGCCGTTTTCAACTGAACTGTCTTCGAAAAATCTAACTTTTCAAGTCCGTGCGGGAACGAATTCCCTAGTATCAATCAGAATTATTGTTCCAAAACAATTTAGATCATGTCAATAGAACTGTTTTTCTATTACAGTTTCAGTCCACCACGGTAATCAGCATCGAAGATGGACTTTTTTCAATCACGTAAAATGGGGGTGGAAGGCCTACACGTCTCCTACTCACATGTTTGTCGCTTCTATTTCGGTCTTTTGACCGATTTAGCTTCTTGTATGTTTTCAGCGGGTTAACATGATGATTTAGAGGATTTTCATGTTTGTGACTAAATGGAGCCATGTGCTTAAAGGTCGCATACTTGATCTCAAAGGTCATTTCTGGGTGACAAGTTTCAACGCCTGTTTGTTTCAACCTTTGTTGTTTCTGTTTAGCGACTGTGGTTTTCACGCCCTTTGAGGCATTTTATCTAAGTTTGGTTTGGCTCATTTAAGTGCTTCCAGAGACAATACAGCCAGTTATCTTTGTAAGAATAGGATTTTTAGCCGTGTAATACTCTGTCTTGCAATTTTTTGTTTTGCCGGGCCCGGCCATTTGTATTTGCAGCAAGATGGTGTGCTTCTATCACGGCTTTTTGTCTTTCGATCCTTTCTTTAGTACTGTAGCTTCTTAGAGAGCTATGCAGCACCCAGAATTGATCGAATAGCTTTAGTCACGGCTGTGTTTTTGTCATCGATTCCGCTCTCCGCTCTGTGACTGAAGTTTCTGTTGCAAGAGCTTAGTTTTTTCCTCCTTTTGTTAATGCCAGTTTATGATAGGCAAGACCATGGTTTCGATCCTCCCTTGTGGATCTCATCAGTTGCCGGGAATGGCTTGATTCGAGTTGCTCTTAAGGCAACGCCGCTCTTTTTTGTGAGAATGACAAAGCATTCTGTTTGGCATAAGTTTTCGCTTGTGCTTTTATACCCACTAGGTGGATCGAAAATACTGGATTTTTATTGGCTTTCCAGGTTGCCGACTGTGAACTGCGGTTTTCGATCCTTTCATGTTTAAAGCTAGTACATCTTTCCGCTTGTGCGACAATGTATGAAATTTCTAGCACTTCGTTGGTTTCGTAGAGTTGTGGAGATGTCTAATTTAGTGCACTTAATTTCCGCGTAAACGCAGTGCAAGTGCTTTCAATGTGGTGCGCGTTGTCTAGTTTACTCCTGAACAGTGTTTACCAAGTGCTGTATTGTAGTTTCTCACACGCAGCAGGACGGGGCCTTCCTGAAAACAATCAATCACGTAAAATGGGGGTGGAAGGCCTACACGTCTCCTACTCACATGTTTGTCGCTTCTATTTCGGTCTTTTGACCGATTTAGCTTCTTGTATGTTTTCTACTTGCATGATGACAAGTCTTCATAGCAGCGCCATGAGTGCTGTAATTATTTCGCAAGTTCTAGGGTTTCGGAAGCCCCAGGTACCCCGGCCATTTTGTTATATCAATTTTCTCTTTCCCAGGTCTTTTATGGATAGTAATCCTCAGTAAAAGACTGAGAATGACAACAAATCCTTGTGGCGAGATAGCGGGAAAACCAAACAGTACGAAATCAAATTTTCAATACGTCGTGATCATTCGAAGTACGGTACACTTTCATACGCCAAGAATGTCCTATATTTCGCCTGAACAGACAAAATTTGATTGATTGATTGATTGATTGATTTCTTGGTGGAAATTTTCTATATAAGAAACTTTCTTTATTATCATTATTTCTTCGCTGTTGCAGACAACCGTGGATTACTCGACAGGACCGCCATCTTTTTTTTTTAACCGCCTGTAGATTTCTATACCTACGATCATCCAATAGCATCTCGCCAAAGAAAGAAAGCAACTGACCACTCTCTAGACTGCTCTGAAGTTACAACGCCCCTGATGTCCCTCATTTCTTGCCACTGAAAACAGTCACTCCGTGAAAGGAATGTATTAAGCCTGGTTCACACTAGCGACAAAGCGACATAACGGCATCGTCATAGCAACATAAAAAGGACGTTATCTCGAAGTAAAAATGTTGTTATGTTTCCAGCATAAACACCGATCTTTTCCTTATGTCGTTATGTCGCTAGTGTGAACCAGGCTTTATTGTTCTTGTTAAGGGTTCATTCTTAACTAGAATGAGCTGGTGAATAACAAAATGAATACTAAAAATTGGTGCACTGACATTGATAACATGCCTGGTCTGACCAGACAGCTCGGCAAAATGGGAATCCCTTTAATTTACGACTATAGGGAGCAGGGCTAGCGTAGTGGTGAGAGCACTCGCCTTCCACCCAGTGTGTATGACTCGGTGTCATATGTGGGCTAAGTTTGTTGGTTCTCTACTCTGCTCCGAGAGGTTTTTCTCCGGGTTCTCGGGTTTTCCCCTCTCCTCAAAAACCAACATTTGATTTGATTTGAGATTTGTTATTGTGTCTCCAATTAGCAGGTATGCTAAAGTACTTTGACAGAAAAATAAAGTTATTATTGTTATTATTATTATTATTATTATTATTATTATTATTATTAATTAAATTTCTCTATTAGAATATTTCGGAGAAAATTACATTAAATTTATTCACCTCGCAGTGACATCCTTATTCAACTCTGTCAACGTTTTGAAGTATAGTTGTTTGTTTTCATTAAGAGTGCTTGTGATACAGCCCATTGCGACAACGGTGGCACCTGCCAATCGGGATTTACTGACAAAGGATATCGCTGTTTGTGTCCTCCTGGTTTCATGTTTGCACACTGTAAACAGGGTAAGTGATAAACATTCAGAAACTCATAAGAACTGTCGTTTTCCAAATTCCCTTGAAAACATTAAATAATGAGTTGCCGTACATAGCTAGTAATAAATTATAATAATCTTTATTGAGATAACTTCTTCATATAAAATATGGCTTTCAAAAAGGATCTCATAAGATAAAAAAAGGAAAAATACACACATGGATAGACGATTTTCTATTCGCAGTAATTTTCGAAACTTTGAATGATTGCTGTTACTTCATCTCCAGGCCCAGTGACTGATTATACCCTGTTAATATGCATGACCTTAAATCTTCCCACCCATTTTAAGTAGAATTACGTAATTTAGCTGAATTTGAATATGAGTGTTGTGCTTGTAGCTTCTTCACTCTGGTGGTATCCAACTAGGAAATTCCAAGGTTTACCAGAAACGTAAGCTCTTAAAGTCTGTCGTTCGCAAAGATATTTAACCCTTTCCTGTCAGACGTTTTGTGGGTATATTTTTGCAATTTCTGGAGGGTAGAAGATCAAGTCTATCTCGTTATTTCATATAAGATGTTATCATACAGATTTTGCTGGTCCAACAGACCGAATGCTCAATCTTTCTTGTCACGCTTGCAGTTAATTGTTAGTTAGCTAGCATAATTGAGCTACAATTCGGTAAGTTTTCGCCTTATAAGTGTTTTCTTTTTTGCCATTTGCCACCTCAGGAAGCCCCCTGCCTGGCATCCTAACGCTGGGTTGGTGGATCGAGGCAATCCTCTGAAAGAAAACAGAGGTGAAAAGCAATTTTACAGCAACTGGGTCACCAAAAGTGTTTGAGCGAGTCATGGCGATTCGCGAGTGAGGTTGTCTTTATGTGAATGGAATCCCCGGACATGACCTGGCAATTTTAGCGAGAATTAACTTGTAAATAATTCAGTCAGTGTAATATTTTTACAGTAGGACTGGGTGGGTTGACACTTATAAAAAAATATAGATCTGAAATGGAAATTGGCGGACTTCCATGCTGCAGTTATGCAAGAATAACCAAGAATCCTCTTGGGTGACAAACGCGAACATTACACACCAGAGAAAGCAGCGGAAATGAAATAGCGTTAAAGGGAAACAAAGGTCTAGAAAAATTTTACCTTAAATGAAAGGCCATGTAAACACAATTTCAAATCTGGTATTCTTTTGGTTAAGCGCCGTTCTGAATTCTATTCAGATGACTTTGAAATCGCGCTAAATTGCCCCTTTTGAGAGCACGGGGCCGCCATCTTGGAACTGAGAAATGACATGGAGGCTGTGACGTAGCATTAGACGAGCTGATCTTTGGCAAACAGAGGATTTCTGTTAAGATTTAGTCATTTTCACTAAATATCTTGTTGTTATCTGCAACAACACTTAAACAAATGCTAAAGGACGGGCTACCTTTCGTGTACTACCTTCCTATGAAAGAATGACAAGATTGTAGCTCACAACAATGAAAACGTGAGTGTAAATTACCGCCTTGAACTGCTTTGACTGTTCCGACAACACGAGAGGACAACACGCGTGATCTTCAGGTACGTGAGATTGTTTTCATTAATTCGTATTTAATGCCTTTATTTAAAATGTGCTTACTATGGAGTTCCTTGCTTTCCTCTTCTATTTTCTTTACCATAGTGAACGGTTTTGTCCAGTTTTTGAACACAAAAACTCACAGCATTACCCGTGCATATTTTGTCACACAAGCATACCGGCATACAATGTTTGTGGCCATATATTTTGTCGGAATAGTGAAAAAGTAATTATCTGAATTCACAGCGATAGCCATTTTAATTTCAAACGAGGACTGAACCGTGAGTTCATAGCCTTCCTCGTTTGGTGGGGTGCGTAATAATAAATTTAATCGTCCCTTGTTACTTTACAGGCACAGCTTCTCGGAAGAAAGGGAAGAGGAAGGAGGCCACTATTTGACAGCTGATTTGCTGAAGCTGTCCCTTCCATTTTCAGCTCGCAATGCATAAATAATGCCTTTAGTATGTACTGTACTCTAGAATTTCCTTCGATTTTCAAAGAAGGAAGCCTTAAGGGAGTTGAGGTCCCGTCGGTTTCATTTATTTCCAACACCTGAATTGTCGGTAGGCAGTTTATGTCATGCTTCTGAAATAATAATTTCAGAAAATGATATGATTTAATAATCCCAAAAGAATATAAGCCTTGAGGATTGAAAAGTTTATTCATTTCCATCCTAGTTACTTGCATCTAATATATAGATTTAGCCAGACCTAAAAGCGGAGCTCCACGATTATTCTTATTTTTTAGTGGTATTGAGCAAAACCGCATGGCTTTCCATGCGCCAATATTTTATGTTTAGAGCAGTCAACAGGAATTGACTGAATTGACTGTTGAAACCTAAAACCATGACAAGAAAACAATATAGTCGACGCGCGTGTTTGTTCGAAAACAATCCTGATAGTTTGGATAGGTAATCGCATGGGCCGAGTAAAATTAATGATTAATATCACTTGTGCCAGTTTTCAGAAAGTAGCTGAAATTGTCCTCGTCGCGCAAAACATAAGTGATACTTTACGAGGACTCATTGCGATTGCGTGTTAATAACATAAGGGCAAACGTTTCTTTCAGTTCTTAACACTGTAGAAACACAGACGTCGAAAAACATGTACAGTCAGCCAAGTAAAACAACAAGCAAACAATTCGACTAGCCACTTCTTTGTGTTCAAAACGAGTAGATTGTTATTTATATCCAGTCGAGAAAAAAATACAAGTTTCCTTTCTGAACAAAAGTAACAACGACTAAACCAAATGCTAAGCTTCAATTTATTTAAGTTACCTGTGTTGTCGAGCTTTCAACCACTTGAAAATACGCATCGATCCTTTTTAGTAAAAACACGCATCTACGAAAATAGCAAACGGTTTGTCCAAAGAAAGAACTTCTTCCACCAAGAATGAGCTACTCGTTCCTCCCATTAATGCTGGTGAGCTGTTAAGTGAACTTTCTTGGTGAGCTGCAAGATGCCGTGATAAAGTGAACAAGCCCTTGAAGCGTTAATTCATTTTGTTTTTCAACCACAAAACCCGGGCGCCATACAAGTGGATCCAAAATTTAAGAATTTCCTGAGAAAATCTTCTCCACTTCCACTTGAAAATTCACCTTCCGGAGTATCTTTTAAGAAGTTCTTGATTTTTATGCCTTTTACGCGAAGAAGAAGCAGGAACTTCGAAGGAGATGAAGTTGTTTTGCTCAAAATAGAAGTTGTTTTGCTCAAAATGAAGAAACCAACTGAATGTGAAATATCGAGCCGCAGAAAGCGCGCGCAAAAACATAGCCTCGTTTTGGCTTGGGTGCCTCGTTTTGGTTAAGTTAACTTGACTTGAGCCTGCGATCCAAACGAAAACCATTACCTGGTCAGCGGTCAACTTAAAAAAAACAGCTGACCTCGATGTAGCCTCCTTCGCAGACGTCTTTGGGCTCGCCACGCGTTCCTTGCCCACGAACGTCTGCTGAACTGAACTACCACTTCCGTTCGCGGCGGTTAGCCAATCATAGTTTGTTTTCCAATTTATGGAAAGTAGGACTTCGACCCCTGGATTATTTTCACAGACGATGCACGTGAATCGGGTGTCGATTGTCATTCTTACGCAGCTCGTTATTGGTTTCTTCAAAACAAAGGCTAACCGCCGACGAACGGAAGTGGCAGTTCAGTTCAGCAGACGTTCGTGGGCAAGGAACGCGTGACGAGCCCAAAGACGTCTGCGAGGAAGCTAACCTCGATGAGCTCTTAACTTAAGCTCGCGAAATGGTCACGTGATACTGGTCAGCGGAAACCTTGTTTTGACAGCTGTCAACTGGCCATGACACGGATGCCCCATATCAAAGATGTACGCTGTAAATTAGGTGATCAGCTGGAGTATGGCGGCCATGTTGGCCGCCATGTTGGATTATTATGATTATTATTATTAGGATATTATTAATTATTGGGCGACGTCGTCGTCGTCGTGCGCGCCCACGAGCAATACCGCTAGCCATTTTTACCATGAGAAAAGCAGTTGACGGGTTTCTATAGGTATGGTGCTCCGCTTGGCGGCCCTTCGGGCCGCCTAAGCTCCGCTATTAAACATGTTAAATAAAATCAATCTTGTTTATACTTTTTCATGTGGAGAATTAAACCATGACACCCGCGGTGGTAGGTGTTGACGTCCACAATTACTCTCTTGTGTAGTCTCGAAATTTACTTGAATTGCGTATTTCCCGGCGTAGCTAATCGAACGAAACCGGCCCAAAACCAATCGAATCTCGATTGGAGTTCGAACTGGAACTTTTTAGTGGGTTCGATTAAGTTCGATTACCGAACCCAATCGAACTCAATCGACGCGATTGGTTCGATTTTGTTCGGTAGAAAAACAAAATGGTATACAACATTGATAAGCATTAACTCTTAGTAGAATTCACGTTGTAAATGACCAAGCTAGCCGAGGTCATCGTCAGTTACCCTCAGAGCAGGACCCCTATCTCCTCTTTTCTGCTTGACAACAAATTTATCCTCGACATGGACGGCGAAAGAGCACTCGTGGTAGCCCTTTACCACCGCTTCCAGAATGGTAAGTTTCACCTCTGCCCTGTCCGACATCTTGCCTGTTGCACTCGTGTTTGAAATAGAAGCCAATAAATAACTTATTTGACCGTAACGCTTTGTTTCAGACCGGATGAAACTGGTTCGTGTTTCTGATTGTTGTGGTGTTCGATTATGTTCGATTGTTGGACCGTTCGATTACCGAACGTTCGATTGCGTTCGATTGGCAAAATTTTTTTGTGAGTTCGATTAAGTTCGATTACCGAACCCAATCGAACCCAATCGAGCGATTGGGTTCGATTGGGTTCGATTACCGAACGTTCGATTAGCTACGGCGGGGTATTTGTAAGCGAGACCAGGAATACTATGTAGTCTGATTACAAGTGCCTGAGTTTCACCGGAGACAAATGACTGGAACCAAAAATCGTTCCAAAAACTGAACTTCCCTTGTAAAAAACATTCGAGTTCCCGTAGCGAAGTCCAAACTATAGTACTTTAACCTTGCAAGGTAGCCCACTCTCGGGAGGAAATGTTCACAAAATCAAGCACGCGAAGCATATTTATATCGCCTTTTTAAGAAATGTCTTAAATCAGTAATCTTGGTTCAGTTGGTAGTGTGGTAAAATAGGAATTTATTTGTGGGCATCGCTTAATTAAGTTCTGTTGTAAACCCTTACGGTGCATTCTGAGGACCTTCTAGTGGATCACCGCGCACATGATCCGACAAGGACAGGAGGCGCCACGCAGCTCTCGGAACAGTTCACAGGATTGGCTGAGAAAACAATAAACAAACAACAGAAACAATGGACCCTAGCCCTGAAATAATGGAGCTGCGTGGTAATAAGAACCAATGAAATAAGAGGTTACTGAGAGGTGCGTGGCATCTGAAGGGCAGTCCTTAAAACATCTACTAACAAAAAGACAAGTTGGAAGTACTCGTGTTCTGTTATGTATCTGCGCAGCGTTCCTGGATAAATGGACAACAATTATCCCAATACTAGTAAAAGTTCGCCTGCACGCCTGGCGAGCATATTGTGCGATTATCACTATAATCCCTACGTGTTCGGTTATTGGAAAAGTCGACTTTTTAAAGTCAGTCTCCCAGAACGGCCATCTCCTGCCAGCAAATGCTTTCGGTTTCTGTAGACAAAACCTGGCAACTACCGCAGATGCACTATTCGTGATCGGCCAAGGCGCGATCGATGGAATGCTACGCTCGGCTTCGGTTTCTTCTGTTACTTGTTTACTTTCGGCCATACTGAAGTCAACGTCTTCTTCTGAGGACCAGCCGTTTTGTGGTTCAAACATAAACGGGTGTATTGCCACATTCGAAGAGGTATCTAGCTCGAGAATCGAATCGTCCTCGCTATCCATATCACTGTTTACATCTTTTCAAGCCAGCTCGCCTTGTCTAACGTGACGTCAAAGCAAAGATGGCGGTTCATGGGAGCAAACTATCAATTTGTTTGTCCTCGATTACCGGTAAAGAAATTGATGACAGGTCAAATCAACGTTATTATCAGTTATTTCACCGTATGAACTTTCACTTTAGGTGAAATTTTTCTAGACCCTTGTTTCCCTTTAAACACGTCGCTCGAAAGAAGTGAGTAGAAAACGAGGACCCAGATTGCAAGAAGTGGTGTAGGAATTGGTTGCTAATGTAGACTTCTAGCTTCAAAACGAACTTTAAAAACGTCAGGACATGCAAAGTTGGGCATTTTTTGGCGTTGTCCAATGGCGTTCGAAGCCAGAATTTTTGCTTTCTAACAGAATAAACGGTTATATTACCCAATGACATGACCCAATTACGTTTTGATATATTTATCAAATGAATATATCGAATTCGCTAGTTTTGCTTCATTTGAGAGTTGGTTCCAAAGCATCGCACCGCTATATTTGCAACTTCTTTTTAGAAACTCTCTCCTCGGTTTAGGAAGTGTCAGTTCTGTAGCACTATTTATTAAATGGTAATAAGTCTGATCAGCTTTCCTTCTAACAAAAGAGTTCCTGAGGTCGGGCTCGATGTCCTCGTTTAGCATTTTAAACATCAATGTTGATTTGCCATGGCACCGCCTCACATCGAGTGTGTCCCAAGAGAGGGTCTTGATTATATCAGTGGAACGGATATTATAAGTGGCACCAGTAAGAACCCTAGCAGCACAAGATTGAAATCTTTGTAACCTCTCTTTTAGTAATTTGAAGCAGCTGTCCCAAAGAGGGGAACAATATTCAAAATAAGCTGTACTGGGCTCTTATTAACCTTTCAAGCGTATTTACAGGAACAAAGGGCTTGATACGTCTCATCGCCCTGACACCTGCGCCGCCCTTCTTACAAATCATGTCATTATGGCTATCCCAACTAAGTTTTTCCATCTATCTGAACCCCTAGGCATTAATGTGTATCAGTTCGTGATATTGGTATATTGTTTACCACAACGGTTTGTTCTGCATTCTTATTGTTCAAATTAGGTAAGGAGTTAACAAACATCAATTTACACTTAGAGGGGTGCACTTGAAGTCTATTTTCTATTAGCCAGTTGCGGACATGAGCGAGGTCCGACTTAAGTTTAATGACAAGTTCGTTGGCATCGCAAGAGGATGAGAAGATTTGGGTATTATCCGCATACATACATGGAGTAGTTGATCTTAAACACACAGGCAGTTAGTTAATATATAATAAGAAAAACAATGGACCATGATTGAACCTTGAGGCACACCACAGGCTTTCTTGTGTGTGATTATAAGCTTAGTATTCTGCAAAGGAGTCAAAATATTAATGTGAAAGTACAAAAATAAACATTGTTTTAATTTCATGTCACTATGTGTTTGTTTGTGTTGATGAATAACTGGTCTATTTTGGTGTGATTTTGGACGGTTCGCCTGCTATCATAACCGTGTCGGGGCCATTATCTTAGAGTTATATTCAGGTTTCAAACGGTGTCTAAAAGGTCGAAATATTGTAAGAAAAAGCTCACTTACCTTCAGCAGAATGCTTCCTTGTGTTTCCTGGACGGTTTAAATTGCGATTTTTCGCTTTTTTTTATACAAGAGGGGTGTTCCATTAAAGAAGAATTGAACGTAGGCTAGACCGAAAACCGACCATCTTCACGTGAAGCTCAATAAATTCTCTAATAATCGACGGATTCGCTCCAAATTGCGATCAACTGAACGACGTGTAATATGGCTTCCTTTATATCGTTCCCTGGTTTTAAAAGTCCAAACCTTTTCCCTTCGCCCGCCATCGTATTATCGACGGTTTAAATACGAGATTAGAAAAGCCAAGCTTCGTGACCGCGTCCGTGCGACGAAATGGCACTTGCTGAGGGAGTTACCGTACTATTGGCACTCGACCAATCGACCACGGTGGGAGGGTCTACTGGATTTGATTTGACTGGAAATTTGAAACCCTCGAGGTTAATTGTCAACCCTCGAAAAGAAGGCATCTAGTCTATTTTCTCGCGGGTTTCCGATTTACGGTCAAATCAAACCCAGTAGACACTCCCACCATGGTCGATTTGTCGAGTGCCAGTAGCACGTTCCCTTCCTCGGCAAGTGCCATTTCGTCGAACGGACGCGGTCGCTATTAGCTTGGATATTCAAATTGCGTATCTAAATCGTCAATAATGCGGTGCCGGTCAAAGGGAAAAGGTCATGTATATGCTGAAAAATGAGCAATTCTCGTGCACTTGCGTTTTGAAAGCCAGGGAATGATATACAGAAAACCATATTAGACGTCGTTCAGTTGGTCGCAATTTGGAGCGAATCCGTTGGTTTTAGGTCTAGCCTGCCTTCAATTCAGTCTTCTTTAATGGAACACCCCTCTAGTAGAAAAAGCGAAAAACCGCCATTTAAACCGGCCAGGACACAGAAGGAAGCATTCAGCTGAAGGTAAGTTAGCTTTTCTTTACAATATTTCGAATTTTTAGGCACCTGAATACAGCTCTAAGATAATGGCCCCGACGCGGTTATGATGATGATTTATTTGACTCAGCTCAGGACCTGAGCTGAGTACACGACATATAAGTTAAGTTTACATGGGCAACTAAACAGTGCAACTAAGGAATAAAAGAAAATTGAAAATTGAAAAAGGTATATCTTCATGCGCTAAGGCAGAAAGGGTTGGAATAATAATTAAGGATAGAATTCTTAAGGTTTTTACGAAATATTCTAAGAGAACTTGAATTAGTTATACTTGTGGGCAAGGAATTCCAAAGTCCAGGACCGGTGATTCGGAATTCGGAAGGGTCAATTGGTTTTTAAGCGGTTCCAAAATTAGGAAAAGCTGCATTAAGTGAAACCATTGATTTGTGCTGAGAAAATTTGCGCTTCCGAGTAAAATGAGAATTCCTTCTTCTAAATTTTAGCACGATTTTAAGATTCCGAGTTAATAAATAAAATTCACTCCTGTATAAAGGCGCGATTTTCAAATTCCGTGCAAAATGTAAGTGTACTTTTCTGCCAAATCTTTAATGTTTTCCGTTGAAACTTCAAAAATTCCTTGGTTCAAATTAATGATTCCGACTGATATAGCAATTTTATTTGTTAAAATAAGCGATTTTTCGCTTGAATCTAAGTAATTGCTCTGAATTTTCAGAAAATGTAATGACACAATTTAGTTTGTAACGTTTAGAGAGGAATGAACGGAAGAAGTATTCTTTGAAAAGGGGGTAACAGTCTGTGTGACCATTGAAAAAAAAAGATAGTATCTGTGATTCAATAACATCATTAAGCTTTTGCAGGTTGAAGGATTTGAAAAGAGGCTCAGAATAGGAATTAGGTTTAGAGAAAGATATTATTCTGATGTTTTTTTGGATAATAAATAGTTGTGTTAGAGACGATGGGAAGGTTAGACCCCAGACATGGACACCATAAGTGAGGAAGAGAATAATAAAGCATGGCAAGAATGTGGTTGTCAAAAAAATTATCTCACTTTTTACTAGATAACTACTATTTTTGATAGTCTCAAACAAAGCTTATTAATATGACTTTTCCAAGTTAAGTTGGAGTCAATTCTTAAATGGCTGATTAGGTTTAAGTTTATAACTACTATTTTTGATAGTCTCAAACAAAGCTTATTAATATGACTTTTCCAAATTAAGTTGGAGTCAATTCTTAAATGACTGATTAGGTTTAAGTTTACTAGAATGAAAAAGTATAAAATTAGTTTTGGAGATATTAAGTGCTAATCGATTACATTTCGTCCATTCGGCAACAGATTTTAATTCATGATTTAGGATTGCTTCGAGGTGACTAAGGTTTTTACTAGAAAAATAAAGAATAGCGTCATCAGCAAATAGATGAAATGTTAGTAAGCTAGAAGTATTGGGCAAATCATTTACATATAATAAGAATAACAGGGGTCCTAGAATAGATCCTTGTGGAACACCGCAAGTGACTGGTGAATTATGACAATTAACATTTACAAATTGTTCTCTTTGGGACAAGTAAGATTTAAACCAATCACGCACAACACCTCTTATTCTATAATGGTTAAGCTTAGTTAATAGGATTGCATGATTAACAGTATCAAATGCTTTTTTTTTATCTATAAATATGCCACAGCCAAATTCATCATTATCAATGGACTGACGAATAGATTCAGTGATAGAGATAAGAGCATGGGTAGTTGAACATTTTTCTGTGAAACCAAACTGAAGTGGATGATGTATTTTTAGTTCCTCCAAATAACTGTAGAGGCGATGATACATAGCTGTTTCAAAATATGTACTTAAGATGGAAAGAACAGAAATTGGTCTCTAATTGTCTTTATCAAATCTTGAGCCTTTCTTAAAAAAAGAAGTAATCCTCGCTAATTTTAATTTCTCCGGAAAATTACCACTAGTAAAGGAGTCATTGACTAAAAATGCAAGAGCCTCAGATGTATAATCCCTAATAGTTTTCAAAATAGTGACAGGTACACTGTTTGGGCCAGAATACTTGCTAGCATCCATCTTACTAATAAAAGCCCACATTTCATGTGGGGTGACAGAGATTAAAAAAAAAAACAGATTGATTATGGGTAGTTACTATTAAGGTAGAATGAGGGGCTATGACTTTCCCGAGCTAGGGATTCCCTTCTCCGTAGTCTTACCAACATTGGCAAAAACGTTATTAAAGACATTAGCAATATATTTAGGGTTATCAACAGATTTATTGTTATTTAAAATGGAAGTTATGTAGCTGTTTTTACATTTACCAACATTTATGATCGACCTAATGCCAGACCACAGCTTTTGCATGTTATACTTATTTTAAATATTGATTAAAATATGTGGATTTACTATCTCTCTGCTCTTTAACAACCCTATTTCCAAATTTCTTATAGAGAAAATGAAGGTTAGGATTTGGTTCTTTACGTTTAAGTAATTTGGAATCTAGTTTATCCCTATACTTCATTTCAGCAAGGATTTCTTTAACCTATTATTTTAACCTCCTTCTTGGAAAGCCTCTTATAAGGTACATGTGTCTAGCAAACAGAGTCAATTTGGTCATAAAAAAAAGATCAAACTAGCCATTAGTGCTCAAATTACTATTGTAAATAGGAGAAAAATCAAGGTGAGATACTTCATCAACAAAGGCTTTCTAGGTGAAATGAGAGTAGTCATGTTTGTAATAGTTAAGGGAGGCATAATTAACTTTAAGATCTTCAATGATCAGAAACTGTGGGAAATTGTCAGATATTTTGGTAACAAGATACTCACTAAGAGCATTAAAATTGAATGTGTTAGCAAAAATGTTGTCAATTAGAGTGGCACTTCTATCGGTTACACTGGTTGGTTGGAGAATATATATAAGGCAATAGGTAATTAGAGTTCGTCATATTGAGAAAATTTTCAGAAGCAGGGAAATTAATATTAAAGTCACCTAGTATAAATATATTCTTATTTTCTATTGCTAAGTTATGCAATATGGTGTCAATATGCTCAGTGAATCTTTCAGGAGAGGACGAAGGGTGCCTATAGGGACTTAATTAATCTCGACCCAAACAGTCTCAAATTCCTCATCAGTTGCACTAAGGTCAGTTCTTTTGACAGCATTCAGTGATTTGCTGGTGTAAAGAGCAACACCACCTGCAGCTGATCTAGAAGGCTGTGAATGCAGATTATAGCCATGCAAGGCATTATTCATTTTGAGTCCTCTTAAGACATTTCCTCTTGTTTCACTGACTCCTATACCTTGAAAGGGGAAGCCTAATAAATCAAAAGTAGCACGCAAATTATCCAGATGAGCATCTAAACTGTTTAGGTTGACATGAAATAACGAGAAGTATGATTTATTAGATAATAAAGTCCTTTTTTCAAAGTCATGGAAATAGTAATACTTAGAGTTTATAGGATTGGGTATGTTTTCTATATCAGAATTATCAAGGTGAGGTATGCACGATATTTTAGACAATACATCAAGCGAAGGCAAGAATTCAAGGTGATATGGTATTCTGCAGTTCATAAGGCTATATAGTTCAGAATCATCAAAAGAGGGAAAAGGAAATGCGGAGGCAATACAGTGTTTATCATACCTCATTACATGATTGTAAACGACAATAATCACTTAGGGATAGTCCAGTACATTTGTAGTGAATCCAGTAAAGGCAGATACCACAACGTATAGCCTTATCATTGCTGTTCACAGGTCTGGTGTAAATTCCGCATGAACACTTGTGGTTGGTAGTAGCAATATTACTCATTTAGTGTTCCGTTCCTGTGCAGAATATTAAGTTCATAATCACACATACAATATGCCTGGGCTGCCTGTGGTCTAAAAAGCTCAGAATTTGTCGATAACACGTTTCAACCATAGTCCGGGATTTAATAAAGTTGCAGGTTTTGAAAGCTTTGGGTCACTCATGACCCATATTCAGGAAGCCTGACGGGAAAGAGTTAACTTATGAAGGCGACAAAACAAAATTAGGAAAAGGATTATTATCTACATCTGCATCTCAGACAAAGGTATCAGTAATTTCCTGGTTCACTTTGCCTTGCGCTTCCTGTATAGTCCTCATCTTTCGTCGCCTTTTTCATAGATATCAACGAATGTGCATCAGCAGTACACAATTGCAGCCCCAACGCCATATGTAACAACACCGCTGGATCGTACACCTGCAAGTGTAAACCTGGATACACAGGGGATGGGTTCAGTTGTAAAGGTTGATGTCTTTTTGTTCTTGACCATAAGTGAAGCGTAAACTGGTCACAGTAAAAGTAAATCATTATTCTCCTAAAGTACGTACCCTGCTGACTGCCAGAAGGCTGGTAATTCCGGACAAACCCAAGCCAGAAATCCCATACAACATGGCTTCCTTAAAATGGCCGCAAGCATGCCCAGAGCACGCACATACGGATTTAACATGGCGGCAAAATATAAAGGAAATGAGGCGTAGCCGCGCAAAACTCAAATTCCACATGATTTTAGTCGAGAGAGTCAAGTTCGAACCATGTTTAAGTTGAGTAAAATATGAGAAAAAATGGTTTTAAATCGTGCCTTTTTGATCGAAATGATTCCATAAACTAGCCACACTTTTCTCTCAATGTTTCTTTAAATAGGTCTTACCTTCATGGTTCCCTTAGTTGGCATCGAGAAAATAACTGCATCAAATTAATTCCCCATGATCTTATTCAAAAGATAAGATATAAAGCTTTCAAAAATAGTCTTCTTGGCATTAATAAATTTCTATAACATGGTGCGTCTTTCATGTAAATAGTGGTATTTTCCAGAAATGCGAGACGAGCCGAGATGAAGCCATTACGGAGGAAAAAATGCATCTTCGAGAGGTTTGCTCTCATTCCACTACGGTCGCCATATTGTTTTAACGTGTTTTCAGTTGTATTCCCCATAACAAGTTACGTACTTGATACATGATGAACAGGCCGGATTTCGAAAAATAGCGGGAACCTCGAAGTAATTATCGAAGGAAGTACAGGGAAATATTCACATATCCCAAGTCTGATGTAAGAGCAGTTAAAATCATTTCAAACTTAGTAAATTGATTTTGTGGATAAATTTCGATCAATAATCCTTAAAATTAGTGAAACTAAGAGCATGTAAACAACAATAATAGCCTTCATTTATCCGCACGCCACGTTGAATATCAAAATATACGCGCCCGACGTTCAATCCGCCGACTGTCTTGGCTTTCTGGCTATCGTAATTTTTTTTAAATCGAAACACAAGTAATATAATTTCAACAAAGGAGGGCTCTACTGAAGGCCTATCATAGCATCTAAGATCGCGGCGGTTTAAGTTAAAAGTACTGTGACCATTGTAAAGTAATTCATTGGGTCTTTAAAGAAGCTCGGTCACGATATTTTGGGTCATTCTTATTAGACACATAAAAATGCATTAATTTAAATAAAGCTAAATAACAAACAATTTATCAGGGAAAATAAGTACCAAAAACACAAGAATGAATGAAAATTTGGCGAGGGTGATGAAGGATGGCTAAACTTGCAGCTAAATTCTCCAAAGGTCGTGGCGTAGCTCGTTTAATGACGTATCACAGTTCATTGTCCATTGGACTCTGATACAATGAGATGCCAATGGACTGGTAAAATTTCCTGTATGGTCATCATCTTTCGTCACCTTTTTCATAGATATCAACGAATGTGCATCAGCAGTACACAATTGCAGCCCCAGCGCCACATGTAACAACACTGCCGGATCGTACACTTGCAAGTGTAAACCTGGATACAGTTGTAAGGGTTGATGTCTTTTTTCTCGACCATAAATGAAGCGTAAACTAGTCAAAGCAAAATTAAATCATCATTCTTCTAATGTAGGTAGCGTCCTGACTGCCACAAGGATGGTAGTTCCGCAAAAAGGTAAACTCGAAACACAAATAATGGAATTTCGACAATAAGATGGCTCTGCTAAAAGCTCATGGTAGCATCTAAGGTCGCGGCGTCTTAGCAACGTCGCGCCTTCCACAGAAACGTATTTCTATTAAAATTTTTATCCCATGAACATCAAACAAAAGAAACTAAGGAAAGAGGCAGACTTCGACCACACCTTTATATTTAATTGAGGTTTATCTCCATGTGCTTCTTTTTAGGTTGTCCAGAAGACTGGGTTTCTTTTAATGTCTCATGCTATTACATAACAAGTACTCAAGCCAACAACGTGGATAATGCTCGTAAACAATGCACGGATATGGGGGCAGATCTCCCTATAATCTACTCAGACGAGGAGAACACCTTCATTTTTAACATGCTCAAGGATAAGGTGGGTGGTAATGGATGGCTATGGCTTGGTCTTCTGCGCAATCTTACTGATAACTCGAAGTTCTACTGGGTTGATGGGACGCCAATAAAGGGAAATTATGACGCATGGAATACTGATGAACCAAGCAACAAAAATTCAGTCTGCGCCTACATTGGAAATAGCGGAACTTGGAATGACTTTTCGTGTAGACATGACGAAGGCCCCAGCGTTCTTTGTCAAAGAACCATGTAAGACGATTAGTTCGCTCTTAACCAGGGCCAACTATCGGCCGATAATAAGTTAAAAGTACTGTGGCCATTGTAAAGTAATTCACTGGGTCTTTAAATTAGCTTCGTCACGATATTAAAAAGTGCATTAATTTAAATAAATTTAAATACGTAACAATTTATCAGGGAAGATAAGTACCAAATAGACAACAATAAATGAAAATTTGGCGAGGAAGGTGAGGAATGGCTAAACTTGAAGATAAACTTTTCAAACTCCATAGGCCGTGACGTAGCTCCTTTAATGACTAATCACAATTCATTGTCCAGTGGACTCCGATATAATGAGATGCCAGTGGACTGGTAAAATGGGTTCATTGCAACGGGCTTATATTCGGAAACAGATTTGTCCTACCAAAAAGATGAAGCTTAATAGATGCGTATTTTGGGTGCCCTCTGGGAGCATGTAATGAACTGTTCAAAGCAAAGTATATTGTCTCATTATCAAAGATGAATTACGATTAAATAATTTTAACCTTTGTTAATCATTTTTGTCATTCAGCTTCAGTGTTCGTTATAACTGAGGTCACGTTATGTACGGGTTCATTAGAAGGGGGTTCTGTTCCATACTTAATATTTTAGCTTTTTGCAGGCTTATAAATGTTCTCGGTCACTATAACGAGGCCATTCCACCATAACAGTGCGACTCTAGATAAATAATTGTTGATAGCCATGCATAATAATAATAATAATAATAATAATAATAATAATATTTATAGCTAATTTGTGAAGTTAAGTTAATTTGTGAAGTATCCGTGTCACTTCAGCCACATCCCACAAGCTTTACGTTTTCATTGCTTGTTTTATTGATATGTGGGTACTTGTGCCTGAGCATTAGCTATGCTCGCTACCTTGTGGCCTTAGTGCCCTAAGAGTGGCTTCAGCTTACTTGACTTACAACAGTGACGCTTACAGCTTACTCTCAAGCGTACTCTTTATTTGCATAGTCCACCTGAAGAGCGCCCAATGTTTCTTTTAAATTCATAACAACAACTAATAAACTGTTTTTATCCAACAACGCAAAATTTAGGAAATCAAAGGAACCGTTTCTTCTTAAAATGAGCATTGTCCCTTTACCTGGATGCCACAGGGTTTTTTTTTTTAATTATGCTTGTGCGTGATATGTACAGCTTCAAGAAAATGTCTCACCGTCAACAAATAAAATATAAGGTTGTGACCTACTGAAAGCTGCCCTCTTTCCTCTCTTCCTCGCCTCGATCATTTTAGGGATGAGTTTTGCAAGGGGGAAAAAATAGTGAATACTTTTTGAATTTATAAACTAGAAATAAGAAGAAAAGTTGCATAAGAAAACTGGTTCGGGACAACGATGAGGAGACCACTGATTCAAAAACCATAATGGATGAAATATACAACTTCTACTCAGACCTTTATGATGAAAAGCCCGGAATACAAACTGACTATACAGATTGTCCCCCGTTCAGAACTCTTCGTCAATTCCCAAGCTATCTGATTCAATGCGCGATTTGTGCGAAGGTCAGTTAACATACTCAGAATGTTTCAAGGTTTTGTCCACATTTAGTAACAATAAAACGTCTGGGAATGATGGGCTTACAATTGAATTTTACAAATTTTTCTGGCCAGAATTCGTGACGCTATTAGTGGATTCACTTAATTATGCTTATTTTTATGGTGAATTATCAAATTCACAAAAGCAAGCCGTAATAACCTTAATAGAGAAGAAAGACAAAGATAGGAGATGGATCAAAAATTGGAGACCGATCTCTCTGGTTAACGTGGATGTCAAAATTGGCTCAAAAGCTATCGCTCAAAGGTTAGAAAAGGTTTTGCCTTACATTATTCACCATGATCAAAATGCCTTTGTCGAAGGGAGGACCATCTTCGATGCAGTGAGAACAGTTAGTGATATCATGGAATTCACAAGTGCGCGAGACTATCCAGGCATAATGACCGCTATAGACTTTAAAAAGGCCTCTGATTCTCTAAATTGGAACTTTGTTTCAAGATCAATAGAATCCTTTGGTTTCGGAGCATCATTCTTACCATGGATTAGAACATTTTATAAGAACATAACCAGCTGTGTTGCTAATAACGGTTTTTTCACTCCTTCATTCAAACTCAAACGAGGTGTTCAACAAGGCGATCCACTATCTCCGTCACTTTTCATCATAGTACTTGAATTACTGGCGATATCTATACGAAACAATGACCAAATTAAAGGTATCATGGTGGACGGGAATGAAATTAAATTAGTTGCTTTGCGGATGACATGACATCTTTTGTCTGTGACAAATCATCCCATAGCGCCCTTTTTGACACCCTAGAGTTGTTCGGTGCATACTCCGGATTAAAGATTAACCAAGACAAAACAGAAATCCTCCTACTCGGAAATATGAACATCAGCAGTTCAGAATTGGGGGTGAATGAAATAAGCAAAGTTATAAAAATTTTAGGGATCAATTTTGCAAAAAACTACTCGCTCTTCTACAAGCTTAATTTCGAATCAATTGAGAAATCTTTGAAAGGATTGTTACACTGCTGGGATTGGAGAGGACTCACATTACTTGGGAAAATGCAAGTCATTAAATCGTTTGCTATTCCCAAGATTTTATATAAAGTTACCCTTATCTCAAGAAATAAAGAGTTCATAAGGAAAATTAACACCTTACTATATTATTTCGTATGGAAAGGAAAGGACAAAGTAAAGCGCACAGCATTGATAAATCTGTTGATAAAGGAGGTTTAAAAATGCCCGATATTGAGTCAATGATCTCGGCTCAAAGAATAATTTGCATCAAGAGGTACCTATCTCATGAGCCAGCTACATGGAATTTCTTAAAAAAGTCGGGGGAAAATTCCTGTTTTATTGTAATTTCAGCTATACTCGGCTTCCTATAGCACTCCCAGAGTTTTACAAAGAGTGTTTAGTGGCATGGACCTCTCTCAGCCAGGATAACCCTCTCTTAATCTCTGAAATAGCAAACCAAGTCATTTGGAATAACCGTTTTATTAGTATTGAATCTAAATCAATTTACAATCAAAGACTGATTGACTTCGGAATTGTTAAAATTGGCGACTTATGTGACTCAAGGGGAGAATTAAAGTCCAACAAGGAGCCATTACATTCAATACTTTCGCCAATAGAATATATCTTACTCTTTAGTATTTTTAGTGCAATTCCACAAGAGTGGTGGAAAACTTTAAAAGCGAATAAACTCTCTGTCCCCTTAAATACGAGAAATATAATTCCAGGTGCCTTTTATTTGCATATTAAAGAAAAATTTACTAACTTGGAGAAGCTCCACTCAAAAGAAATCTACGATAGTTTAATTTTCAAAATATCCAACACGCCAACAGCACAAAAGAAATACAGCGAAATTTTCAACACAAATACCTTTCAGTTAGATTGGGAAAAAATATATTTACTGCCTTACGAAACTACCTTGGACACAAAGCTAAGGGAATTCCAAAACAAAATATTAAACAGAATATTGTATACAAACGACACGTTGTTTAAGTTTAAAACAGTCGAATCTCCTCTGTGTGATTTTTGCGGAAATGAGATAGAGACTTTAGAACACCTCCTCTTCTATTGTGTTAAAGTACGTTGTTTAGGGGGCGAATTGAAAGAATTGCTTAACTCGATGAAAATAACTGTTAATTCTTTCGAAATTAAAGACATTCTATTGGAATTTTAGTCTCATCACACGGAGGTGTCCTACTTAACTATATTTTCCTTAAAAGTAAATTTTTCATATATCGTAGTAAATTAACCAAGACCGCGTTATGCTTAACATCACTAGTTGCGATGTTTAAAAGAACTTTCGAATCCGAACGCTTCTTTGCGAGAAAAAATAATAAGTTAAACTTTCATTATATAAAATGGAATCCACTACTTCCAATGATAGAGCAGTAGCAGGTACCGAAACAATTTAAACGTCTCCCGAACTCTTGTAGTTAGTGTAATGATTCATGTAACTTAGCGTAGAGTATGTATTTTTATTCAGAACTGTATGTAATTTGGTGCTTTTTATTCTCTTTTTTGTTTTGTCTTCTCATTTTAGCAATGTAAGTAGCGTTAGAACTATGTTAGTCTTGTGAAACTCTGTTTTTTGTGTGTTTGTTTCTTTGTAATAAAGGAATTAAAAGAAAAAAAAACAGAATGAGCGAAACTCGCGACCACTCCAGACTTGCTTCATTGCGCGAGCCAATGTTCGTGCGTGGTCACGTATTTCACTCGCTTTAAGCCTTATACTTTATCCAATAAGAGATTACTCGTTGTCTAGGACTTGGAAAAGATCACTGAAAATTAGCTGCAGAAATGAACACTACTAGGAATTGTGCAGAGTACCTGTATTTATTTGGTTAATTCCTCTTTTCGTTTTAATTACCAGTAAGTATAACTTATTAATTGATGTCTAGGCAGACAGCTCTCATGACAAAGGTGCTATTTTGAGGGATCCTAGTAGCTTCTTACATATGCATTGTCATACTTATATGTGTTTAAAAGTAAATGCTAAGTCAACCGAAACCTAAAAGAGACGCTGCGAGGTAGCTTTCATTAAAGAAAAATGTTCTTGTTGCTCTCCAGTAAAACCACAACATCTGGTGAATCCAAGTTGTCATTAGTCATGATTGAGCAACCTTTAAGAGTCGGATATTGGAGATCTTGATCGATAGTGAACTGATGATGTAGCAAAACAGGCAGTGAGAGTTACAACAATAAATAGTAAAGGCAATAATAATAATAATGATAATAATAATATAATAATAATAATAAATAATAATATAATAATAATAATAATAATAATAATATTAACAACAAGGTGAGAATGTGAGTTGTCCATTCTTTCTGATTGATTTATTAATTTCTCATCTTCCGGACGTCGAAACCACAAGCTGCCTTACAATGCACGCTAATGACCTCCTTAAACAAACTTATTTCAGACAGCTACCTGTAGAAGGAAATGTCTGTTAACAAAATGTTCGTTCTACTGGGGTCTGGGACTCTGTGGACGAGGTTGCATTAAGGCTGGTTTTCACTAGAGCATAAGCATAAACATAAGCATAAGCATAAGCGCAAGTGAAAACAGCCGTGACATAAACATAAGCGTGAGCAGAAACTTAAGAAGAACCAGCCCACCTATTTTCTTGTGCTGTTTTCACTAGTAACGAGCTCGACATAAGCATAAGCATAAGCACAAGAAAAACGGAACTGTTCGTTTTTCTTGTACTTATGCTTATGCTTATGTCGAGCGCAGCGGCGTTGCTAAGTGAAAACAGCACAAGAAAAATAAAAAGTTCATTCTTATTTTGTTTTTTCTTATGTTTATTCTTGTGCTTGTACTTATGCTCTAGTGAAAACCAGCCTTTACTAGGCAAAAGTGCAGACTGCAATTAATGCAGCGAGATGAATCCATGAGCGGGCTCACGGGAATCTTTGATCCTACGAGGCAGTTACATGTATAAAAAATCATTGGCTATCATCGAAACTCAAAATGAGTTCCTTTCTCAAGACATAATTTTATATTTCACTTCTAAATATTGGAATTATTCCAGAGTGCTAGATCTTCCCACATATTTAAAAAAAAAGCCATCACTTATTCGACAGGTTATCGTTATACACAGAAAAACAGGAAAACTTGAGACTTGGTAAGTCCAATTTAGGTCGCTTTTCCAAATTCTAGGGATAAGCTTCTTACCCACGTTGAGCTAAAGATAGTAACCTTTACTAAGCAGTATAGCCACAACCAGTTACAAAAATACTTGAGACATTGTACCTGACTGGGGCTGTAATGAAGTTCCATAATCTCGTGCCTTCGACCACAGTTGCTATCAGTGCAACACCATATATCGTCGAAACTTGGAGGAAAAAACAAACATTACATGCTACCCATATAATGTAATTTTATATCGAGCCATTTTCATTGCTTAATGTACTACGTGTATCAGTTACAAGGATTGGGTTGGAGCAGGGAATGGCATAGCACCAAGGAGTACCCAATCAGATCCAAGTGGGCGGGCTCACTGTTACTATTTAGTTTGCCTGCACTATTATTTTCGGCCTCCTTACCATTCAGCGCCAACGCCATCTCCCAGCCTTAACTTTTGCCAACACTCATTTAATCTACCCCTCACTCCGACCACAATTGCACTTTTTATATCATATTTACGTGCCCGGAAATTAGCTGCTTCTACTATTACCTCTTATTTATCAGCCATCAGTTATGTACACAAAATGAAGGGCCTACACGACCCAACAAAGACATTTTTAATTCAAAAACTTTTGACAGCAGTCGGTAAACAAAGGTCAACCTACACTAGGCCTCCTATTACAAAACCCGTCCTTTTCCAACTCGTGCGTTCACTGTAGCACACCAACTCTGCGGCAGCACAGCGTACTCTTTTTACCGCTATGTTTCTCAACACTTTTTTTATGGATTTTTTCCGCATAGGAGAGCTAGCTAGCAAGAGCCCTGACTCCGGTAACTCAGTTGTTCGGTTCAACAGTCTCTCCTTTTTATCCATGAACGGTTGCATAAAATCACTTAAGATAACAATCCGTCATTTTAAACATAACACCAGTAACCGGCCGGTAGACGTTATCATAGCCCGTGATTCTGCGGCGCCTTTCTGCCCAGTGCAGGCGATGCTGGATTATTGCAAAGTAAGGCTTTTTGCGCCAGGTCCGTTGTTCTGCCTGCACAACTGTCCCGTCACCGTCAACCAGTTCAATGCTCAACTTCGCTCTTGTCTATCTTTTTGTTCTCTCGATTCCAGCCGATACAAAAGTCACAGCTTTCGCATCGGGGCCGCCTGTCACGCTGCTGAGCTAGGTTTCTCCGATTCTCAGATCAGGGCTCTTGGCCGCTGGAAGTCTGATGCGTTTAAGCTCTATATACGAAATGAAACACTCGCCGCTAATTAACTTTTAACTTGTCTTTATTCCCTAACGTAATTATCCCGCTAGTCAGTCATGAGCTGTGGCGCCATTGATGCTCATAGATCATCATGATCATATCTTTATAGTAAGGTAATCTGATGGCATTAGTCAGGCCACTCAGTCATGAGCTGTGGCCCTGCTAATGTCTGTCGTAGTACCTTTGTTGTGGTATAATGTACTTAACACGCCAGTCGGTCATGAGCTGTGGCGCTGTTATTGCTTTTGGTCATACATTTATTGTAGTTTAGTGTCTTTACAAATCCGGTCAGTCAGGAGCTGCGGCTTGTTCATTATGTTGGCGTTTCTCGGATACGTAGGTAATGTTTCAGGTGTTTTCCCGCGCCAGTCAGCCAACGCCATGGGCTGTGGCCTTGTTGATTTGAATCAAAACACAAATTTTACTTAAGTAGACACTTGTCCTTGTCCTGTCATCGGCGGTCAGACTTGGGCTGCGCTTTGCCTTGACATATTTTGTTTAATTAAATTTACTTGTCATCGCGTTGCTAATTAAAATTTATCATCTATTTTGTTTTCTTTGTGGTTGGGCTCCGCTCTCGTTTTTGTGGGGCTGCCACAATGTGTGGCTTGTGGCGGTTTTTTCGTGCCCCACCTTTGCTGAAGATACCATCAAATACTTGTAATTTTATGATAAGGATATTTGGGCCAAATAAACGTCACGCTAGTGGCCATATTTACGCCAGAAAGGTGGCTTCGTTTGACTCCTGAATCACCCTTCAGCAAACGAGCGCGACGAGAGCAGACCCAATCCCATCTGAGGAGTAAAATGGAACGAGGTAAAAGAAAGGGAAGTGATGTTTGTTAGATCTCCCGGATTGGTTACCGGCAGCTATTTAAGAGCGGATGTCTGTAAATATCGACCAGAGGTAGGAATTATAAAAATTTCGGAAAATCCGAAAAAAATTCTGTGGACTACCCTAGGTATTCTATTAATGAAAATATAAATTATACTTTCATCGGATGAATATTTTGGTCATATGGATGGTGTCAAGTTCGGGCGCTTTATAACCTTTGCCAGATCGCTTTTTCGAGGCCCTAGACCGGGCTACGGAAAGAGCCACAAAGCTTCTTATCACATTTAAAAGGTTTCAACACGCATTTTGAGTGGTCGTGTTCTTGAACTGATTACGACTAGAATATTTTACAGATTTTTAAATATTTACAAAGTTTTGAGGATTTCGCGGGAGGAAAATTTTGTCGAAATTCGAAGGCCAAAAATCACACCCGGTACCTAATTTCAAACAACAAAAACCATTCTACATTACAAAGCAATCTCAAAGCTTTCAAAATATGTTTTTGAAACTTTGGGCAACATATAAAATGAATTTTTGGGAACGCGAAATTCACGGAGCACTTGAGTGAAATTTGACCCTTCTGACTTGACAGTTTTGAGGTTCGGCGCGACACAAATTAATACTCAAACAAATATTTCAGCCAAAACAAGTGTAATTTAGGCAATCTCAAGTCTTACAGTTATATATACATGCTTCGTAGACATTGAATACAAAATTTACAACAATTTTCAGCCGAAAAGAACTCATATCCCAGCTTTTAGGTACTAAACTTACCTTGCCAAATAAAAACATGCACTGGACCAAGTTCTTATCACTCAAAGGCAATAGTTCAAAATCTACACCAAATATCTATCCTGTGTAGTATATAATCAGGTGCATGATATGTTTGTTTGTACCTTTTGTCCTTGTTCGTCCTCATTTCCGCAAATACTACCAGCAAAAATCGACGTGTCACGAGTCTTGTGGAGGTGCTGTTGCGTAATTCGAGATTGTGTTGCATAACATAACAAACGGAAATCGAACCTAGGACCAGGGACACAGGCACTTCTTCTACATGAGGTTGTTAGGAAAAAATAAATTCTAGATTGAAAATAAAATAAAATAAAATGAAATTGCAAATCACAATAGAACACTGATAACCTGAACTCGGCAGACTTCCCCTGCTCACTTGTCTGGTGCCTTTTTTCTTGCAGTACAGTAGTCTTTATAGATCGTTTTCACCGTCGCGCAAAAAAAAAACCCGGCTTACAAGAATAAAAACCTTGCTATTTTGAGTTTAGAATTTGATGACGTCACGGTAGGAAAGTAAACCACGCCCTAACTCGTAGCATTAATTCGAACTGTAACTTTTGCCGACAGCGCCATCCGATACCAGAATCCTGGCGGTTCTTCGGGCAAATCGATATTTCAAAGCTCGAGTCATGAAATTAAAATATACCTGGAATAAAAATGAAAATAAACATAATGGGAACTGCAATTTAGGTATATCAGGAGCGCAAGGGTATATTCATTGCCCGACTGAGGAAATATTGCAAGAATCGCTTAGGGACAAGGGTAACACTCTTCTTTCCGGTGCAGTCGATGTCCGCCTTCGCATTTCAAGACGCGAGAGACAATAGCAAAATACATTCCAAGGGGAGAGTTTTTTTTTTTTTCTTTTTTTTTTTTTCATCATAGAGGGGAGCAGATGATTATTGCTTTGATAGGTGATCGTTCATAGCACGAATTTTGCCAGCAAAGGAAGTAAAGGTGAAGTTTATGGGCAAAATGTTATATCACACGATATATTTTCAGTTCCAAGTTTATTCACAATCCTCAAGACATGCTCTAAGGATCCAGCCTTGTTTTATTTCCAGCTCCTTTGGGAATGAGTGCAAAGTGTGCTGGTTCCCTAAGCATGTTATCAAATCTATTTTTATTCGCAGGCTGCCTTGTCCTACCGGGGACTACCGTAGAAGTACGAAGTCCCTTATTCTTAAACAGCAAAATGATCTTCATGAACAGCTCTCAGAATACAGAATATCAGCCCCTTGAGCCTAAAAGCTGACTTTTTTCAGAACTAAGTTCCGGTTGTATGTTGTGTAGAACTTGGGTATGGAACTGAAGAAAGCATAAAACCGGGTCGGGTAAAAGATTTTTCTTCAATCCTACAGCGTACATCTTCATCTCAGTATGCTGTGGGGACTGGCCATTAATTATTTCAGAGGAAGAGTGCAAAAAATAAAAATAAAATAAAACTGAATTTCTCGGGGAATGTGCATGGATATTCCTTATCTTGGCCAATCAGCAAGCACTTTATAATTCCTGATTGCTCTTTCACTTGATAAAATACCAAAAAGATCAGACCGAGAGCAAGGAAATATTATAAGTGTTATAAGTGCTAAGTGTATATTATAAGTGTTATACATTAGCTCTAGCTTGCAAAAAAGCGTTATACGCTTTTGACACCCGTTAATAAATCAAGTTATGAGGCAATAGGTAAACCTATTTATTTTTACCTGCCTTGCAACTCCGGTGCGCGCGTGCACAATACCATAGTACAGCTTATTAAACACGAGAGTAAAAAGGTGTGTCTCAACCTTACCAACCCTCGCTAATATCGGCTCTGCTTCCATCTTCAAACCACAGTTAGCAATACTGACTTGTAGGGTGTCTGTGAAGTGGAGCTCAATTGACCGGTTGCAGTCTCTGATCAATACGCAGGTACTCAGTGTGCCCGGGTATTTGGTACTTGAACCACACTTTCCCCCAGTCAACGCTCCATATTCGTATGCTGTATCGTCCACATTAGCGAGCAAATGTGTTCTAGCTGGCAATGAAGCTTTCTTATTTTCAATGGTAGAGAAAACTATATACCACGAAACTACGCTACCAAAATGGATGCCGTAAGCACAAGATTAGACTGTATTGGGACGTTGTTATTTGTGCACATGCTTTATACAATGAGGTGTTAAAAACGTATTGCACAACGTATTAGGTTATCTCCTCATCTGATAGACAATCAGGACAAATAAAAAAGTGCTTAACTAAAACAAACAAACAAAAGAACAAATTATTTACATTGCACCAGTGGATTGTTTGACACGTTCGAGGACCAGGAATCTGTAATCATGGTACAACGGCAACATATGAAAATTTGAGCTTAAGCTCATTCCATTGCCGCAACTATAACATGTAGATCAGCATTTTCTCTAAAGATCAGTGATCGAATTTTTTTCACAACCTGGAAATAAAACTGAATTAGCCGGATCTCCTTGCGTTTCATGTTACGGACAGCACAATCTCGACTCACGCAACAGCTGTTTCACGAGACGCGTGACACGTCCGCGAGCGTGCGGGGATTTCGCTGTAGTTTTGGATCTTTTTGCAGAAATGAAGACGAACAAGGACAAAAGGTACAAACAAACATATCGTGCACCTGATTAAATACTAAGCAGAATAGATATTTGGTGTATATTGTGAACTATTGGCTTTGAGTGATGAGAACATGACCCAGCTGCAGTGCATGTTCACATATATTTAGCGAGGCAAGTTTGGTACCTAACAGCTGGGATATGCCGGAGTACTTTTCGGCTTGTAAATTTTGTATTCAATGTCTATGAAGCATGTATGTATAACTGTAAGACTTGAGATTGCCTAAATTACACTTATTTTGGCTGAAATATTTGTGTGAGGATTGATTTGTGTCGCGCCGAACCTCAAAACTGTCAAGTCAGAAGGGTCAAATTTCACTCAACTGCTACGTGAATTTCACATTCCCAAAAATTCATTTCATATGTTGCCCAAGGTTTCAAAAACATACTTTGAAAACTTTGAGATTGCTCTTTAATGTAGAATGGTTTTTGTTGTTTGAAATTAGGTACCGGGTGTGATTTTTGCCTTCGAATTTTGACAAAATTTTTCTCCCGCGAAATCCTCAAAATTTTGTAAATATTTAAAAATCTGTAAAATATTCTAGTCGCAATCAATTCAAGGGCACGACCACTCAAAATGCGTGTTCAAACCTCTTGAATGTGATAAGAAGCTTTGTGGCTTGAATAATATTTCAATTAGATTCAAATTGAGCTCTTTCCGTAGCCCGGTCTAGGGCCTCGAAAAAGCGATCTGGCAGAGGTTACAAAGCGCCCGAATTTGACAGCATCCATATAACCAAAATATTCATCCGATGAAAGTAAAATTTATATTTTCATTAATAGAATACCTAGGGTAGTCCACAGAATTTTTTTCGGATTTTCCGAAATTCCTACCTCTGGTCGATATTTACAGACATCCGCTCTTAATTATCTCTTCTACTCTTCGAGAGGTTTCTTGAACCATTGGTGTTTCGAGGGGCATGTAGTTGTTTCTATCATCAAGTTGAACTTGGCCCTCTTGTATTTTATCTGTTTTGTTGTTGTGCCCTTGTCTGCCTTTTTTATGATTATTTCTGAGTTTGATCTCAATTCTCTAAGCGCTTTACGCTCTTTGAAAGGCAAGTTGTTTAGAGGCTTAATTAGTTCAATCTCAGCGAGTTGAACTTTAACTTCCTCTAAATACGTTTCTAGCGCAACTGATTGTTGAACTGGAGGTTCCCAGTTTGATTTAACGTGGAAGGGGTGTTGTTCACTCTCTTTGTTATGAAAAATATATCGGAGGCGCATTCGTCTCGCGAACTGTTTAAAGTCTAGCAGCAATTGTTGCCGGATGCGATTCTCTTCTAGAACCGGTGTTTGGATAAAATTTACCCCCTTTGATAGTAAGTTGATCTGATCAGTTGTCATTTTGCAATTTGAGAGAGTTTTAATGTATCTTTGGTTAAACTGAGTGTTTATCCTGGTTGTGTCTCGCCTCCTTTTGCTTCTTCGCGTGTGGTTTTTTGCGTTTTTCTTTCTCCCTCCCTTTTACTTAAGAGTCAGTAAATACACAGGGATAAGATTCACTTTCTTTATTTTGTAAAGTCTTCATCATTTCTTCCACTTTCAAGATTTTTTGTCTTAGTTCTGTAGCTAAAACTAGTGCATTCTCAGTGCGGTTTTCTTTTTCCGGTTGTGGTCTGTTCTTAATTTGATCAGGATTGTTCGTTTCCTTTCCTCTGGTCACGTTTGGTCTTTGCTCCAATTGTTTGAGCTTGATTTTGTTGCTTTCTGCTCGTCTGTAGTGGTAGCGTGTCAACGCGCCGATAAGTTTCTGTTCAGCCTCTCTGCGGATGTAGCTGATGTCACTTTTAAATTCATCGTCCGGTACGATGTTGACTCGTACGTTGTACCTCAGGTCTTTAGGGCACGTTTTCTTTTCGGTGTGTGCTTTGAGTTTCTTAATAGACGATTCCGATTTCTCTACTTTCTTTTCCAGAGTGGAGGCGCTGTATCTGTTCTAGCGAGGTCTCTTCTTGGGGATGTTGTCCTCCCTTCCTTCTCTGTGGCGGCGCTTGCGGTCGGGCGGCCGTTGGCCACTTTCAAAATCGCTATCTGATGCTAACAGCGTGTCCTCGTTATTGTCCTTGCTGCTTTGGCCTGATTTGGAAGGTCCCAGCACAAGCATGCCATCTTCGTTGAGTGTTTGGTTCATTCTCAAACAAGACTACAGTTTCGATTCTTTAGCGAATCTCTTCAGTTGTTTCTATGTTGTGTCTCTCAGGAATGTCAATGAAGACTGCTAACATTCCGTCACTAGGTGACTGATTTCGAGAACATCTTCGTGATGTTGAGAAAGATGATAAAGATGCATCCAAACCAGTCGCTCGGTATTTTAATCTCCCTAGCCATTCCAAACAGCACATGTCGATGTCCGGCCTTTCCCTACATCAAGGTACCAGGAAAAGCCGTAAAAATCTCGAGCAAAAATTGATCTTTCAAATCGGCACGGTATCAACGAGCGCTTTTCATTCAATTAATTTATTCCTGTTTTCACGTTACTATTTTACCACCAATAGCGTAGCTCCATTTTCTGTGTATAAACCATACACAACCCACAATTCCTCGATTCGCTCCGACGAAGGGCTAACGCCCCAAACGTTGGGTAATCGAATCCCTGTACGGTGGTCAATTTACATTATCAACTCCGTTGATAAACCAAATTTTCTTGTTTCACTCCCCCATCGACGCAGCACCACAGTTTTTTTAGAAACTAATCCCTCTTAAACGATAAGTTGGCTAAGGATTTCGGTTGTTTTAAAACGATACAAATGACAAGAAGAAAAACAGAAACCTAACATCAGCTCAACCGGAAGTCACTTATTTTCGGACTTCGTTCCCCTGCCGTTTGTCAAAGGGAGCAAAGGCCCTGGGCGCAAGATTTAGTATTAAGTGTATAAAATCGTTTCTCTAATTAAGAATTACAATGCAACCATCCTCGGTGAAATATTTGTCGGCCACCATTTGTGAGACATCTTGATTTAATCTTTTAGTACCGTTCAAGGGCAACGATAAAAATACTTCGACTCACTTGTAGCCTTCAAATCCTCCTGTTTTTAATACCTTAGGTCCCCAATAGTGAAAAACCTCAAAATTATTCCTGGTGACCAGAAATAAACTCCTTCGTCAATGACAATCACGTGCGTTCTCTCTTTTGATGTCTCCCGAAGACGAGATGTTTCTGGAAGGTGAAAATGACGAACTATATACGGGAGAAATGGTCGGCACGAAAACGTGGGAGACACGGTCGCGATAACATGATCAATGATCAAACCCAGGCGATCCTTAAATTAGCTGAATAAAAACAAGGATAGTAGTAAATTTTTGAGGAAATAATATTCACCAAGTGAATCCGACAGCTAAAATAACAAACCCATAATTTTTTGGTTACTTAAAAAATGCCAAGAGATAAGAGCCTGTGGAAAACTACTCAGGAGGTTAAGAAGCGAAAAATGAGGGGGGAAAATCCTCATTTTACTTCAGGGGCTGAATATTATATCATTTCCAGTAACTGACAGGATTGCTTACTTGGATCACCATTCCCACAAAATAAGAAGTTCATCTGATAATCTCTTCATTCCCAGGCCACTCTATGAAGCAGGAAAACGTAGCTTTCACTG
>JAEMWC010000160.1:947500-977500 GCA_016490735.1 Pachyseris speciosa | reverse complement strand
TGAATTCTTCACACCTGATGACTGCGAGGTTTTCTATCTTGCTTAGGCAACAACAGCATAACAGTTACCCACCGTCATTTAAACCGATCATCGAGGCAAATGAAAAAGGGAAGCCATGCAGTTTTCATTATCAATATCATTATCGTTATTTACTATCGTTATTGTTATTGTTTTTAGCCAAGTGTGGTAGCACTGGATATCATAATTCCATCATCTGTGTCGTAAAAGCAACCTGCTAAGACTCTTGCCTTTCCCAGTAGAAGTGTTTTCTGCAACGCTATAATTATTGTTATGGATTTTGCTGTTGTTTTCCATATCATTAAGTATATTTTTGGGTTCAATGTGTCTTTAATGATGTGATGGTAAGTGCTTCCAATACTACAGTAATCATATGTAAGGAGTGACATTACTGTGTGTCTCGTCTATAGCACTCGTTGTCCAATGTACAGGGCTTCTATTAGAGAAATTTCCAGTTGTAGTTGATAATTGATCCTGTTTTCATTACAAAAATATTAATAGGGGCATTAAGCTTTTGAGCCGTACGAGTACGAGATCAAGTACGACTTTTAAATTTGAAACGAGTTACCTCTCCAGATCCCTCACTCTTCGTCATTCGCTTATCAACGGAAAAGGAGAGTGTATAAACAATATTAATGCCCCAAGTGATTATCTGGAGAAGTTGAGTTTAAATTGAAAAGTCGTACTATACTCGTACTCAACCATGTATTAGTACTCAAATATAAAGGTGGTGTTTCACATCATTCAATGAGTCCAATTTTAACGAAATAATAATGACTGTCATGCCCCCAAAGACATATTTGAAAATTCTGTACAAATAATGAATAATGTCATTAAACCAGACAATTACGCCAACAACTCCCGTAGAAAGCACCGACATGTAGATTGGTATTCCGGTGTAAGGGAAAGGATTTGGGTCATATTTAAGGTCAGAGAAAACTCCTTTAAATATAATAGAGCATTTAAATTGGCGCTTAAAGGTGCCGAGCTAGTGATATCATGATTACACCACTGTTGGTAGAACATTAATCAAAATTTTGGTTGATCTATAAGTATGCCTTTCTCAAGTGAATTTCTCATAAGTCGAGACAGGAAAAAATCTAAAACGTTAGGAAGTTTCAGTCTTGGAACCATTTTTTAATATTTTCGAATCACAAGAATAACCTTTTAAACAGTTGGATCATTATTCGTATTTTGTACTGATAAAAGAACTGATTCTTGGAATTTTAGGTGTAGATGCCTTAAAATCTATGTTATGTTATGGTATGGTATGGTATGGTATGGTATCGTATGGTATGGTATAGTATATATTAGTTATACAACGCTTTCAAGTGTTACACCGTAGAATATCCCACTCGTCACTTGTATTTTCTCGGTATACACACGAGCCTTTAGGCGATTGTGTATACCGAGAAAATACAAGTGACGAGTGGGATATTCCACGGTATACCACGAGAAAGGGTTGCATAACTATTTTATACCATGCCATAGAAAATACAGTGGCCAGCAAGGCCAGCATAATCAATGCGAGATACGCGCAGACTTGAATGGTTTTCCCAATGGCTTCTTAATGTCCACCCTCTTGACAGCGTTTTTAAACCTTTGCAAAATTTTTATCAATTATAATTCATGACCAAATTACAAATAACAAAATATTAATGTAAAATAAATTTATAGTCAAACGCTTACAAAATTCGTACTAATTTTCAAGCGCTAAAACAATCTCAATGCATGATGGGACGGTTTGGTGGACTGATACCGTTGAATTGCACTGATCGATGGAAAGGTTCGGTGGAATTCTGACGAATATTCAACGGCTTTCCTGAATTCCGATTCGCTGTATTTTGTATGGCATGGTATAAAGTGTAATTTAGTGCAGTGTAATATAGTGCTCATAAGACGTCCGTCAGTGTTTTCCATTTCCAAGTATAGCAAAAAATTTTGATTATATAACTGAAAAATTCCGAAAAAAAATGAATTTTGCTGGGTACTTTAAGAAGTACTCAACCTATTTCTTCCAGGACGAAAGATCAGAAAATGTCAAATTGTTTGACGATGGGTCAGCCTTGACACAAAGACCTTGAGTTGGCATTCAATTTCCGGCACTGTATGAGTCAGGTAACAAAGATTATTATCGGTTTTCGAGCTGTTCTGGAAAAGTGGATTGCCAGGTTGAATTAGTGCGACTTCTTTATTTAGTGCGCGATCGCAAAATGCTCCTTTTAGTTGTGGTTGTGGTTGTGGTTGTGGTTGAAGTTAACAAAAAAATAGCTTTCTGGTAGACGGGTGAAGAATCATACTTCTCCCGCCTATTTGATTTGCAAGCACTCGAGCCGCTGGAAAACCCTGGACAAAAGTAGCTGCGTTCCAAGGTTTAGCTACGTATATATTGTTCGTTAGATAGAACTCCCGCCTTTACTTAACTGGTCAGTCCGGTACAAGTCCAGCATGAAAAAAAAAAAAAGATGTATAATTATGAGCCTCAAGTGAAATGATGGTTTGTAGAGATAGCTTTGTTACTTATACACGTAAGAAATAACAAAGTCTTAGTTGAATGCATATCAAATTAAAAGGCCGAAAATTCAAAATTATTTGATTTACTTTAAGAAAAACAGTACGTTTTATAGAGCGCTGATTTGCTGTCTAGACTCGCTGGTAGTATCGACTATAAGCCTTACACATTTTTTGCCTTAAACATTTGCATATTGTATATTTTCGTGTAGGTATTTAGGGGTAGGTATAGTTGAAGTGTTATGTTAGTTTAACTTACACTGTAGCATTAAAGATGCTACTTTACAAGCATTACCAGGAACTGATTTCAAATTCATGTAATTTCTTGTTGCATGCCTCGCCTCGGAATTTCATGTATTTGTATATCAGAAGGATTAAAGATGCTACTTCACTCCGACAAGCATTACCAGTAACTGATTTAGAATTCATGTATTCTGAATTTCCTGTTGCATGCCTCGGGAATTTCATATTCTTTGTACATCAAGAAGTAGTTTCCAGGTGATATCAACTAATATAAGAAGTATCTTAAAGGGGCTACATGTATGTCATTGAGTTTTGGTAAGAAGCTTATAATTACAAGAAACAAAATGATACGATCATGCTTTCCTCTCCTCTCTCTCTCTCTGGCTTCTGACTTCCATAGTCATTACACTAGATTTGTCTCTAACCTTAACTTCCGTAGGCCACTTATACATAATAATCATGGAGCCTCTACTTTTACTTTCATTGCATCGAAAATTTGGGAGACTATTCCACTGCATCTAAAAAACTATATTATTACCCCTTGTCCAAACAATACAAGCTATATCTGCTAAATTCGCAATCTGTTTCCTAGAATACATTGATTTAGTTTACTTTAGTTTCTTTGTTCTATTGTCTCATTTGATTCATGTATCCACCTATACTTGTTTACTTAGCACCTTTACTCTGGGTAAAATTATTTTCATTACGCTTATTGTCTGTGCCAGTTAGTTTAACGTGGCGGTGACCAACATCTTAACAACATCTTAATTTCGTTAATTTCTTATCTTTATTCTGATTTTGTTTTATAACGTAGTTCTACTAATGCAATGTAAATTCTATGTAAACAGTGCAAAATAAAAACATCAACATCATCATCTCCTTTCCAGAATAAACTTTTATGTCTTCTTGTTGGAGTTCTAAGATCAGCTTATATTCAAAAAATATTCTTGGTCTTTATTTAACCCGCGTTTTGATCCAAATACAGAAAAATACGTTATAAATAGGTTATAAAAATACGCTTCCTTTTGTGTAAAGAAAATAACCCCAGCCTACGTGTAGCCGTAACCTCCCCCGAGGAAAACTGGGTACGGCTTCACGTAGGCTAAATAACCCAAACCAAATGATTTTGAGGACGAGAGTTAACAAGACTTCAAACTGATATGTGAGATTTAAAAGTCAGTGATCATTAACATGAGACTGGATAAATTCAAAACAGTTGCAGTAAATATGAGCTCGCGAAAGTTCGTGAAATGGAAGCAGATCGATAATAGCACGCGACGGCCTATGATAGTGAGTCAGAGTTGATATCCAAGATGGAGAGCTGGCGTAAGCGATATATAGTCGAAAAAAGTATCTGGAAGTTGATGATATCAAATGAATTTTAAGTTGATTTCAAGAGCTTAAGAGTCAATAAAAGCGACTGAGATAAGACTAAAAATCACTGAGTTGGAAGGAAAACGTGATTAAAATCAGTCGTTTGCACACAAAAAATTGGCACAAATAAAACTCTGTGAGAATATTCTGAGGCCGGGTGTGGATGGGCTTTACCGTTTAGTGCTATTTGCCTTTATTGTTAGTGTTTGCTGTTAACTTGGCCAATATTTTAATGTTGACTGCTACTGTTAAAAAGTACTCTTTAAATTTAGTGTTAGATGTTGAAGAGACCAGAATTTAACTTTCTTATGTTAAAGCCCTGGTCAAACGGCGCATGATAGTCGATGATAGTTGATTCTCTCCAAACTATCATCAACTATCACCAACTATCATTCACATGGTCAAACGGCGCATGATAGTCGATGATAGTTGATGATAGTTCACCGGCAGTCGCGCGAGCAAAGGTCACGCGAGCAGCTAGTTCCAGGCTCTTTCCGCGTAAAATGAGCACTAAAATGGCTTCGCGAGAGACAAACTTGTAGAAGTATGAATTTATCGCGACGAAAGAGGGCGGCAGCTTGTTTAATAGTAATCGATTTGTTGGAGGGATGCGGTGTCTCTTCTAATTCTTGCGAGTTGACACTTTCTTCGGAAGATATCTTTCCTATGTTATCTTGGTCTTCAATGTTTTCGTTGTCATGATTATCATCTTGGATGTAAACACGTATTTCTGAAGCTGCAGCTGAGCCTCGCGAGGAACTTTTGGCGGCCATTTTAAACGAGCCCGCCGATTTTCGGGGAAAACAGCTGACCAAAAACTATCATGAACTATCATACGCGTGGTCAAACGAGAAAAACTATCATCGACTATCATGAAGAATTTGAACACGTTCAAAATGAATGATAGTTGATGATAGTCGATGATAGTGCATGATAGTTGGTGGTCAAACGGAAGCGCGCGCTTCAACTATCATCGACTATCATCAACTATCATCGACTATCATGCGCCGTTTGACCAGGGCTTAAAGGACCAATGGTTAAGAATGCAGGTGGCAGTCAAGTAAATATTGAAATCTTGCTATCCCTCGTTCGAGCTCAACTGACTGGGCGTTGCTATTACGCTTATTACACTAATATAAAATTATCAATAATAATAACTAGACTAAAAGCACTGTAAACGTGACTATTGCCACTCTTGGTTGCGTGACGTTTTGTATGGTGTTGGTAAACATTTATAAATAAACGTCATTTTGAAAAAAATGTTTGTGTTTTTGTTTGTTGGTTGGTTGGATGGTTGGGTGGTTGGTTGGTTTGTTGGGTTACAAAGGCAAAATGAATCCTGATCGAAAGTAACGGCCCACCAGAAAAGGAACGGCAGCCCCAAAGTAACGATATCCAGTCGAAAACACCATAATTAGCAATTCTCTATATATTCAACGTCTTTGTTTCTCTTAAGTGCCGTGCAGATGAAATAGCTTAGTGCTGTACTGTACAAGAATGCCGAACAATGCTGAAGAATCACTGAAACTGAAACAGAGAACTGAAGTCATGTTATGTTTACCTTGATGATCATGATTTCCTTTAATAACTCGCGCATTTTGGCTAAATCGAAAGTAATTATATAACGGCCAATACGCGAAATAGCGGCTACACGAAAGTTGCGGCCCCTTTAGCCCTGCTTATTCCGCAACTAACGGAGGCCTCCATCTCCGGAACTCTATACGGTACCTTACTGCACACAAACATACCATAAGTCCTCTACAAGTTTCCATCCGCTTCCCTCCACTTTTAGAAAGAGAAAGTTATCAACCCCTCTGCCCCGTCCTTTTAATAAGCCATTATTCTTGCCAAATTTTTCTTCGCAATCAAATTATAATGAACGACAGAACTTAATGCAATCACGAATGCAAGACTCTGATATGCACTGAACATAGTACCATAGCAACACTCGGATGCATTATTGCTTTCCACTTAGCTTTGAAGCTCCTCGTGAACAATTAGGGACCATTCACTTATTATGAGGTGAGGGGAGGTGGGACTGGTGGGACTTGGGGGAGGGGTGGGGGAGTCATTCCACAAAAAATAAGGGAAAAAAGGTGGTGTCATGAGCAATTTTTTATCAAAACTTTGAAATGGCACATTGTTTTAATATTGCCATAGAACAAATATAGCAGACATGATACAAATTTATTACAAACTTTCCTTTTAAAACAGAATTTGATGGCAAAAAATATTTGTAGTTACTAAAAGGGAACTTTAAACAAAGATTGTTCTTTTTTAGATATCGTTGAAGTCTAATACAACTTTTACTGCATAATAATTTAATAATAATTTAATAATAATAATAATAATAATAATAATAATTTAGAACTTATATAGCGCATTTTCCATGTGTATATGATCAAATGCGCTTTACAAGCAGATGAAATTGGAATTTGAAAATGTTGGTTTTTGTGGAGAGGGGAAAACCGGAGAACCCGGAGAAAAACCTCTCGGGCAGAGAAGAGAACCAACAACAAACTCAACCCACATATGACGTCGAGTCCGGGAATCGAACCCGGGCCACATTGGTGGGAGGCGAGTGCTCTCACCACTACGCCACCCATGCTCCCCCATGCATAGCATTCATCTACATCTTCACTGTCGTCGAGCTCGTCGTCGCCGTTTGTGCTGCTGTGGGAGCCACTTTCAGAAATGGTGTCAGTGAGAGTGTACTCTTCAGGGCACATGAACGTGTACATGAACACCCTACTTAAAGGTTGATGGTGATTCTGATTCTTGCAGCATTACCGAAATAATTCCCTTTCAAGAGCTGTGCGATGAATGACCCATCTCTTGTCTAAATAACGATGTGGCAACATCATCAACTTTCATACACTCTTCCTGGAGAGCCAGGCTAGGAGGGTGCACAAGGCATTGCGGAAGATCATTTCCTGGCGGGTTTGCAACACAGATTCCATAAACTTGTTGGACGTTGCTTTCAATCCGCTTCCCAGTCTTTCTTTTATCTGACTTTCTGAGGTTATCTTTTTTTTTTCCCTTCTCCATTTATTGAAGTGTTGTTTGCCCTTGAATATGCTATCATAACGAGTCCTTTTAGAGCTGGCTAACCAAGACTGAGAAATGCCAGAACATTGACACAAAATGGCAACAGGATAAGCGCTGACGTCAGTGAAATGGAAAAAAAGTGACAATGATGAGTATGACAGTGATGCCATTGACTCTGAGGGGAGAAGATGTCATTCTTGCATTCATCTGAGATTCGGATAAAGAAGATGCGAATGAGAAGCTAAATGCCACACCCTTAGGGCGAGCCATAACCAGGAGATAAGAAATTGACTTCTCTTTCTTTTGATTTGTGCTTTTTTTAGAAACAGCTCTATGCAGTATACAAATTGTAAATATTGTCTTCATAGCAAGCACAATCAAGTGAAGAAGGGAATGACAGTTAACTGTTATTAGAAAGGGGTGGGGAGCTCATCCGAAAAAAAATTAATGCTTTAAGGAGGGAACATGTGAAAAAATATTGGCAACCCGAGAGGGAGGAGTCATGCGACCTTAAAATGGGACTTCCCCCCCCCCCCCCCTTTCCTCGAAAAAATGAACGGTCCCTTAGCGCCCCTTTTTCTTTGCAGAAAGAACCTAACTCATGTATACCCTCTCTATGGAGTAAAAATATCTTGATACACATTATCAGGATATCTGTTACTATGAGTACAAGCTAACTTAATTATCCGGAACCAGAAACACCAAAGACTGTACAAAAACATGTACTACATCTGCCAGAGTCTTTCCTTGAACGATTTCTGATTTCACCACCTCCTCCGTACCCACCGCCGGCCGTCTCCAAAACAAATCTCGCGCCTCGTGGGTTCACTGGGAAAAATATTCTTAATGAAATAAAGAAATCAACTTTTTTTAACGAGGATGACGCTTAACAATAATTAAACTGACAAACCTGTGTCCTTCATAATTCCGGATCGAATTGCAATTTGGAAATGTTCGTTTTTGAGGAGAGGGGGAAACCGGAGTACCCGGAGAAAAAGCTCTCAGTGCAGAGTAGAGAACCAACAACAAACTCAACCCACATATGACGCCAAGTCTGGGAATCGAATCCGGCCCACATTGGTGGGAGGCGAGTTCTCTCAACACTACGCCAACCCCTGCTCCCCAAACCTAGTAAAACCAAAACTAGTATGAATGGGAAGACTAAAAACCTGCTTCGGATGGCGGCCCTTTTCTCTTGCCCTTGTTGCAACAAGGTTAGCAAAGTGGAGAGTAAATGGTATCTGTCGTACCTTCTTTTGGATGAAAGTTTTGTTTTCGATCAAACATCTACCTCCTACCAGTATACAGGATGTCTGGGACTTTAAATACAAAATAACGTCCCCATTTTGTTCAAAACTACTCTACTAGTGCCGTGAAAATATAAACGAGGGTCCTGGGCCAAAGGTGGTCGGGATAGAAAGGGGTTGCAACTTGAAAAAAAAAATGGCGAGCCGCTGTATTCAAATTTCAACTTTCATGTCTGGTGTCTATTAAGATGTTCTTAGTCTTCATTCAAGCCTAATTTTGGTCCAAAGATATAAATATACCCGTGCCACAGCCCCTTTAATAGTCCAGTTGTCATGAGTCTCCTGTAGCTCAGTGGTAGACCATCCGAGCTTCAATCTTGGACAAAACTGCTGAAACAAAAGGGTTTCCAAGCCCATCTCCAGGAAAACAATAACAAATTGAGATTAAAAGCCTCCTTCCCGGATCAATATTTTTTGCGCCTTCTAATCATTGCCCTAAAAATGGCGGCTTTCCAAATTCATCATGATAGGAGGTGGAGGGAGGAGAAGTTACTTCAATAGTATTGTTGGGCCAAACACACTGGGGAAGGATTTTCGAACCGTTTTCTCACGTAGTTTTCTTGTAGTAATCGGATGGGCGTAGGTTCAACTCCAGTTGGGAGAAATCGGATTTTCTACGGAAAGCCCTGGGAAAAAGGTTGAATTCGGATTTTCTTTCCCGAGTATGTAACTCACAAAAATATGCGTCGTTCATTTATTCACCAGGCTTAAAATAGGCCATAACATTTCTCTCAACGATGTTGGCATGTTAACCAAGTGTTCAGCAAGGACGATTTTCTGCACTGCATCAGTGAGCCTTTAGAGTCAAAAGAAGCTAAACAGACGTTTTAGACGTCACTTTTATTTATTTATTTATTATTATTATTATTATTATTATTATTATTATTATCATTATTATTATTATTTTGCCGGGTCTGCATACAGGCTCTTCATTTGGGCAATAGACCATTTTACAGTTGTCGGTGAAAGCGAGGCTGGGGGTGATCTTGTTTTGATACAAAACTACCTGCTTTTATCATGCAAATCATGTTTTTGTTATACTAACTAGTGTTTAATCAGCATAATTTCCATAAGAAAAGCAGGTAGGTTTGTATCAAAACAAGGTCACCCCTTGCCTCGCATTCAATCAAAGACCAGGGTACTTAGCAAAGAACTGTAACATGGTCTATTAATCGAGGCAAAAATCCTCTTTGTGTTGCCCAAATAAAGTGCCTGTATGTAGGCTATTTTTTGCCATGTTTGCTTTATTTTTCCGCTCTTTATACATTTAACAAACAGATTCCATGTTGGCGTGCGTCTGTTCAGTAATAGATCACAGATGACGTCAAAATGTGGTAAAAACAAAGAAGTGGCACACGAGCCGCAGGCGAGTGTGTCACTGACGATAGTCTTTATTTAAACACGATCAATTCAGCCCATAAAAATACATATCACACACGCTAAAATATTTAAAATTCAAACTGTGTACTGTAACACTGAAAACTGTTTTCCGTGAATGCCGTGCGTAGACTTAAAAAATGTCATTGATCTTACGTTTAAATACCCCAGAGACTCTGTGTTTAATCCATAGCACTGATGTTTTTACCACACTTTGTTTTTACAACACTTTGACGTCTTCTGTGATCTATTACTGAACAGACGCACGGCAACATGGAATCTATTTGTTTTATATAATAAAGAAACAAAATTCAAGCGAAAAACTTGTTTATTTTCACATTTCTGGAAAAAAGTGGGTCGTGATGACGTAATCTGTGCATCTGTCCTCTAATAGATCATAGCTAAGAACCAACCACAACGCGTGAATTATTCACCTTATTATATAAAACTGAAAAGATCTCTGCGCACTGCACACAAAAAATACCTCGAATAAGATACTTGTTATATACACAAAGGAGGTTCATTTTATTTTAATGCTTTTCCTATGAGCAACTCAGCAAACTTCCATTATTTACTAAGATTTTTATATACTTCATATAATTTTATAATATTTGCATAATATTTGCTTCAAAATGTCAAGAATTCCATCAATAGATGGAACGGCGGAGCGCCCTTTTCGCGCGCAGGTATGTGTTATGATTCAATTCTATCCTTTCAATGGTTTAATTTCTTTCTCCCTTTGGTTTAAACTAATTATCAGACATTACTATACATTATCATACATTATCATACCCAAAAACAAAGGAAAAAAGATTAAAACCAAGGAAAAAATTGAACCATAGCACATACAGCTGTCAGTCTTTCTCTCGTCAGTAGTCCTGGCGCTTTAGCGAATGTTAACTGCGGTCAAACAAAGAAAAATGACTCACAATGTTTACAGTTTGAGAGCTGTCTGCGAGTTCAGTAAATTATATTACGATTTACTGAAAAAAATTTTAAGAATTTTTTTAAGCGAAGTATGTGGAGTTTGTCGGCTTCTGTTTGAACGCCCCAATGCCTACCCTAAATCGCATCACTTTTCCTAAAACTTTTTTCAGTAGTAAATGGTAAAGTTATATAGTACACTAACAGATTCATAACAACCTATCAGCTTTTCGCTCTCAAAGTAAAAACATTATTTTTATCGGACTTTTCATAATTTTTAGGCGTTTGACTGTGGTTAAAATCGAATGTGACGTCAACCACCCGCCTGATCGCACTCGGCCCCACACCTCCAGCTTTCAGTTCGTTCCCCACCCCCCTCCCCCTTCCCCTCCACCTCTCCCCGCGATGTATGTTTAAAACAGTACTGGTGGAAATCCCAGATTTACGAATAATTGTTCGCGCAAAACCGAACATAGGGCAACAAATTTATAAATTATCTTCAAAATCGAAAGGCAGTCGCAATGAACTCCGACCCGTTCCATCGTTGATTTATCACGCCAGCAGTTAACTGTGAGGTATGAGGAAGTGAATGACATTTTCATGCACCACGAAAGTCAGCGCGCACGCTGGAGTCACTCTGAAAATGACAAAACAGAAATATAAGGAGCATGTAAGATAAGCATTTAACAGTACGTGAAAAGTCGTGGTTTGAATCACACTGTATGGGATTGGCCTAAGATTTTTATTTGGACGATTCATGCTAAGAGTTATCCTGAATATCAAATAATGCCTAGTTCACTGCCAAACTTTGAAATAAGTCATGCAGTCTGTCTCTCTGTCTGTCTGTCACTGCCGAACTTTAAAACAAGTCATGCAGTCTGTTTGTCTGTCTGTCTTTCTTTCTTTCTTTCTTTCTTTCTTTCTTTCTTTCTTTCTTTCTTTCTTTAATTCTTTCCTTCTGGCTCTTTCTTTAAAAACACAAAGCTAGGGCTCTACCGACACTGCTTATCCATTTAGTGGACGAGCCCTGTGTCGTATGAATCTAATAGAGTAGGGCTCGACGAGTTTTCGGTAAGGCTAGACACATTGGCGTGTTTGTTTGTGTTTATGTTTGTTTTTGTTTTCGTTTTTCCTTTCTTGTTTGATTATTTTCACATGCTGACCACTAATCGTTTTTAATTGACGGCCGGGTATAAAATATACCATCTTTGTTCTTCAATATAACATTCAAGATAAGAGCGTAGCCTGTCCAATATGTCTGAAATGCGCAGACCTTACGATAACACTAAGCTGTTTAAAATGGTTTACAAGACTGATTACATACGGTAGCAGTGTTTTGTATCTCCTTAATGCCCTTTTACTGTGCTTATACGTATGAATAGGCCTTTATGACGCAATAATTTCTCCACCAATAACAACATGTTTGCCCTACCTGAGAACATTAGGAACCAGGCCCTTATAAAATCCTTTGACGCCTTCGTATCTACAATTTCCAAGAAAGAAACCACACAACCAAGATTAGAAAATTTACAGTAGGGCGAGGAAAGTTACAAAAAGAACCAACAACAAACGCAATGTTGGAATTTTAGTTTCGCTCTTCAGCATGGGCCGAGAAGTACTGGGTTAAGCTGAGCCTACCTGAACGTTTTACGAATAATGTCCATTGCCCCGTTATACTCAGTCATAGTATGCTGATTCTACGAGAAAAATAAATTATTAAAAACTGAGTCACTGGATAATACAATCCCGGCGATTTACTTGGCTTAGCGACCATAAGGTATGCTGACTGATATAAAGGGGTTAGTTTCCATAGAAACCGTGGTGCTGAAAAAGAAAAGGAATTTCAAGTATTCTCAACTGAGTTGAGAAGGTAGATTGGCCACCGTAAAGGCCCGTCGCACAAGTCGATTCAATTTTTGTCGAGCTAAAGTTACAACTTTAAAATCGCACGTGTAAACTACGTACCACTGTAGATGCGACTTCAGCGCAATTTTTTTGTCGCCACGATACGCGGCGATTTGAGATGCAACTCACGAAACACTGTTTTATGTACGTTTTGTAAGTTGCAACTAAAGCGCGACAAAAATCGCCTGTGTAAAAACGGGCCATAACGAAATTCAAAAGCGAACTTTTCGAAACTAAAGGCAATGTAGTATTTGGTTTTCTGGGTAAAGATGTTTCTTTTGGGTGCAAAAAGATTTCACCCACCTGAACTCTTGACCTGACCACTTGATAAGGATATGTGGCAGTAGGCCAGTAGCAGCAAAGATCTTAAACAACGACGCCATTATGAGGTACTCTGTAGAACTCTGGGGAAATGAAATAAGTAGGGAACATAAGATTTTACTACGAGGGCGAGATTGAGTGGAGTACCACCTTTGGGATCTAGTTCGCGTGCTTTAAATAATCACTTGTAACATCAGTCTTGTTTCTGCAGTCTAGTTATCTGCTGGTACATAGATGGGAAGAGTGAGAGTTCTGGGGAGGTGACTAGATTTAAATTTGAAAGTCGTTCTCGTAGCCGATGCTGTACTCGCACTGAAATCTAAAGGCGATGTCACACTTGGCAATTTTTCGTGCAACTTGCCCGCAATTTTGTGGGGCGTGTACCCTATTCCAGACCAAAATAAATATATAAATATTTCAGACCTGACCAAACATTCGATGCCCAATTTCAGGCTTATTTCACCTACACGGTTTGGTGTAAACATAGTTAAAAGACAAAAAATAAGGGCTTTTGTTAATGGTCTTGTCGCTTAATGATGAAGAAGTACCTTCTTCTAAAAACATACCCCAAAATGTTCAAAATCGATACCTTATTTCCAGACCAAAACGGCTCAAAAAACCATTTCTTTTGGTGTCGCACGTACCTATATAGCCCATATACGGGAGTATCCACCCCCCTCCCCCAAGTTCGAAGTTTAGTTAGGCATGTGTGCTATACTTAACGAAGGCGTAGCCATGAACACATTAAGCTCAAGCGGGAATTTCAAAGCAAGCCTGAGTAGTTGTTATGCAAGTCCTTGGGAAGGAGCGAACTTTTTCTTTGAACTTTTCTTTTTGAGTTTTTTTTTTTCTTTTTTTATTTCGACAAGAAGAACACCTTTACAACGTCTTACACTTGGGCTATTTGCATTGCTAATGCTACTCACAGTACAATACTAACACTCCTTATGATAGAAGATCAGCACTTATTACAATATGGTACTTACACTAATTACAGTACTAACACTACTGACAATACTGTACTTACACTACTGACAATACTGTACTTACACTACATGCGATCTGTACAAACTGTTTTATTAGCTTCGCCAGGGACCTGGCAGGGACACTACAACGGCTTACGCTAATTACTGTGGTCCCGTAACTGCAAATCCCTTCCCCATAACCACATTCTAGTATAGATAGACTACCACACCAGGGACTACGTCCCCTACTCTTTTCGAATAGTGCGTGGATTCTTTTAGCGTCCCACAGACTAAGAGCAAGTATTGTGAGACGGAGCCTACAGTGTTTCGTCCTTATCCGAGAAGACTAGAAAGTCTAACCGTTTGCAGATGTCATTACCAATGCAGATATTTACAAACAGAAAACGGCGTTTTTAATCTTTCCTGGAATTCTATGTGATAAAGTAAGAAAAATCATGGGGTAAAATTTTGATCATCTGCCGGGGTTTGAACACGCGACCTCACGTACGGTAGTCCGGTGCTCTTCGAACAGCTAATAAAGGCAAAAAAAAGAGCTCCAATTTTCTTTTTTAATTGAGGTATTGGAGTTTGTTATTTTTCTTCGCTATGAAACGTTGGATATGATGTGTTTATTATTATTATTATTATTATTATTATTATTATTATTATTTATTTTTTTTTTTTGGTATTTTACATTTTGCTAATTTAAGACTAATGGAGAGGGGGGTTTCGCTTAGCCTTGAACGGAAAATAACATATTTACCTTCGAGAATAATGTAGTTAAGCAAAATATTGTCATCATTATTGCCCAGTGGGAAATGCTCAAATAAGATAACTTTGATTTTAGGCTTTATTCTTACCACTGCTTAAGTAGTGTTCATAACTGCGATGATCAGTCACACATTGAATCATTAATCCACGGTTCAAATATATGATTTTCATATATTCATTCTCATATATTCACTACTCACGGGTACATTACGAACCAACAAAACGACCAACTCCCAGATGGCTTGTTAGCTCAGTCGGTAGAGCGCCGCCCCGGTATCACAGATGTCGTGGGTTCGAATCCCAAACAAGATTGAATTTGCAGGCTTTTTTTTCCGGCTACTGCTTAAGTAGTGTTCATAACTGCGATGAACAGCCACATATTTAATTTGATATCAAAGTCTGTATAAAATAACCGTTGCGATCGGAGGATTATGTTGAGCTCGTTCCAGAAAGTGTTGACCTTTTCACAATGAAAAAAAGTGTTTTAATGTCTGTGACTCTTCTCTGCAGAAGTAAAATAGCGGTAAAAAACGACGCTCGTATAGCATATTCTGTGGAGTATTTTAAATTAAAATTCTCTTAACTTAGTGTCCCACGTAATTTTGAAAGGCAATGAAAACATTTTTTCCCAGTCTAATTTGAAGGCCTCCGAGTTGAACGCTTCGTTATAATTTTTCATAACTGTTGGCGTCGATTAGATCGTGGAAGAAAACGTGTCATGCAATAATTTGGATTTTGTCTCATCTATAGTAGTCTTTTTCTCTTCAAGATGGAATGAAGAGCTAACCAAATCTGAACGGTGTTCATTTGAAAGGGCCACGTTTAGTCATTCCTCTGGGATAGCATTGACGAGGTTAAAAAGAAAATAATGATCGATGGGTGAGAAGTGTGAACAATGTAGATCTGTAATTCCTTTGAAATTTCCTTTTAAATCGAAAACGTCACCCACTGTTGTGTAACCAGTATCGATTAATATGGGATTATACGTCGAACGGGATTCAATACAGTTGAACCTATTATTCCACAGGACTTGTCTTGAAATCTCGGAGGCCGAAGAGGGGTTCCTGGAGCAGTTTAATGACGCCCATGTCACAACTCATCACCTTATAGAAGCCAGAAGGGTCATTGCTAATTTCGAGTAATCGAAGTTGCAGGGCAACAAAAATTTACCTCCCACGTTCTTCAAGTAAAAAGCGAAGCCTGAACAACAGTAAATTCTGAGGTGATAACCGAGAACAGAAGAAAACCGGCTGTCCTTGGTAACGGTGATTGGTGGAAGGGCGTGGACGCCCTATTGCAGCACCGCAGGTCATCGTCGATAAATTTGGACAACAATTTTCTCGTTCGTCTGAACGACTACTTCGCCAACCTGTGCTATGGTGACAGTTACGCAAGACCTATTGATATCGATATCCCAGACAGTGTAAAGCCCCTGAAAATATCTGATCGGTGTGTTTGGAACACTTTAGCTGGTGTAAAGAAAACGGCAACAGGACCAGATAACATCCCATACTGGTCTGGAAAGACTGTGCTGAGTTACTCACACCTGTCGTTACTCACGTTTGGAATTTATCGCTGTCTACTCATATATTGCCGGACTCTTGGAAGAGGGCAAATGTTGACCCTCTCCCTAAAGTGGACATGCTTTTAGAGGACTCAGACTACCGTGGTATCAGTGTTACTCCCGTTATTGCGCGGTTGTTTGAGAAGGTCGTGTATCGTACGCAAGCACAGTTAGTCATTGAGAACAATCTGAGTCACACTCAATTCGCATATAGACAGGCGGGTAATTGCGCAAATGCTTTGCTCGCTATCCAGCACCAGACATATAAGTATTTAGACAGTAGTGACTGTAGCGCAGTGCGAATTTTTACTATGGACTTCAGTAAGGCCTTCGATTTGGTGAACCATACTATTTTGTCTGCCAAACTTAAACAGCTACCCTTAAATCCTTACATTATCAATTGGTATCACAGTTTCCTCTATGCAAGACAACAACGTGTTGTTAGCAATAATTTTTTTGGACATTGGAAATCTGTCAATAGAGGAACCACACAAGGTAGTGTAAGCGGACCGTATCTTTTTAATATATTTTTGAATGATTGGGAGATTTTCTTTAATGGCTGCCCTGCTCTTTTTAAATATGCCGATGATTCCACTATAGTCTCACCTATCACTAGGAACCGCGACCCGTCTGCCAACTTAGTAGGACAGTTCTTAACCTGGTGTAAAGACAATAAAATGGTCTGCAACCCTTGTAAATTTAAAGAGCTGGTTGTTAGAAAGAAAAATCACAATGTACTCTACTCTCCAATTAACAACATTCCTCAATGTAATAGTTTCATTTTACTAGGAGTAACTCTACAGAGTGACGGGAAATTTAATAAGCATGTTAGAACCAAGCTTGTCAAAGCAAATAAGTGTTTACATGTTCTACGAACTCTAAGAAAGGAACACTACTCTCAGGTTGAGATAGACCACCTTTTTATATCTATTGTTTTACCTAATTTTAGCTATGCGCTCTCAGTTTATGGGGTATCGGAGTCTGATCTTACGGCTATACAAAATTTTTTAGACCGATGCCATAAACGCCGTTTCATTTCATTTGCATTTTCTATCAAGAACCTTTTAATTAAACAAGACCGAAACATTTTAAAGAAATTAACATCAACGGGTTGCCACCCACTGCAAGACGTCACTCCTGTCCAGAAGACTTATGTACATCATCTTAGAGAAAAAGGCTGTGTACGCCCGAAAGATAACACAGAACGCTTTATGAACACCTTTATAAACAGGTTGATTTTTAAGCTCCATTTATTGTAATGACATAGTTTTTATTTATATACATTTATTGCATATTTTTATCATAGTTTTTATCTTTTCCGTATTATTGTAACATAAAATATGTAGTTTTATCTTTTGATGAATAAAGACTGTTATTATTAGTAGTAGTAAAATCTTTCGAAATTTAGATTTTGCGACCATTTCCCACAACTTTTTTCCCTCGAAACTTGGCAGGAAGCTTCTTTAAACAACGAGTAATAATTATAAAAGCCATACGCAAACGTTTCAAAAGGGCAAATATTTTCATGCCATTTTCCCATACAAAAAGATTGAGAAATAAGGTAATTTCGTGTAAAAATTGCGACCAGTTCCACTTGAGGTAAAATCTCAAGAAAGGTCTCATTTTTTTAGATTTAAGTCTCATAAAAAAGGATCTACAGATCAAGTGCATTTGATCATATACACATGGAAAATGTGCTATATAAGTTCTAAATTATTATTATTATTATTATTATTATTATTATTATGATTATACAAAAGCCATATGCAAACTTTTTAGCAGCGAGAATATTAAATTCGCAAGCTTGCAATATCTAGGCGCTGTTGGCCATTTTCAGGTCATTTTCCTTATTGTCTGGTACGTCGTCTGATGAACTATTTCATTTCAAATCTCGTTCGCGTCATGCATAAAAGTCTTGGTTGATGTGGCCTCATTCTGGTCGATGAACAATAGCGCGTTGAATCAAGGTTGAAAATGGATCCTTAAGCTGATGCCGATAGGTGTAATTTATTCCGGCTTAATACGTGGGAGAGATGCTATTGCCTTTAAAATTAACTTCTAACTTTTATGAAAGATCCACTTAAAGGCACCTGTTGTTTTGTCTTATGTATTAAAAATAAACCTAACACTCCCTTGTTGCCAAATGGCGCAAAACAAATGACTCGGTTAATGTAAAAAAGTTCCCAAGATTGGTACATCTGTGCGTACATAAGGAAAAAAGCTTAACAAATCTTAGAATTTTGTAGTAAATTCTTCCTTCAAGTAAAAATGGAGAAAATTTTAAGAACGTCAATATAATCATGTTTACAATTTGACCAATTTTAAATAGACCTCATGTTAATATTGGTTATCTTACTTTTCCCTTTTCTAGATGGTTGGGCGGAAGTATGGAAGAAGAACGTACGGCCAAAAACAAAACCAAATTTTCTCGATTTTTATGGTTACGATATTTTCTTACTTATGGTCCTTCGGCGAGCGGAGCTCAGGAATTAATAAGCTTTTAGGTGCTTTAAAGCCTGCACCTAGAAATTGGTAACCAAGCGCTACAGTCTCTTACACTGATCAATGGCAAAATACCCAGTGGGTAACTTAAAATAGCATAATACTCATTCGATGTCTCGGTCATTTTTATTATTATTATTATTATTATTATTATTATTATTATTATTATTATTATTATTATTATTATTTTAGATTTAAGGGGGTGTTGGGTCTTAATTTTTAACATTTTAAAGAAGCCTCAAGTCTCGATGGGGTTTCTTAAAGGTTTTGACTATGGAGATGCGAGGAGGAGTCATTATGCTTAGATCTTAGTTTATGAGAAACCCTTTTTAAATCGAAAAAAAAATTTTGTGGTGTTTTGTCCTAACAGTTGAATATAACGGTAGTTTGTAGCGGAGCACCATACCTATAGAAACCCGTCAACTGCCTTTCTCATGGTAATCATAGCTAACGGTTTTGCTCGCGGGTGTCACCGCACGACGACGACTACGACGACGAAGTTGCCCAATAATTAATAATATCCTGATAATAATCATAATAATCCAACATGGAGGCCATACTCCACTTGTGCCAGCTGACCAGCTAGTTTGCAGCGTACGTCTTTGATACCAATCTCGTACCCAGAGTCCTCAGACTCTTTGGCCAGCGGTTAGTCATCAGGAGAGACACTGGGATAATGGAAAAAAATCAGATTATTTGATTGGCTGGCCCTCGACAGCTTCCATTGTTTTACCCCAGATTTTCTGGGAAAATGGCGGTCCATTATCCAAGAGTCTCTCCGGGCGTCCACCTGCTGAGCAAACAGCCCGAGGACTCTGGGTACGAGATTGCTTTGATACTGGACATCCATCTTATAGCCAATTGACACCTGTCAAAATAAGTCATCCGCTGACCAGTGTCACGTGACCATATCGCGGGCTCAAGTTAAGACCTCATCGAGGTCAGCTGTTTTTTTTTAAGTTGACTGCTGACCAGGTACTTGCTTTCGATTAAATCGCAGGCTCAAGTCAGGTGTGGGACACCCAAACCAAATCGAGGCTTAATTTGTCGCGCGCTTTCTGCGGCTTGTAATTTCACATTCAGTTGGTTTCTTTATTTTGATCAAAAACAATTTCATCTTCGATCGAAGTTTGTCTTTTAATTCGCGTAAAAGGCATAAAAATCAAGAACTTGTCAAAAGATACTCCGGAAGGTAGTATTTTCATTGGAAGGGCGAAAGATTTTCTCAGGAAAAGCTTTAAACTTGGATCGATTGTGTAGTTGAAAACAAAATAATTCAACCCTTCAAGGGCTTTCACTTGACCGCGGCAAATTGCACCTCACCAAGAAAGGTCACTTAACAGTTCACCGGTATTAATGGGAGGAACAAGTACCTCAAACTCTGTGGAAGAAGCTCTTCTTTGGACAAACCGTTTGCTATTTTTGTGGATGCTTGTTTTTACTTTACTGAAGCTTACGTATTTTCAGGTGGTAGAAACCTCTACAACACAGGACAGTGAGGTAAATTAAATTGAAGCTTAACATTTGGTTTAATCGTTGTTGCTTTTGTTCAGGAATGAAACCTGTATTTTTCTCTCGACTAGATATAAATAACAATCATCTGTACTTGTTTTGGACGCAAAGAAATAGTTGAATTGTTTGTCTGTTTTGTTACGTTGTTTTCTTTGCAAGCGAACGAGTGTTTTTACCCCGTTTGGCTTACTGTTTTTCGACCTCGTTGCTTCAACAGCGTTAAGAAACTTGTACCCTTATCTTATCAACACGTAATCGCTATGAGTCCTTGTAAAATTAAGGATTAACACCCCGGCTAAACGATCATACATTTTCATCCAACATCATCGGTTGTCAAACATAAAACGTTAGGTGGCTAAACGCACAGACAATGTTTGAGCAAACACTTGACAGAGTGAGTCCACAGAACAATTTTTTGCGTATCATCGGTGAAATTTCGACTTTAGTGGTTCATTTAGTTGCTTTTTACCGGCTGTGCACGTTTTGTTGGTTGGCGTGGCTAAACGATCAAACATTTCTTCGTAATGCGAAATGTTGGATGAAAATGTTAGACCTAGATCAAACATGGAAAGCCATTTAAGAATAAAAATGCAATGTTGAGAGAGGTGGCTAAACGTTCAAACACGATGTTGGACGAAAATGTTTGATCGTTTTTTGATTGCTAAATTTCTTTTAAAACAAAACATACGCGTCGTGTATTGTTTTGTTGCAATGTTTTAATGATTTGAGGTTTTTGAACCGCGGTCAATTCCTGCTGACCGCTCTAAACATAAAATATTGGCGCAAGGAAAGCCATGCCAAGTTGCTCAATACCAGAAAAAAATAATAATCGAGGAGCTCCGCTTTTAGGCTTGGCTAAATCTATATATTATTTCCCATACTCTTAATGAATATTTGATGTTAAATGTCAGTCTCTGAAACAACGATATTCCCACTCTATTCTGAAAGGTATAAACAGAATTTTAATTACACCAAGGCAGTGACTCAGCGGAAGTCACAAGGCGTTGATTTCTGCAAACAGGTTGCTTGTTTGCATTCTTTCTCAAGGGGCAACATTTGCGAATGATTAGTTAGTAAATGCCACTGCGATCTGCAGTAAGAGTGATCATGGGGTACAGCCTTCCGCTTTACATTTTCTTCATGCTGCTCTCTCTGAAAGTTGTTTCAGCCTTCTCGGGCGGTAAGTATAAATTTTCCATTTCTTAAACGTCGATATTTGACGTTAACAAAGGTATTAGCGTCATTCATAACGCTTTGAGACCAAAAAGCAAAACATTTTATATTCTGAGCTCTGTGGACAAGAAGGTCAGCCAAACTTAAAAACTGGGATTTTTCTAGCAACTACGACAAAGTTTTCCTTCTTTAAGAGATCTATAATTTGGTCGGCTACCATTGCGTGCCGACAACCAGTTACACCGTAAATTTGTTTTTGTTTTGTCTTGTTATGTTTTGTTTTTTTTAAAGGCTATCGACTTTTTTTATCTTTGGCCCCGAGTATCTTTTCTTTATAAATTATTCTCTAAATCAACAAATCCTTTGTATACAAACTTTACAGGTTTTTATAGAAGTTTGATAGAATTAGGGAATAAAGGATATTTGTTGACGCTGTATTATGCAAATAACACAACGTTAGATTACATAATGTTTCAAGATGCAAAGGAGAGAAAAAGGACCAATAAAAAGTACATCTTGAAAAGGAGAAACATAGATTAGCCCTACAACGTTTCACCTTTATATAAAAATATGAACAATATCTAACAGTTAAAATCCACAACTATGTACAAAACGGATGAAAATATATACAATAAATGGAGGCCACATGTCTTCGGCAGAATGTTCCATTCGCGCACCATGCGAACAGAGAAAGAATAGTTACTTAAGTGCGTTACACTTCACATAGTTGGCGGTTAGCAGGAGTGGATTTATAACTCGAAAAAGTCATCAAAGTTGATATTATTTGTGCCAAAAATTGGCTTATAGCACTCTAGAAGGGAGAGATATATACAATATTAGTGCTTCTAATGTAGGCCACCGTAATTTATTTCAGCGAACCTAATAGGGCTGGCCATCTCTAGGTGTTTTTGGCCGAGGTACACGGGAGGCTCTTCTTTGAACTTTTTCTAACAACAATATATCCTTTGATAAATGCGGATTCCAGACCAGGGTAGCATATTTAATCGCAGAGCGCGCAAGTGATTTATACAACTTTGACAAAGCCTCACTGGATTCGAGGGCCCAGCGTTTTGAAAATTAAGCCGAGTATCTTGCTGGCTTTGTTGACTGTGGCGCACTTAACGGTTTTAATGACAGATGACCCCTGCGCGTAATTTGGTAAAGATGGGTCGCGGCTATGCGTTACACGCAGAGCCTCGCACTTCTCAGGATTAAAACGCAGCTGCCTGTCCTAGCCCTGCTACGGTAGCTAAGTTTAGCACACAGACCGCGTAGATCTGGTTGACAATGTGAAGTATCCATGGCTGTCTTGTTGACGCGAGAATAAAAACTAATAATAATAACGTCGGTTAGAGGCACGGAATTCTTGCTCTAGTACTTCTAGGAACTACTTTTAAACGGGCCCCTCATAGAATTCAATATGCCGTTATTATGATATTAACTTAATAGTCTGCAAGAGCACAAACAATGAGAATTCAGGAATTAAATCTTAATGATGGAAAATTTCTCTTTTTAAAAACCTTCCTATGAAATGGACTCGACCAAGAACTAGCGGTGCCGCGTGAATGTTCATTATTGATGGTGTGTTTCACTTTTAAGATTATAACCTGGTAAGCAATTAACGGGTACTTCTTCCGCTTGCTTAAAAGAACGTTTCTATATCGTTATATTATATTTTATTTTTCATTTGGTTCTCTCAACCCAATATTGATATGGCTTCAATGAGCGATGATAATGTCGCCAGATCTCAATTTGAAACTTCCGGTTTACCCTACATTCAATGGGAAATGATGCCCTACCTACTAAAATATGCCCCCTTTCTTCCGTGCAATGATGCAAACTAACTATTTCTCAAAGACTCTCTTCCTTAAAAACCACTGAACATTGTAACGGGTGTAAGGGGGCCGGGGGATTGGTGTAGATGATAGGTAATTACTGTTGAAGATAAAAGAGGAGGTAATTAATGCGAAGAACAGGATGATTAACGAGCAGTGCCAACTAATTTTTGCGCGTTCAATGTTATGTATAACCCATTCCTGTCATAAGCGGAAACTAGCAATGAGAAAACTGGAAACGTTTGTAGATGATCCAAGTCATTCAAAAGCTTAGACATTATAGTTGCATTGTGAGAATTTTCAAAGTCCAAGCAATCTTGATTTGACTACGAGTACGAGTTTGCGTGTCTCAGATAATTACTATTGACATCAATCGTATTTCTACAATCTCCTTATCTCCTTCTTACATTCACTGTTATGTATGAATCTATTTATCTGCTGGTAAGAAAGAATGAAGAGAGGGAGCTCTGAGGAGTTGAGTGAATACATATTTAAAGTTGTCACTCGTACTCAATTCTGAGGGTCCCTAATTTAATGTTTCCATACAACACTGATTATTTATTTTTCAAGGGAATGTCGACATTACATGTACATAGTCGTTTAGCCTTTTCGCTTTTTGAGAGTCAACTGAATTTTCATAGTAATCGAACTCTTCCAGGCTTCACCCATCGAGAACGTTTACAAAAATCAAATATGTTTATTTTCTCAACAACAGCCCCACATTTCCGAGCTGATATTTGCTTGCACGTTCTAAGAGCTACCTGCCCTTCAGAAGTCATGTGGGGTTAAATATGAGCTCCAAAACTGACTGTGGGGAGAAGCAATGGACTTGGTAACTAAGTAACTACAAGCAATGAACTATAAGATGTCTTGAGCTCGCTGATGCAAGTACCATGTTATCCCTCTTTTCAATTTTTATAGGACTTATAACGCCATAAAAAATCTGGCGTGCGTTTCTGATACTCCCGAAATATTTTGGCCTGAAAAACTATTTCAGTACGTGCATTAGGTAGCCTCCCACGCAGTTGTGTTTAGGGGATTCGTATTTCACCTCCTCCCCACTAACGACTACTTACCCGAAGCCAACATTCCTTTCGCGCTGCTTAGCCAATGACATTTTACCTACTAAATTCTGGAAGGCTGAACTTGACCTCAGGACGCTTTTCGTGGGATAGTTCAACACAGAGGAGACAGAGCTTGAGCGAGCTCTGATCACCGTGTGCTCTACATTCAAAATTTCCTGTTTAAATGCCTATCAACTAAATTCAGTTCAAGAATTGTGAGAGGAAATAGCAATATTATTTTCGTCAATATGCCGACTAGTTAGGGAAGGTCGCTTATTTATCAAGCAAGCTTCGCCTTCAATCTTCAGCCAACGAAAAGTTTCGGTAGATATCTGTTCGGTGGAGGGTAATTCGCTTCGGGTTTTCGGCGTCGATTTAAGAGTGCACTCAGATTTTCGTAATTAAAACGTGGCCTAAAAGATTCGCAATTGGGAAATCATACCCCCTAAGTTTTTCGGAAAAGTCGTAATTGCTGTTTTTGGCAGACAAAAACGTCAGGTACCATTTTCGGAAAGAAAATAGTTCCCTAGAAAGTTTGTGGAAAGCTCATTTCAGCTTGCATTTTCACAAAGGACGATTTTGTTCTCTAACATTTTCGGGAAATGAAAATTTCAGCTAGGGTATCCGAACAGATGAGCTTCTTCTGGCTAATAAAAACATCACTTTAAACAGACTTCAAACACCATAAGGTACTTGAAAATGCCTTTCTACAGCTTTTGGTTGATTTGGCTAGTTGGGTGCCCCTGAATCTTCGATATCCTTGCCGCTGGTCATATTGTAGCTCGTGAATCTGATGAAGGGCCAAGTCAGTTATTTAAGAAGTACTGGCGTATCTTCGGTTAGTCTGAGTGATTTGGAGAAAGGAAACTTTGCCATCGGTAGACCATAGCGCGGAGTGGGTCAAGCCTGAGCGAGCTCCTAGGTTATAAGCTGCATAATTTTACCGTCCGCTTCTCTTGAACTGATGAAAAATGTACGAATTGGCGCAGTCTATGCCATTGCTGTTAAATCCTTACCGATTCTCCAGGACGTTTTGGGGTCGCTGTGTGGGCAAATTTAATCTGATTCCATGCAAGACCATGAGAGATCGAGCTTTGTTGTTGTACCACGTGTGATAATTTCAGGTCGGTTTACTCTATGTTTGATCGACTTATAAATCTAGCTTCAGACCTCTAACTTGGTCGCGTCTAAATACTTATCCGCTTTTTTCAGATTTTCAATAAAAGTCTCTTTCAACACATCGTATTACTCAAAAACAAATCGGCTCCGATTAAAAGAAAGAGAGAAAGAAGCACGCATAAGGATTAATTTTACTTGTCACCGCCGGACAGTTGCTCTATCGTGATTGGCTAGGATGCCCGCGAGTCCAACAATGGGAAAGGAATCTTGACTTCGGGTAAGCAGGCGTTAGTGGGGAGGAAATGAAATACGAGTCCCCTAAAAGTGACTGCGTGGCAGGCTATGCATTAGGTTCATTACCAGAAATTCTATTTCTAATGTTTTCAATGATGTTTCAAGAAAGCACGCTATGAAATTGAGAAATTCATCGGCCTAGACTATTCAAAAAGCCCGTACCAAGCAATGTAAAACCGACTTTAAAATACTTTTTGGGCCCGAAATGGTTTCCGGAGTTTTGAGAAACGCACGCCTGGGCGCAATTTGGCAACTGTTGTTTTCTTGTAGCAGCCGTACCTTCTCACGAAATTAAAATTTTGAGTTATTTTTGAAGGGCACTTTCGAACTTCCGTTGTGTGAGATTTCGTTTCAGATACGCTTCCCTTGCCATTGAAACCACCAATAACCGTTTTCTCCGATAGATTTGAGTTATTTTCATTGATGCTGTCTTTCTTGACTACTTGAACTCTGTATGATAAAGACCATGAGAATTTTTTATTTCGGATTTTTAGGGGGCTGTCGACGCACAATCAAATTTGTCACACCAAAAGTTAACCATTATCTAAAGAGTCACGTGGTTACAAATCTTACCATTGGAACAAGCTTCAGAGATTGCGAACTTCATTGTCTCATGAAAAGCGAATGTGTTTCCGTCAACATTGGACCAGCAATTGATCAAAAACGAATATGCGAGTTGAGTAATTCTGATCACTTCTTACATCCAGAGGATCTCGTAATAAGGCCTGGCTGGACTTATCGAGCCACAGAGGTAGGAATTGAAGATTTATGATAAAATAGTACACTTTCAGCAAAAATAAAATCAATAAAATAGTAATGATGATCATGATGATCATGATGATGATGATGATGATGATGATGATGATGATGATGCTCGTTCTCAGGGGAAGATATTGGCCAGGAACACCTTTTAATTAAACCTGAAATGCTCTATAATAATAATAATAATAATAATAATAATAATAATAATAATAATAATAACAATAATAATAATAATAATAATAATAATAATAATAACAATAACGCTAGCAGACCAAGCGAGAGCTATAAGAACAAATGAATGGCTGACTGATGTGGAAATAGAGGAGCTGAAGAGAAAGGTGCTAAGTGGCAGGGGGTGCAAACTCAGAGAAATGACGCAAAATAACATTGGGGAAAGTGAGGGGACATTGCCGCAAATGGAGCCAGATGAAGGTGAGACTTCTGATAGAGAGCAGCAGTGTGGTGAAGAGGGCATTCCGAACCAGTTTGAACAGATATGTGAAAGGATGATGGATGCAGGTTCAAGTGGTGATAAAATTACTATACTGCGAATGATTTGTGAAGAAATGGAGAAGGGAGACCCCCAGAAAACCGTGGATCTAAGATATGTGGAAAGATCGAAGCTGAAAAGAGTTGTGTCGGAAGTTAACAAGGTTATTGTTTTTATAAACACAGCAACCATAAGCGAATCTAGCAGGCTACTAAATGCAGCAGCCGTAGTTGTGGAGAGACGATTGGGCATCAGAAGAGCTCCTAGAAAGACGGAAGAAATATGGTGGAAAAAAGGATTTAACAAAAGATGAAGCTGCTGAGACGAGATATAAGTAGACTGGAGAGGATAACAACAGCGAATTGTTCAAGGAGTGATATAAGTCAACAACTGAATAGAAAATACAACATCTCTAGCAAAAGCCACCAGGTAGTGTTGGAGGAGCTAAAACATCGATTGAGTGCCCAGGCTGCAAAACTGAAGCGATATGAAGCCAGAAACGCTTACTACAAGCAACAAAGACTATTTCAATCAAACCAGAGGAGGATTTTCTAAGACATTAAGGGAGTAGAGAGGGACAATACCATAATCCTTGATGGTGAAGAGAGCATATCATTTTGGAGCGACATCTGGGGAAGAAGCACAGAACATAATGATGAGGCAGAATGGTTGCTGGAGCTGGAAGCTGACCTCGCTAGTGTTGAAAAACAAGATGACATTGAAATAACAGCAGAATATATCGAGAAACAGCTAATAAAGATATCTAATTGGAAGTCACCAGGTCCGGATGGACTTCAAGGATTTTGGCTGAAGAATTTTACCTTCCTTAAAGAACGGATTACAAGGCAGTTGAATGAGTGCTTACAGCAGAATTCAGTACCACTTTGAATGAACAAAGGGAGGACTGTGCTGATAATTAAAGATAAAGACCAGGGGTTTGCGGTGACAAACTTTAGGCCAATCACCTGCGAACCAATCATGTGGAAACTGCTTACAGGAGTGCTGGCAGAAAAGATGTAGGAACATCTCGAAGGAAAGCGCCTACTATCGTAGGAGCAGAAAGGGTGCATAAGAATTTCCAGGGGGACAAAGGACCAGCTGTTAACTGACAAATTGATCATCAAGAACTGCAAACGAAGGAAAACTGGACTGGGAATGGCTTGGATAGATTATAAGAAAGCGTTCGATATGGTTTCACACTCTGGGATACTACAGTGCGTTAGGATGTTTGGCGTGGCCCAGAATTCGAATATGAATATGAATATGTTGATGTCACCAACAATAACATTGCTGAGCACCATTTACTGACAAACCACACAATCGACTGGGACTCTGCTAAATGCATTACCTACTGTACTAACTACCACAAACGGATCGCACGGCTTAACTGACAGACAACCAATAACATCACGACTTCGTTGACCAATCACATCAACGACCAGAGTACTTATACCATCTCCTGACGTTACCCCAATCACTTGACTCTGATGATGACTTCCGCTCAGGTTGTCGAAACGTCAGTCAATGTCACCACAAACAGTCCTTCTCAGGACTACACTCACCCGGCCGGACGATCGTGCTTCACTTAGTTATGATATGACTCCTGGGTTCAAACCATTTACAATAATAATAATAATAATAATAATAATAATAATAATAATAATAATAATAATAATGCAGTATCTGGGTTTTCATTTCACATGCTTCCCTGCAGTGTGGTGTTCCCGGTTCTAGCGATTGGTGGTGAGCAGGATTTTCATTAGAGATTCTTTCATCATCGGCTCGTCCTTGAGTGTCTTTGTGTGCAGGTCTCAGGTTAGTTGATTCCTCAGTAGTCGAGTTTGCCTGCTTTACTCCCTCTCGGATGGTTTCAAGTTCTACATCAGGCAACCTTTTATTTTTGATGATATCCCTTCGTACATTAGCAAGCTTGTTTGCATCTATATTAAGTCTAGTTGTAGGATTCTGTTGTCGCCAGATCTTGTATGTTGCTTGGGTGGAAGCAGTCTCAGAGGGGTCGATGGTAGCTTTGAAAAATGCTTCAATCACTTGTTTATACTCCTCTCTATTCCATTCCGTCCTTTTTACTTTCGAGGGGTTTTTGATTGTTCGTAGCCACAGGGCCTCCTCGGCGTGGTTATCCTCTGGCGTTATGTGAGAGGAGTTTCTTCAAGTAGTAGACTTTTCTACCTCAGCCTGGTTCCCTACTGAGGGACGCGGTCCTTGTTCACCCACGCGACGACCGATGCGGTATGATAATCTAGGGTTATAATTTGCCATTATTACGATTCGAAATCGTAACCCTGAGTAGGGGCCCTTATCGGGTGCTGTCAACCGGAGCCAGCTGAGCCCGGGGCTCACGTGGGCAGGGGCGTCCATTCCCTGAAGCAGTAATAGTATTACTACCCGTTACCCTTTATTATTATTATCATTATTATTATTATTATTATTATTATTATTATTATTATCATCATTATTATAAATCACTGTTCATGCAGGAAATAATATGAATTAGACCTCCAAGAGATGCCCCGAAGAGACGATGAAAATGCTGCAATTTTACATGCAAAGAAAATCAAGGCAAAAGCAAAACACCAAGGCCAGAAACTACTACAGAAAAGATGGGAAGAAAAACCAAGGCATGGCAGATACCCCTCACGGATAAGAGAAGCGGACGTTGACATGAAGTTGACAAACCAGTGGCTAAAGTCGAGTGGGTTCAAATCGGACACAGAGGGACTAATTATAGCGGCGCAGGACCAAGCTCTCCTCACCAGAGCGTACCAGCACCACATTATAAAAGATGGCACTGACCCTCAGTGCCGCCTTTGAAATAAATCCCAAGAAACCATAGATCACATTATATCAGGCTGCCCAGAATTCGAACTGGCAAAGACAGAATATATCCACCGGCACAATAA
>JAEMWC010000160.1:865000-945000 GCA_016490735.1 Pachyseris speciosa | reverse complement strand
AGTTACTTTGTTTAAAGTTAGTGTAATGACTCTGTAAGCTAGTTCATAAGATTAAAAAGATAGAGGTTATGTATTTACCACTACTTCTTCTAATTTTTTCCTGATCAGAATCTTTGCTCCATCTTCAAACCTTGTCTTAACAACGCCCAGTGCCTGTTAGGATACACGGACAAGAAATACCTTTGTGTTTGCGGATCCGGATTTACAGGGGAAAGCTGCGAAAACGGTAAACAGCACTTGTCAAAGTTGACTGTGACTGCATTTAAAGGGACTATGTCATATATATTTTCTGTCTTAAAACAAACTTCGGCGAAAGATTAAGAACATTTGTATATGAAAACTGGTCTTAAAACTCCAGTACAAACACATAAAGTCAGATATAATGTTAATTCCTAAAGGGAGAGCAAAGCATAATCAGTTTATAATGGTTTCTAATAGAAAAAAATAATTTTATAGCAAAATGATAACTTTTTCAGATTTCATCACCCTGGAAACTGACCGAAACTTCACTGTTTATTCTCTTTGAAAACCAAAATCGCCCTCGGGCAACACCAAATTTCAGGCAACTTAGTCTTGAAGTTTTTAAGACAAAAAATCCTAGTGAAGTTAAAAGTTTACATCAGAAGCAAGCTTCAACTCCGCTTCTTGCAATATGTTCCACTTTTTCCTGCTAACTTCTTTATCGCGACGTGGTTAAAGCTATTTGATTTCACTGGCTCTCACGGTCTGATATTTTCACGTTTGTGACCCAAAGAAATTCTGGGATATTCTTACCATGACAGGTCCCGGAATCCACTCACAAAACGACTAAGGACACAACTTCACTCCGTGAATTGCCATCACTCGTTCGAATACTTTGAGCGGCCCACTTCATGTGAAATTGCTTCTCACATCTGTTTTCTTTCAAAGGATTGCCTCTACCCATCAACCCAGCCTTATCATACCAGACAGGGGGCTTCTGAGGTGGAAAATGGCTCAAAAAACACACTTATAAATCAAATACGTAACGAATTGTGGCTGCAGTAGTCGTTTAAAAATAAACGACAGCTAGTGTGACAACAACAAAAAAAGAATCTTCGGTGTTGTGGACTACCCAAATCTCCGTGTTAACGCCTTATATGGAATAGCGAGGTCGTCTTGACCTCCTTCCCCTTAGGAAATTTGAGAAAAATACGTAAAAAATCTGACAGATAAAGGGTTAAACATATTTATCGTTACATTCATCACTACATGCATTCGATCTTCTTTATACTAAATAATTGTGCCGGCGGCCCATAAGGGTCATGTAAACTTTGTCGACTCAGTAACTCGTGATCGGTACTAACTACCTTGCAATCGCGACTTACATGTAGCAAATTGTCATCAAGACTAAGTAGCTTGCGATTGCGACTTAAGGTGGACTTACACTATCACGTAATTTTTTACGTAAGTATGGAAGTTAATTTGAACTAGCTTTATGTGAGCAAATAAAATAGAGACGATGTGTGAAAACTGCACGTAAGCGTCAAAATTGAGCGAGGTTCAAATTTTACGTTTACGCTCGACCTTAGATACATAAGGTCACTGTTGCGTAATTTTTGTGTGTGCACGGAATTAAACTTGAACCGGCTTTACGTCCTTAAATAAAACATAGACGATTTTGTGAAAAACTGCGCGTAAAAGGTGGATTTCCACGGTCGCGTAACTGTTACGTGCTTACTGACATAAACTTGAACTGGATTTACGTGCGTAAATAAAATAAGGAGAGTGTGTAAAACTGAGGACGCGTGTAAACGCAAAAGCTGAACCTCGCTCAACAATTACGTTTGCGCGCGACCTTCCATATATCGTTCCTATTTTATTTACGCACGTAAATCCAGTTCATGTTTATGTCCCCACGCACGTAAACATTACGCGACAGTGGAAAATTCACCTTAATCGTCAAAGTTGAACATCGCTTAACTTTTGCGTTTACACGAGACCTTTCACGTAATGTGTCTATTTTATTTATGCACGTAAAGGCAGTTCAAGTTTACGTCTGTGCCCACTCAAAAATTACGCGACATTGGAAATCTACCTTTGGTAACTTGTGATTGCGACTTAGTAACTTAAGACCCTAACTTAGTAACTTGCGATTACGATTTAGTAACTTGTCATCGCGACTAAGTACAGTCAAGAGAGGATGAGGTAAGAGAACATATGCCCCATGCACGGGCCTCTTCCAATGATAGTTTTCGAAAATCTATTTTTAGCTTTTGGTTTAGCTGGTCAGCTATTTTTAGATAGGTATTTTATTGGCCAGTTGTAATGACGTCATGAAGTTTTAAATATGAGCAGCTTTAACAGCTTCTGAAAGAAATGACCTCCCTAGTAGAAAGATCACGTTCGTCGCCGAATCTCAAAACTTTGTTCGTTGGTCTGCGAAATCTCGAGGGAAAAAAGCCGATCATAAGCGTGTGTATGTCTCAAAATCTGGCGGAAAGTTGTCAAAAAGTTGTTAAGAAAATGTCAAAAACTAGCACCTTTCACGCCGACCGGTTAGCTCAGTGGTAGAGCACCGGACTAGCGTGCGGGAAGTCGCGGGTTCTAACCCCGGCCGGACCAACACTCAGGGTCTTTAAATAATTGAGGAAAGTGCTGCCTTTGTAATGACATCTGCAATTGGTTAGACTTTCTAGTCTTCTCGGATAAGGACGATAAACCGTAGGCCCCGTCTCACAACTCTTCATAACTGATTCTGTGTGACGTTAAAGAACCCACGCACTGTTCGAAAAGAGTAGTTGAGGTCGTCCCCGGTGTGGTGGTCTATCTCTACTTGAATGTGGTTATGGGGGAGGGTTTGCAGTTACGGGCCTACAGTAATTGGCGCAAGCTGTTGTAGTGTCCCTGCCAGGTCTCTGGCGAGAGCTGATTAAAACATTAAAACATTTAAAAGATGCAGCCCAGGGAAAGCAATGCGAAGTTGCTCGATACCAGTAAGAAAAAAAAATTATCGCGGAGCTCCTCTTTTAGACTTGGCTAAATAGATATGCTCATTGTTTTTGCTCACTGCGCCCAGACTACTCTTAAAACTTACACTGACAATCGTGACAACATATTTCTAGCTACAAGATTTGGACGTTGAATGGACGTGACACGACAGCGGGAAAATACTATTATCGGCAAAATCTGATCCTCGGTCATCTCCGGCCCTGATCATCAAATTTCGCGACATTGGAAATGAGAACTTAATGTAGCTTCGCGAAACTAAAAAAATATTTTTAAGAAAACTATGATGGGGCATGCGGATCCGTTCTCTTACCTCATCCTTTCTTGGTACAGTGTAACTCGCAATCACCGGCGACTTGTTAACTTGCGAGCCCGCAATGCGCCAGCAAACTTAAGGTGCTACGCCGTAGGTACGTTGAGTGGCCATCGCATGGTGCTTTGAAATGGCCGTGGTTGGATAGGAGTACCCATTGATAGCCTTGATGCTAGCTTCATTGAAAACCCCCAGCTTAATTTGATTGTCTTGGTGGCAGAGGTGAACGAATGCGCGAGCAGCCCGTGTTTGAACAATGGAAGTTGCTGTGATAAGATAAACGGCTTTAACTGCAACTGTCCACCAGGATTTGTCGGGGAACGTTGTGAAACGGGTTAGAATTAACTACGCCAAGTTAACAATGAATTCCTACAAAAACAACCTAAGATTTGTCTCTGTGATTTAACTGGGTATGGCTGCCAGGTATAGGTTAACACCCAAATGTTTTACTAGCTATACAGAAATAAATAAATAAATGAATGAATGAATGAATAACTAAATTGATCAATAAGATTACTCTCGAATGTCTTATTGCAGACGTAAACGAATGCAAGAGCAATCCATGCTTGAACAATGGAACTTGTGCTGATAAGACAAACGCCTTTAACTGCAGCTGTCCACCAGGATTTGTCGGGAATCGCTGTGAAACAGGTTAGAAGTATTTGAGGTGAATGAATTCCTACCAAAGAAACTGGTTTGGTATTTAACTGGGCATGGCTGCCAAATACAGGTTAACACTCAGATATTTAACCAACTAAAAAAGTTAAAGCAAATAAATAAATAAGTTGATTAATAAGATTTTAGTTACTAGTGATTGCTGTCCACCAGGATTAGTCGGGGATCACTGTGAAACATTTTAGACATAACGGAGGGAAGCTACCAATGCATTCGAATAAAAGAAACCGTGGTTTGTTTCTTTTACTTAACTGCCATGGCTACCAAGTATCTAAATAAATAACTAATTATAAATAAACAATCCAACCAATGAAGAAACAAGACCAATTAGGCAAAACCAAGCTTCCCTTGAGGTTTTAACTATCTGCGATTTTGTTGCAGACGTGAACGAATGCCAGAGCAACCCGTGTTTAAACGATGGAACTTGTGTTGACAAAACAAACGGCTTTAACTGTAGCTGTCCACCAGGATTTGTCGGAGATCGTTGTCAAACAGGTTAGGCATAACTGGGAGAAGTTAACAATAAATTCTTGCAAAAAAGAAGCTAACTTTACTTCTGCTATTTAACTGGGTATGGCTGCAAGATATAGGTTAACAACCATAAATTTAACCAACTATAGATAAATAAATAAATAAATAAATAAATAGATAAATAAATAAATAAACAAATAAATAGATAAACAATGAATTCCTACAAAAGAACCGGAGCTGTTTGTTTCTGTTGTTGAACTGGGTATGGCTCCCAGGTATAGGTTAACACCCAAATATTTAACCAACTAAACAACTTAACTGTAAATATGCAAATAAATATATAAATAAATGAGTTGATTAATAAGATTTTAATTACTAAGTGACTGATTTTTTTAGACGTGAACGAATGCGAGAGCAACCCGTGTTTGAACAAGGCAATTTGTGTTGATAAGATAAACGGCTTTACCTGCAGCTGTCCACCAGGATTTGTCGGGGATCGGTGTGAAACAGGTTAGACATAACTGGGAGAAGTTAACAATACATTCTTACAGAAGAAGCTGACTTTGTTTATGTTATTAACTGGGTGTGAATGCAAAATATTTAACCAACTAAACAAGTTAACAGTAAATATGCAAATAAAGAAATAAGTAAATATATAAATGAATTGATTATTAAGATTTCAAAGGGAACCTCCACTCTTACAACAAATTGACGCTAAATTGTAGGTAATAATTACTAGATTTCAAATTTTGTTTTAAAACGTGGATGTAACTTTTAAGTGTTCAAACAAATGGATATCATCATCGCCCATTTTCGCTGTTAAGTTTCATGGGCGCCGCTATTTTGGATTTGACGACGCAAGATGGTTGCCCTATTGTTTAACACAAAGGATTTTCTGCTTCATTTGCAAATGAAGCAGAAAATCCTTTATTTAGCAGAAAACCTATCTACAATTTAGCGTCAATTTGTTGTAAGAGTGGGGGTTCCCTTTAATTACTATTGACTGATTTTTTTTTGTAGACGTTAACGAATGCGAGAGCAATCCGTGTTTGAACAAAGGAACTTGTGTTGAAAAGAGAAACGGTTTTAACTGCAGATGTGCACCAGGATACGTCGGAGATCGCTGTGAAACAGGTTAGAGATAACTAAATTCCTGCAAAACAACTTAGGTTTGTTTCTTTTATTTAACTGGCTACAGCCGGTCAGTTATGGGTAAACATCAGAACTGTACTAAATATCAAAAAAGCTAACTAAATAAATTAACTAAATTGAAATAAACAAATACATATATAAGTGAATGGATGAAAGGTCGTTCAAAGAAAACCTTGTTGATTTAATATTTTAACGTTACCGTGTACGTTCATGTCATAAAATTTTCGATTTTCATTTTTCTCCATAAAAATAATAAAGCCAAATTTTCGCAGCAGTAAGATAGATATCAAACGTTTAAAAAAGACGACACAACGTTTGAATCTACAAGACATGTTTCAGATACTCAGTATCCATCTTCAGTTGAAGGATGTTTACAAGTGAGTGACTTATATAAAGTAAATAACAAGTAGGTGTTGATTACAAATTGTAGAATAATAGTTACAAATCAGTGAAAAGGTTACATAATACTTGAGCGATACAAGGGGAGAATAAAAAGTGCGACTACAAAACTATGAAAAATGCTGAATACAAATAGTAATTAAAGTAAGAGTGTTAAATTAACAAATTTGAGTTGTTTATTTAATGCGGGTTGTTCCCATTCGATATGTAGGGCTTCTTTGATCTTAAGTTGGAAATTAGTAGGAGCCGAGTCTAAGATGGAAAAGCAATGAAAAGAGCATAGATTCTTACACGACTCAGAACCCTGAAGATCTTTATAGATATGGGAATTGCGATCCGAAAGTAAGTGCTCACGAATCCTGGTGCCAAAATATCTAGTGGTTTCACCGACATAACGCAGGTATGACATCCTGCACATGTAAATTTGTAAACCACCTGGAAACGGAGCGCATTGGGGATCGGGTCCTTCACACTGAACACGTTACTTAATTTGAAGGAAGTGAAGGCTAACCTAATGTATAAATCCTTACAATATTTTTAGCAATGATTTTTATTTTACATTGCGCCAAAAGGGAAAAGGGGTCAATATAACGTAATTTGAAAAACCGTTTAGTCGTTTCCTTAGAATGGTCCTGCCGGGATGCATCCTCTGGGGTGTTGTGAACCTTATAAAGATATAGATTAACCACGGTTTGTATAATGTTACATGGGAAACAATTTTTCATCAGAATAGATGTTAATTGTTGGATATCGGTGTGAAAGCCGCTCCAAGTGTTGTTGATTGTGAAGGCCCTGTCCACTAATGTACGAATGAGACCAATTTTGTAAGAAATGGGTGTAAACTGAAAAAAATTAGTGAGCAGCCCCGTGTAAGTTTTCTTCCGAAACACTGATGTTACTAGAAAATCGAGGTGACTGTTGTCAACGAGTACAACCAAAAAGGGCAGTTTGTGGTCCTCCTTTTTCTCCATAGTGAACTTGATGTTAGTATGTTGTGAGTTTATAAAATCAAAAAATAGTGAGGCATCATTATGGTTGTTAAATAAGCAAAACGTATCGTCCACATATCTGCGATAGAAAAGAACTTTAGGGCCCTCGTATTTTCGTAACCGATCTTTCTCATGGTGACCCATTAAAAGATTGGCAAGAACAGGGCGAGGATAGAACCCATAGCTACAGCGTTCGTTCTCCCCTCGCACCCTAAATATATAAATCACATTTAATTGTAGCTTTCAAAGGATGCACAGAGCAGCCAGTAATTCACTTTCTTACAAAATTAATGAAATTTTCGAATAGCTAGTTCAATTAGCTTTAATTTGATATACGGTTTATGGTACCTGGGCTCTAATCGAGGAGCCGCTATATCCCCTACATTAGAGACACCCTGAAGGTGCACGGTAACCTTAAAGTGCACCTAATGGGAAATTTTTTCTTTGATAAGATAATTCATTCCACTTATAGCAAAAACAAATTTTACCATTTTTACCGCGAAATTCTGCTTTAAATGTGTCGCACAAGCTATGTTAAGTTAGGAAAAATATGTTTGCTATAAGTGGAAAGAAGTATCTTAGGTTCACTCTAATCATTACCTTTTGTTTTGCTGCAGACGTAAACGAATGCGAGAGCAACCCGTGTTTGAACAATGGAGCTTGCGTTGATAAGACAAACGGTTTTGACTGCAGCTGTCCGCCAGGATTTGTCGGGGATCTATGTGAAGGTTAGAACCAGTGTGGGCGGTTTGAAGGGGCCTACCAAGGGGAAGAAACGACAATCGACATGGCTCCTCAAACAGGCGAAATCTTTTCCCAAAACACCGATAACCGACAGAAATTAGCAGAATAAGGCGACAGTTTGCGAGTAGGGACAATTTACTTTTAATTCCTGTTTGTTTTCTTTGCGACAGTACATTTGTCCCTAAAGAAACAAGCGAGAGACAGAGTCGCAAGCGAGTAACAAGGCGACACCAGACCATCCCTTTGAAGGCCTCTTTAGAACCAGTTATACTGTTTGAGTAATGGCCGACTTATTTTATTTCGTTTTGAGGAAACTGTTTTCTATTGTTCCCCGATATTTCATTTTTCTTGAAATTGAAGTCTCAAATTGTAATTTCGTGTCCAAGCATCTAGGTTAAAAAATCAATGGTTTTCCTTGAAATACATTAGAAATACAGTTGAGCCCATCGTAAGCGACCAGTCAAAATGTCAGCCATAGGCGGTCGCTTGCGAAAGTTCAGACCTCAAGGCATCCAAACTTTTAGTCGCCAGCATGAAGCATTAGCAAAGATTTCCTCTGTACTCTGATTTAACTTCGCTGAAATCAAAGATCAAGAGCCTTGGATATGGTTTGAATCAAAAAAAGAGTTTAACTTCAAAGATTCCATTTACAAGTTATCTGAATCTCGCTTCACTTTCATGTGTGTTTAGGCTGTTGAATTATTGTCATCATTATAAAGTAAGTGCAGTATTAAATATAAAATTTTTAGGTCGTCTCTTTGTTGGAGGCGAGCATGTATTCTTCAGATAAAAGTATTTTTCTTCTCATGCCAAATTCAATCTCCTCGTTCATCACAGTAACATATGCTATTTAGCCAAGCCTAAAAGTGGAGCTCCACATTTACTTTATTTTTAATAGCATTGATTTAAGTTACCATATTTATTACCCAAATGCCCCAGCACACTAACATCTGTAAAATTACCCGACATTGTAAAGCTATAAATTTGCTAGGTTCAAAGATACCACTCCCAAACTAATTTTACTTCTGTAAAGTTCTACATGCTTTTATTCTTGACATCAATCAACTAAAAACACTAAACTACAAATTTTGACTAAAAAGGTTGACTATATTTATTTTTGACATAACTGATAATTAACAACCGATCGACACGCAAAAGGATTTCTGTAAACACTATTGTCAGCCGTAAACACCGAACACCAGTTTAAAAATTTCACGCAAATAAGGTTGACTATAACCTGACTTGGGTAACAAAAGACAGACTGAAACGCACCACAAGGAACGGGTTGTAGACTTAACAAGCAACAGTAAAAGGGCACACCTGACAGACGACCAATAACAGCACGAGTTCTGTCAACAATCAAATGCTGTCCGGGGAATTTACACCATCTACATGTACTGACGATACATTACTCTGACTCTTGGCTCTGACGGTGATTTCCGCCGGACCAGCTCAGATTGTCAAAACATCAGGGAGCTTAAGCGACGGCGAAGACAACGCCAACCAGAAGGCCCAAAAAACGCAAAAACAATCGCTCTGACCGCGTATTTTACCTTTAAGAACATTTTCTTGGCGTCCCCTTGAAGAGGGTTTGAATGGGGGTCCACATGTCGGTTGTCGGTTAAAATTTCATTAATTTGTCGGCTGTCAGTTAGAATTTTTGACCTTTGTTGGTTGTCGGCAATTCTTATAATTAATAATTAAAATTGCAAGTTAATTATTCACATTTATTATGTAATTTGCGCAGTTTTAAGACTTTAAACTCTAGACGAATTTTAAAACTTGTAATAGTTCATTATTTAATTGCACTTAAACCTCGTTAACTGTTTTTTTAGCAACGTGATAATCTACCCCACTTTTATTTGCAAATCTAGTATACCGATAAAAGTCACCAAAGCTTTTATTATAGATGCGAATTTGTTTTCCTGTTACAGGGCATCGAAGTAAATCAAGAGAAGTAAATTAGACGAAGAGTGAAACGCCCACCTTAGCCCTTGGGATACGTAATTTCGAATGCTACGGAAGTCTTTTTTTTCCCAGAGGTCCACAAAAACTTATTACACTTATTATCCATCGGCTCTTGCGGCTTTACTGTTTGTTTTGTATTTTTTTTTTGATTTTGTTTTTTGTTTTGTTTTGTTTGTTTGTTTGTTTGTTTGTTTGTTTGTTTGTTTGTTTTTTACTGCTTACCTCTTGCCGTTCTTACCGTACCGCACAAATTCAAGAACAGCCCTGCGGATCGTGTAGCACACGCTCTGTATGTTCTTTTTTTTTTGTCATCTGAACCTGTCTCATACCCATCAATATGTACTTCTCTGTGATCCTCAAGCACCTCAATGACATCCCCTTCGTCCACAAATTGTATGCTAACAACGCGTTGTGGTACTGCATTTGCTGATGATACATTGTTTTCTTCTGTCCTTCCATACATGGTGTTATGTCCTCACTTGGCAAAGGTGCCATCGTAGCTATAGCAGAAAGGGGCATGACAGATTTAGGGACCGGATAGTACGATTTGTCATGCGTGTAGTACTTTGCTGCTCATCCAGATGTGCGCTTCAGAGATTCTTTGCAAATTGTTCCAAAATCCTGCGCATATGTAAGTAGCGTAAAAGTCTCATGTTTAAGGTGCGAGGCAACGTGCCAATTTTCCACTGCTGTTATGAGCAACATTTCGAGCAGCAGATCATCTACAAATTGGGGGTTAACGTCCATAACGTTCTTTTGTAGCCTGTCCATCCCATTTTTAAGCAAAGACACAAATACTTGCGTCTTCTGTGATACAGTTCCCTGTGGACCATTGGTTGCAGACGTCTCGCTCAACTGGTAGCGTTCTTTCACCTTACTCACAGTATCTTTTACATAGTTGTCAATCTTTGTCACGTTCTATTTTGCTTGTTTTAAGGACACGCCGTAAGGTTTCATACGCTTAGAATGAATCCCAAAGGTATCGTAAAGGGAACCAAGAATCCCCAAAAAAGATATCATTTCTGAGAGGCTCGTCGCTATATCTTCAGTTTTCCAGCGGAAACATCTGTAACAAACAAAGTCTTGTCTACAGAGCACATTCCATCGATTTGTTTGAATCAGCATGAATCTTGTGTCCCATCGGAAGAACTGTTGTGACCGCTTCCTGTCAAAGCTCTAACCGAGTTATCATCAGGGTTGTATTGCATAACCTTTCCCGCCTTTGCGTCCGTGTAAACTACTTTCCCGATCAAGGTGCATACTTGGTTTACCTCAGGGCAAGGAAGAGTCGAGTTGCATACAGCTCGTGTCACCGTCTTTGTGCTAAGTTCACATTTGTACAGCCCACCTTGGCTCGAGGCCCCCGAGAAGAATGCGTATTGGTCAGATAGAGTAATAGACAAAAGGTTTACGATGCTGGATGGACAGGCAGTGAACTTCGTAGCATTGCCGTGAATGGTCACTCCATCAAATATCAATGTTAACTGATAGACATATTGGCTCTCGTCATCACTACAAAGTAAGAAATCATTGCTTGCAGCACAGATAGCAGAAGGGTCACTATGGCGATTAGGATGCATCTGGACGTGTTCTGCACAGTCAGTGCTCTTAGAAATGGCAGCCAAGTGGTCGTTAAATCGTTTGGCGCAAAACGGGAACCGTTTCTTCCGTTGAGAGATAGTGCCTTAAAGTGACTCAGATGTTCAGCTCGGCGCTTGAGTGACTTTGTACTTGTTTTCACTTTTCCCTCGAAGTCAACAAAAGAAATTGTAGATTTTCCCCTTTCGCACAAGAATGCAATCCCTAGCATCTTTCAGTCCATCTCGCACAACAGAGATATCTGCTGGCGGGTGCAATCTTATTGTTAGGAGTCTTGATAAACCTGTCTCAAAGTTGTAATCAAGCGCTAGGATCGAGACTGTTGGGCCATTGGAGACTGCGATCGGGTGATGGCATACACCGCATTGGTTACTTTTCCAATACCTGTATTGTTCTGGTATGCATAACGAACTTAACATCTTCCAGCAGTTTGAGAACTACTGGTTGTGTTAAACGAATAATGGGTTCGACAGCCATTCTGTTTTTATTCCTAATACATTCAAGTGAAAGCACGCTTTCGAAGCTTCTTTTTGATAAACGACTCCGCATTGTCACGTAAGCTTCGAAGCAACACGAGATTGCTAAATTCACCGTCTAAGTTCTCGAAATGAGCCCCTGCTACTCCCCGAAAAGGAGGATCCCGGGACTTTAAAGTTATTTAAAGACACGAAATTCTATAATTGACTAAATTTGAATTTTTAATTAAAAAAAATGTGTTTACGTCTGGTGAAATAGAGCCCACAAAAGGATCCTCACATTTCCTGAGCTGGAAATAAATTCACAATGCTGTTCTTTCTGAATACAAAGAGCCCTATAACGTCGCACCATGTCGGTTGACGGTTAGAATTTATTTGTCGCTAGTCGGTAATTTTTACTTCGTTTTGTTGGTAGTCAGTAATATTTTTCGCCCTTTGTCGCTAGTCGGTTATCCCCATTATGAACTTCTTTCAAGTCTTCAAAACAACATCATCCGGCCTCGAACTGAGTGCATTTCGCTTTTGAAGGCAAAAGAGTGCTACATCGATGTTTTCTTTTTGCTATTCTTTGGTTAAACTGGTTATGGAATTCCAGATTGCTGTTTTTTTTTTACTTATGACGTGCCGTTTGTAAAAGCCAAGTAATGAGCATTTTTAGTTTTCATTGAGCTATGGCGACAAGCCGCTTCTTACATTACCCAGCGTTTCATCCGTCAGTAGGCCCGTACCTCGCTCGGCCAGAGGAAGAAACAATGACTAAATAAATTTTTGTATGGGCTACCTGTGGTAGCTCACCCTTTATTCATCGAACTGTCCGTCTCTCCGTCCTTAACACATCACATGACGTCCCTTGGGATTAAGAAGACCGATCAGACAAAAGGATTACATCATCCTTACTGTCGCATGTAGTCGAATCCTGGCCCAAAGAGCATATTTTCAGTCTCCTCAAGAGAGCAAAATGCATCAACGCATCTACAACGAGGAAAACTCTTTTCAAGGCTTGAATTCATGAGAAATTCCACGTATAGCATACAGCAGTGTAATCGATCCAAGCGTATGGAAATTCAAGCTTATCAGGCGGTGAAGTTAATGCAGCGAGCTGAGGCTACCTTTGCGACCCACTTGTAGTCATTAGTATGTCAGGGACCATGACATCAGCGTTTGCTGAGAAACGTTTACTATCTTCACTTTTAAATTTGTATTAAGCGTGGTGGTGTTTCTGGTCACACACTGCATACGTTTTGGCTTCTTTTACATCTTGTACTCCAAATGTTCGTTTACAGATGATTATACATTCTTTTTTTAGACTCTATTTAATGCAGAATTATAAAGAAAAGCAAGACATCGACGTGTGCAGGAAAATCTCTTCGTGTGAGAAATACTGCACATGTCACACCTTCGATCGACCTAAACAAATTTTCCCGCACATATCTTTGTAACGTTGTGAAGAATTTAATCCAGTAGAGTTTATCCACGTGAAAAGAAAAGGCTGGAAGCATCGAATATGCTCTGCTTATTGGCGAATCGATCGCTAAGATATCAGAACTCGATCGCTTTGACAATTCTATATTTATAAACAAGTTTGCGAAGTTTTGGTTTTCGCGGTTTTTACGTGACGTCTACAAAAAACTGAAATTAAACATTTTGAATTTTTTTACCTTCATCAGGTAAAGCTGGTTATAGACGAGCAAACTTTCTTTGACAAGTGTCATTGGCAATTTTCAATTGCTCGTGTTTAAGCCTGTTACACACGACAAAGTTTTCGTTGACTCGTTTTGACTTGACAACAGTTTTCATTTGCTGGTGTGAACGAATGAACAAGTTTTCTTTGACAAGTATTCATTGTAGCCAGCAATTCAATTACACAGCGGACGAGAATTGTCTTGACAAGTTTTCCTTGTTGACCGATACAGACCAGCAAATTCTGCAACTCGTCAAGTTTTTCCTAGACAAGTGTACTTGTTAAAAAACTAGCATGCTAGCTTTTAAACAAGTGCACTTGTTAAGGAAAAACTTGACAAGGTTTTCTTTACACACCAGCAAGTAAAGTTTGTCAAGGCAAAACTTGTCAAGGGAACTTGCTCGTCTGTAACCGGCTTAAATGGCATTGTAAAGGTTATATCGGCTGGTCTGTTTTTAGCTAAGTAGCACGCTTTCTTTTGAAAATAGAACACTGTGAATTTCGAATTTTTTTTTTGTTTTCTTTTGTTTTTTTTGTTTTATTTTTTGCAATGCGTGACACTTGGACTGCTTCTGAGAAACATGTCAAATACACTGAAATATCGATCCGCCTTAATAATGATAATAACAATAATAATAATAATAATAATAATAATAATAACTTACAACTTTACTTATCCGCGGGATCAATATCACAATTAAAAGTCGAGAAGAGAAGTGTCTGTGCGAATGTTTTCAAGCTTAGCAGAGAGTAAAAATGTTTTGAGAGAGCGAAAGTAGACTCCAGATGTTGCCGCTTAATTTCGAGGCAAACAAGAAATATGGTTGGCAAGTTTTTGGCGCCTTATTAAAAATATCCCTCGTGTGACATTTCAGGTTATCTCTTATATTACGGCAAGGGTAACTTGTCTAATATAAATCTTGCAAGCGGTTGTACCTAAAAGCATTTCATGCCGAGGAAATAAAATCCTGTAGACAAGTGGGCTTCAAAACAAATTGTATTTTGTTGCATTTTTTGTTGTTGTTGTTTAAGATCAACTTTTACACCACAATAAAGAGCAAACTATTGTGTATTTCAAGATTAAACTGTTTGTTATTGTTAAGAAAAAGAACGGGCGAAAAGCCTATCCGCGTATTTCACTTTGGTTGTGAACGACACAAATGTACATCCAATAGCAAAGAAAGTTATTTGACAGCGTTTCTTGCGATCGGTTTTAAAATATCAGACCAATAATGAGTTGAAGTCCAATTAGTTTTGAAAAATTCAGGAAAATTGACGAATTTCTCCGATTTATAGAAAAGTTATATGATGTTTTGATTAAGATTTTTCGAGCGATTCTGGAGATCTTTATCGTTTTTAAATTCCGTAGAATATACGATGCGATGTGTGGTAACACGAATTTAGTTCACGGCCGGCTAACAGTGAAGGCTTTTAGATAGAAAGCATTTGCGCATCGCTTAGCATATCTTCATGAAAACGTCGTAGTTTAGGGTGGACAAATTCTTCACTTTCTTTGAATTTGTCGAACAAATCGGAGTGCCAGTGTTTTTTCAAACTTCACCGGCTATTTTGGCTCGGTTTCGTATTCAGCGAGTAGCGCATATCCAAAGTATCGCTATCAACATGTTTCCCTGTCAAATTGCAAAATCGCTTAACAGCTTGAGTGTTGACAAAAAAAAATGAACGCAAGTGAAAAAGAAAAAGAAAACGCATCGTCTGTAACGCTGAACTGCGAAACTTGAGCTACATTCTATGCATTAATCCGGCTCGGATGGTCAAAAAGGCCGCTTTCAAATTCTTTGAGAATTTATTGTTAAGAAAGTTTTTGGTGAGAAGAGATAGACTGAATTTGCAAAAAAGTGGCGATTTTATTTTATTTTTATTTTTATTCTGTTTCTTGTCAATTCTTGTGATTAATTTCGCATTAGTTTCGGGCCTTTAATTAATTAATTCGTTCAGATTCCATGCCCGTTCATTGATTCATTCATTCATTCATTCATCGGACAACCATTTCTTAATCTATATACATCTGTTTATTCCTTTGCATGTATGTTAATTAATGAATAGATTACTTAATTTATTTAGTTTCAGAGTTTGTAATGGATTCCATCATACTGTCAATAAAGCAGTCCTTTTCCACAAACCTCAGCCAGTTTCTAAAGCCCGTTGGTAAAAGATGGCTCCTATGCTACCGCGCCTCCATACATGGATGGGCTGCCTCTGTGTTCCACGCCCGCTGTGATGGAAAAAGGGATACTGTTACTATTGTGCAAGACGGGATCTACGTTTTTGGTGGATACGTGGACATTCCTTGGGACGGTAAGACAGCCGAGTGATTACTGTTATCCTTTGTTTTGTTGATTAGTTTATATCCTTAACAAAACGATAATTTCGAGGAGAGGCAATTTAAAAAAGGTTGTTTTTTTTTTCTTTCTCATACGCTCGTAACAAGATAAATGGCACGCCTTTCTCATTTATAACCACACTAGAGGCTTTGTGTTGAAAGCGGCAAACGGCCTACTTCGCCGCCAGTCTTCCAGCAGCTTAGTGGTAAGACTTTGCAGCAGACGGGTATAAGCGTTCTTGAGGTCACGGTCTTATGTCTTTGGGCAAAAGGCAAGCTAACGTTTCTTACGATAATTTTTTTTTTACTAAATGATCGGTAGACAAAAACAAGATGATTGTTCAGCCTAGAAAATTCGATAAAGAAAGAGGTAGCTGTCTTTTATTTATTTTTAATGAGCATCATGGATTGTCTTCAATTCGCATTGCCGCCATAAATTATGCGCAGTGGCGCACTTCAATTGTATCTTAATTTCCTTAACAAAATGAGGAAAAGGCCCGTAGTCTTGCTTTGGTTAAATTGCTTCCTGCTAATTTTAAATCGGCTGCTAAAATTAATAGCCTTTGACGCTTTACGCTAGAATTTACTCTATGGTCAATAACTGGAGTACAATCTTTATAAACTAGAGTTTGTTAGCATATTATTTTCTGCACTTTTCTTAACTGTATTGTCGTGTTTATGGAGCAGTTATCTAATTAACGCTTATATTTATCTTAATAACCTTAACAACAACAACAATAATAATATATTAATAATATGACAACTAGCGAGCTTTGAACTAAACATGATCAAGGAAAAAGTCCGAGAGAATATCCTTGCATGGTGCCAACCGACCTAATGAGGTAACAGAAGATGTTACAAATGAGGAACAAGCAGAAACAACTCCTGAATCACTAGAGGTAGAATACCCAACTGCCCAGGAAAGAGAAAACCACCAGAAAATCATCCCACAATCCCAAAGATAAACTAATGATCATCATGCTAAGGAAGAAATCAAATTTCTAATAAAGCTATTATATGTGTTAAGAGTACTGAGGATTGCAGCTCCTATAGACTTACTTCAAATCAACCAGATTATAGATGCAGCTGCTTCAGTCAATGAAAGAGAGGGAAAAACAATCAGCCTGAGGAGAGAAAATCGAAAGGGATATGAAGATACTCAGGGGACAACTAAACCTTTAAGTAAGCTAGACAAGAAAAAGTTTATGTCAAAGAAATACCGAAAATCAAACACATTGAGGAGTTTTGTAGTAAGATTTGGGAGAAGGGAAAAATAGGAATGGACCGAAATAACCACTGTTGAGACCAAGGCTGCCATCAGTAAATCCAGCAACTGGAAGGCACTAGGAATAGATGGAATTGCAAACTTCTGGATCAAGAACTTAACCAATATTCATGAAGACCTGGCACAGGTTTACGATGAAATTGTTGAGAACCCTGAGAGATGCCCCAAATGGCTAACGCAGGGAATCACTTACCTGCTTCCAAAAACAGCTGAAACAAATGATCCCAAAAACTACAGACCTATTAATAATTGCTTCCCAAAAATGAGCAAGGTCCTTATACTTCCATTATCGCTGAGAGGATTTACTTCTTCCCCGACAAAAATTATCTGTTACCTGCAGAGTAGAAGGGATCTGGAAGGGAAGCTACGGATGCAAATACCAGCTTCTCATCAACAAAGCAATATTGGAAGAAAATTAATCGAAGAGGAAGAACTTATCCACAGCCTGGATAGACTGCAAAAAAGGGGAAAAGAAGTGCCTCAAGATCTATGGGATCTGATCTGATCAGCTATCAAATTTCTTACTGAAAGCATGAAGGTATGGAAGACAATCCTCATTCTCGGAAACGAAGAACACTAAAATCAAGACCAATCCAAACAAAAAATGGGATCTTCCAAAGGTATATCAGTATCACCACTTCTTGCGCTAACACCTACTAGACCACACGAGTTAGGAGTCACAAAATGGCAAACTAAACCGCATTTTCTTAACGGACCATTGAACATTTGCTAAGGACGAAAATCAACAAACGCATCTACTAACAATCGTTACGACTTCCAGCGATGATATCAAGATGGAATTTGCTCTTGACAAGTGTGCAAAAGCCGCTTTTGAGAGAGGGAGACTTACCAAAACGACATATCTGGATATTAACTTGGACACTATAGTCGAGGGGCTTGTGCAAGAAAGGACGCACAAGTGCTAACTCGTCGAAGAAGGAGATGGCATACAATACTCAGCCATGAAGGAGAAGATAAAGAAAGAATATTACAGAAGAGTACATATGGTATTGAAGACAGAAAGTAACGCAGCTAACAAATTTGAAGCCATCAACATCTTCATTATTCCTATTGTAACATACAGCTTCCACATCATCAACTGGAAACTGAGCGATATAAGAAGAATGGATGCTAAAAACAAGAAATATCCTTAGAAATACCACTGCAAAGATGCATCATCCCAAATCAGATGTTGGCAGGGTCTACCTTCCAAGAACATCTTGAGGATGCGGTCTGGTCCAGCTCGAATTGTCCCTTGAACTTTTCGCAAATTTCCGTAAATTTTAATATTTTCAATCGCTATATATTTTTAATCGTTATCATAATAATAATAATAATAATAATAATAATAATAATAATAATAATAACAATAATAACCTTTATTTACTCTCGGTAGTATTTATAGCACAAAGGCCGAGCAAATACAGAAACAAATAAAGTCAAATTAAATCAACTCAACTCAAATCAAATGAAATCAAATCAAATCAAATGCTGGTTTTTTGGGAGAGGGGAAACCCGGAGTACTCGGAGAAAAACCTCTCGGAGCAGGGTAGAGAAGCAACAAACTCAGCCCACTTATGACACCAAGTCCGGGAATCGAACACGGGCCACACTGGTGTAAGGCGAGCGCTCTCACCACTACGCCAACCCTGCTCCTCCCCAAAAAAATCATATGTTTTAAAGTATTTGTAAATATTTTTAAATTTAATTTTATTGCTCTATCTAAACCACTACAATAGGGCTGAATTTATACTTGACAAGAAACTATGACCCACTCCTCCAAATAACAGTAAAATACTACGAGCAGAGAAAGAAAATTTATTCTGTCACAAAAGAAGCGGCAAAACTCTGCAAAGAGCTTGGCATACCAAAAATCTCAAAAGATGAAACTGGGGTGGTAACCGCCTACGCGAAACGAATAAAGAAAATGGCAAAACACCATGACCAACAAAAACTACAGGATTCCTTGGAGAAAAAAGATGACGCACGGGAAGTATCCTAAAAGGTTGAAAGACGCAGGTTTAGATCAATGGAAACAAATCAATGATTAAGAAGTACTGGTCTCAAAGGTGAAACTGAAGGCCTGATGATTGCAGCAGAAGATATTAGTGTAGCTAATCGTTCTTATCGCCATCGTCTTGATGCAACTGGCCCTCACCGCAGGATTTGCGGAAAATTTCAAAAGTCCATTGGTCCCATTGTCTCGGGTTTCCCGTAATCAGCAAAAATAGATCGGCGTAACAAGACAGCAACATACATTCATTGGAAGATCTGCAGGGTTTACGAAAGAGAGACAACTGAGAAGTGGTATGAACACCAGCCAACAACAGCAACTGAGAACAGTGAGGTCGCAAAACACTGGGATATATCCGTGCGCACCGACAGGGAGATAAAAGCCAATAGACATGACATTGTGGTCAAGGACAAGAAAGAAATACGATGCATTCAGGTCACTAGTAGAATTCTGGGTAACATCAGCACCAATGAAATCCAGAAAATCACAACGCTTGGCATAGCCCACATACTAAGGAAAGTACTAAGTGATGCATACTAAGTGATGTCGCTGAAATAACACACTGTAACACCCTAGGTCCTATTCCTGGACCCGGCTACAACGGATGGAAAGCAGGAAAACTTGGCGAGAACATAATGATGACGATGATGATGATGATGGTTTGGACATGTGCCAGAGAGTGTCCCGGAAAATGACAGTTACAAGCTAATGTGGGATATCAAAGAAAGGAGACCCGAATTGGCAGATGTCAACAAGAGAGTGCACACTTGCCAAATCATTCATGTCGCGATCGAAGTGGACACTGCTGAGAGCAAGAGAGAGTGGAAAATGAGGAAGGTTCGAGCGAAGGTATGGCCAGTAGTTGTGGGGGCGTTAGGGACTGTCCCAGGGAGCCTGGAGAGCTACCTCAGCTGCATTGGTGTGAGTACACTTGTGGAGCTAATACTATAGACCACGGGCCTAGACACTGCCAAAAGTTTAAGAAAAAAAATAAAACAATAATAATAATAATAATAATAATAATAAGTATTATTATTATTATTATTGTCGTTATTATTATTGTTGTTGTTGTTATTGATGATGATGATGAGGAGGAGGAGGAGAAGGAGGAGGAGGAGGAGGATGATGACGATGATGATGATGATGATGATGATGATGATGATGTTGATTAAAGAGTTCGCATGTCTTTAGGTACCAGATCTTGGAATTCCTACCGGGCCTTGGGCCGATCTTAAATTGAAACGGTAGCTGGTGTTTGGCTTTGTAATAAAAATTTGATTAAGGTGATTTTTATCACCTCTCTGACTATGCAAATATTTTATTGTCATTCAGATTCCAGCGAGAACTTTGGTGCCACCTCCAATGCTTTTATTTTTTCTCTACGCAACAAGGAAAACCTCGGACCATTAAAAATCAAGGTGACAAAATCTGAGCAGGCAATTTACAGTGGAGTATCCTGGGGCCCAACATTTGGTACAGGGTACGAGATCTATATTGCTGATCATGCAAACAGCAACAGCAATTCACTGTCAAAGTTTAGGCGGAATTCCGACAATCCGATCTACTCTTTACCAAGTAAATTAGAAGGCCGATTGACAACCCTGGCTGCCACTGAAAACTTCACGCCAGATGACTACGAGGTTTTCTATCTTGCTTAAACAACCACAGCATTACAGCTACCTAACGTCATTTATTCCGATCAGCGAGGTTTGGTTTTGCTCATTTCTGCGTTTTTTCTTCAAGCTTAGCAAGGAAATGTTAAACTTTTACACTTTTCTTCTCTGTTCAAGGAATTATCATGTTCGCAAAGCATTTTCAATTAATATTCAGCCTCCTAAGTGGCTGTGATTGTGAGATGTTTGAGTACTAAAACGGCTACATTTATTCACATTATGAGCTTTGTGACTTGTCCGTGACTTGTTCGCTACCTAGGTGGTTGAATGCGAATTAAACATATAGCTTAGTAGAGTAGAGTAGAGTAGAGTAGAGTGCAGTGCAGTGCAGTGCAGTGCAGTGCAGTGCAGTACAGTGCAGTACAGTAGAGTATATGATGCCACTCCGTGTTTCTCTCTCCAAGAAGCATCCAAAAATGTTTATTTCAACCAAAAAAGGAGAAAAGGCAATTGGGAAGTCGTGGGTTGAGAAATACCCCTTACTATTTCGTCCCTGGCGGAAGATCAGAGAAAGCCAAAGAGTTTCACAATTTTTCGTTCTAAAGACGGACCAACCTTCGTTAGCACCAATACCTTGAGTTAGCAGTAATCGAGCCAGGAATTTCCAGCATCAGGCAGACAACAAAGATTGTTATGGGGTTTCTAGCTGTTCTGTAAAAGTGGATTGGCAGGTTAAATTAGTCCGCCCTCTTTATTTAGTTCGGGATGTAAAACGCTCATTTTAGTTTTGCTTGTGGTTGAAATAAAAAGAAACATGCAAGAGCTTTCTGGTTGAGGTACATTGTTTAGTGTCTCTACGGCTCGATAACTCTCCAGTGGCACTGGGAGTTTAGAGAACGAGAGAAGCATAAATTTTAAACGTTCGACGCCTCGGTGGCTCGCTAGTTCTAGAGCCAGGCTGCCGAGCCACCGGAATAAATAACTGTGGCGAAACTGGCTCTGTGTTGTGTCGTTAGCCAGATATATATTGTGAATGATATATGAAATGAATCATCATCTATCATTCTTTTCGCAATTGAATAAATTGCGTTCACAACTGCGAGGATCATTCTTCATTTGATTTTATTTCCGCAGTTCATATATGATTCATTTCATATATCATTCACACTCATTTCTTTCACGGGAACACATGAACCCACAATTGACCTGCTCCCAACGTCAGTGGCTTCATAGCTCAGTTGGTTAGAGCATCGCACCGGTAATCGAGAGGTCACGGGTTCAAACCACGTTGAAGTCCTGAATTTTTTTCAAGCTTCTTTTCGCAATTGCATAAATTGCGTTCATAACTGCGAGGATCATTCTTCATTTGATTTCATTTCTGCAGTTCATATATGATTCATTTCATATATCATTCACACTCATTTCTTTCACGGGAACATATGAACCCACAATTGACCTGCTCCCAACGTCAGTGGCTTCATAGCTCAGTTGGTCAGAGCATCGCACCGGTAATCGCGAGGTCACGGGTTCAAACCCCGTTGAAGTCCTGAATTTTTTTTTCCAGGCTTCTTTTCGCAATTGCATGAATTGCGTTCACAACTGCGAGGATCATTCCTCATTTGATCACATAAATATTCTTTGTTGAATAGATCTCATGCCAAAGATGAATTTCCCAAATAAACAGATGGCAAAAATCGTCCAACTTAACTGGTCAGTCCGGTTTCCTGGTCAGAATGAAAACAATTGCATAGCCGCCTCAAGTGAAATGATGGTTTGTAGAGATAGCTTGTTTACCTGTACAAAAGGGGAATAGCAAGGTCTTAGCTGAATAAACACCAGGCATGTGCATATCAAAACGGACAGAAACGGAATTGTAGCCCAACTATGCAGTTCATTTGTTAGAGCGATATTATAACTGACATGCACCGATCTAACTTTTAGAATCGCACATAGTATTGACTACAAGTCTCAACATACTTTTTTTTTTCTTTCACACTTTTCACACTATTTAAGAAATAGAATGTGGTTTAGCGTTGTCTATATTTTACCATAATTGCTAGTAATTTCGTAATCTGATTGGCTAATTTGCTGTTGTCGTAAGAGTCTAGACAACGCTGCTCGCATCAACGTGCCGTTTTTACAGCTCGCGCTCTGAAATTAACATTTTTTGACGTGCATTGATATGGTGGTAAAAAACAAATAGAATGTGGTTTAGCGTTGTTTATACTCTTATCGACAACGATATTCGTCATGGCAGTGTTCAAATCATTTTGACCACTGTGATGACGAATACAGTTGTCGATAGACAACGCAAAACCAGAGGCGATTTGTTAAGTATATAAAACATTATATAGGCATCTAGAGTTAGGTCACAGTATTCGTATGCTTAGTTTGGCTTAGGATTAAAGTTTCTATTTCAGTTGGAAGCATTAGTAGCAAATGATTCCGAGTTCATGTATTTTTAAGTTGTTGCGTGCCCCGGGAATTTCATCTTCTTAGTATATAAAAGTAGTTTTCAGGTCGTATCAACTAATATAGCAGTGTTTTATTTTAAAGGGTATATGTCACGAATGTTTGGTATTAAAGAGAAGTTTGTATAGATGGAAACACAAAATAATGTTCCAGTTTGGTTCAAGACTATTAATCTAGTGCAGTGAAACTATATTAAAGAAATGTGCTTTAAAGTGATTGGTCAGGATAAAAACGGATTGCAACTTTAAATAAAGCGACAAGCTGCTTTTAAAGTTTCAGCCCTTGTTTCTACAAAGGTCCATATGAAAAGCCGAGGACCACTGAGGCTTTGCTTTCCTTTAAAAAATTAACTTTATGTTTTCTTGTTGGGGTAGATGTTTTGATCTAAGACCTCCAGTTTGTTAGTCTTGATTTAACCCGAGTTTTGGGCCAAACTGAAACAGAAAAATACCCACGACATTGCCCTTTAACTCTATGCCTTCCAGCTTACCAATATCGTTCCTGACCAAAATCGCCCTCGGACAAAAGCAAAATTCACGCAACTTTGTCTTAGTAGTAGTAGTAGTAGTAGTAGTAGTAGTAGTAGTAGTAGTAGTAGTAGTAGTAGTAGTAGTAGTAGTAGTAGTAGTAATGATAGTAATTCTTTATTTAAACTCGGTTAAAAATCTTCAGTAATAACAATAGTATTTTAATTACAATGATTTGCAAAAATCATATAGCTATAGCTAAAACGTTTCAAATAATTAGTACGCGGCATTGGTAAGTTTAACTTACGGAAAGAATTACGCAAGTCACAGTCTGTGTGTTGCTCACTGAATAAATCATGCAAGTACACTGGGGCTAACCCATTGAGGGACTTAAACACCATTATAGCTTTATGCTTTCTTCTTCTTAATGATAGCTGGTCCCACTTCAATGTTTTGAAGAAGCAAGCTTGAATTTACCTCGCAGCTGGCTTGCAGAATAACCCTAGCAGCTCGGTTTTGCAATTTTTGTAGTTTCTAACATAGATAAGAACTCAACCCATCCCAAACGGGGGCACAGTAATCGAAATGAGGTTGGATTAAAGCGTCCCAAAATGACCAATATGAAAACGAGGCTAGCGCTAAAAATCCCCTTAAAATACCTATTTTTATATTATTTTGTCAACAAAATGTCTAGGTAGCATGGAAGAGGTTATTTCCTTAGCGCCAATACTTTCATCGAAGTCACCTGACCATTTTTCCCAAATTTGGAGAGACACTAAAATGGAGGTACCAGCTTCAAACTTCGGTAATTGCACATTTATGAGTTTTGAGGGGTGAAACTGGGTACTTATTTGTTTTTGCTTCTCTGAAGTGAAAGCACTATTCATTTTTCCACCAGTTTGAAGCCTAGTCAAATTCACGACCGAAACGGAGTACTGCTTTGGTCCTAGAATGGCCAACATGAAAACGAGGTTGGCAGAAGAAATCCGCCTAAAAACCCGTTTGAAGAGATCTTGTTAACAAAACGTGCAAATATTGTGGAATTAAACAGTTGCTTTGATTTGATGTTGTTCTTTGGGTCACATGACCGTTCCTTCCAAATGTGGCTTGGCTGCTTGTTGGGTAACCTGTGCTTTGATCTCTCCTTTGTGCGTCTTGCTTTTTAGATATTAAAACAAGTAACTTTTTAGCTCGTGAAGAGCTATCGGGATGGTTTGGGAATCAGGATATCAGGCGTAAACAATGGAAAATTTGTAATCGATTTCCGATCGTCTCAAGTTTGGTGGGCGCTTTCATGCATTCGTTAAATGGTCGTTAAGAATTCTCTTATTCGTCAAGCACATTCAAGGGACAAACAAACTCTAATCTGTCCTGTTTCCATTGATACTTCAAAGTAAAATATTATGTACGCACTGGCATTCAATTGTGTTTCGTGTACTGGGATCACTAATGTGTTCATTACAAAAGGCAATCAAAAATTGTTTTATCTGATAAGAATAGAGTGCATTGAGACGGCACGAGGGAATGATTTAGACACCCGTTCTAGGAATTCTCATATGCTCAAAGACTCTTCGTGATTACTGTGTAAAAATTTTCGTTTTCATTCGCTGACACTTTATGTTTTCACGTATTCGAATGCTAAATAAAGGTAAACAAATGTTCATGGTGTCATATGTTCAATCAAACGTAACGCGGTGAGAAATAAAGATAATCATCTCCTGTGAAATGCGCCTCCAACAATTTTCAGTTGTCAAAAGAATTTGATCTTCGACAGCCTCTGCAAAATATACCTCACTTATTTTGTCTTCGTTCTGAGCTGCTGTACTGTACTGAACAAACTTTGGCTCACAAAATGTGCGTTTCCTAACCATATGCAAATACGAGGATATTTTGTTTCGTCTCTATGCAAATTTTTGGCGTCTGCTTACAGAATATCTGGCCGGTTTTTCACGGTTTTTCCAGCCAGGTTATCGGCGGTAATTTAAAAGCAGCTGTGATAGGTTATTTACTTGTTTTAACGGTTTTTTATCCTTTGTTAACCACATTAGTATGCAAATTAGGGAAGCGATCAAAAAAGGTTCCGTGTATAATATACGCAGCGCAAATTTCATGAAAAAAATCTTAGGAAAAAAGTGCGCATTATACACAGGTACATACGGTAAACTGTTACTTGGTATTGCAGTATTTCTTGAACAAACTACTCTTCTTCTAGAGTGGTTTCAAAACTCCCATTCCACAACGTATATTAATCTATGAACAACAGTCAAGATACAACAAACGAATCAAATCGTAAAACAGAAAAATGTATTACACTGCATTTCAAACCACTCTATAGGCTTGATAATTCCCTATATCACTTCCCTGACACAGTATCTTATTAACTCCACGAGCTTACCACAGGATGCCTTTGATTTGTTTTACAGTGTATTTACTTTTAAAACCATTTTCAAGCTAAAAAGAGGCTGGATTCCTTTCCATGCAAATGTTAATCGCAGCATGAAAACGAGTTATAAATCATGTCAGATTTATTTCCCTGTGTAACAAAATGTAGAATAGGGAGCACGTGGGGATGTTCGTTTTGATTAATGCACAATAGAAAGCATGTGGCAGTGTTTTTATTGGTCAATGCACAATAGAAAGCATGTGGCGTCATTAACCTATTTACTGACGAAAGATCCAAAAGATCGTCTTCGTGTCACGGAAAGTCGGTCCTATGAGTTGGAAATATGTTTTCAAAGCTCACGTTTCTCTTTCATTTTTTCTACTGAAGATGCTTCCATGAGTTATTTGGGAGGTTTCTCTAACCATATCTCGAATATTAAACCGTTCGATAAGCGTTTCCTTTCTCAAATACTGAGCAGAAATATCTACCGATTGGCGTAAACAACGATTAGTCATTTTGGAATAAATTTTACATTATTTTCACCTCCTTTCAATTCAGATAACCTCGGTTCGACTCGTAGTAGAGGCAATTTCCGCAGATTGTTTTCTCTTTTTCTGCTTTTTTACAAGTATTATTGTTATCAATGGTTGAGCTGTAAAGCAATTTGCACAATTTTAAAGGGATATATGTTGATAGGGTGCTGTGGATATTCACTACAAACAAAGAAACTCAAACGTCATGATAAGCGCAATGTGCCCAATGTTAGATGGACAGAACTCTCTCTTTTCGTTTGTTTAACCATAAATTAGGGATACACACTACATTTTTGTGGGCTCGAGTTTAGGCTATTATTGCAGCCTCTTGTTTGTAAGCAGGCCTGCGCTCTGATCAGATTTAAAAACAAGACCATGTCATGTGACCTAGTGACATAGCTATGGAATGCACAGCAAGAATGCATACATGCCTCCCCAGTCCACAGGTGATCCAAATCTCATCTACTGGAAAAGTGTTGACAACAGAAATAGATAGTTCCACCACATCAGAGTCATTCGTTCTAATTTTTAATCGCCGATTGCCCCTGAACTAGGCACCTTCACTATCAGAAGTGGGCCACATTAAGGGGGAACAGAAAGCAGATCTTGTCAAATGCTTGTCAAATAGCTTCACCCAGTGTACCAGATTTTTGGCAGAAGAGGAAGCAAAGACGACTTGGGATGAGTGGACGGTGTTTCTCATGCTTACTCCAGTGCTGAGATCCCTAAAATCATCGGCAGTCGACTTTGATGATGCCTGTATGAGTGTTATCGTTTCAGGGGCACCCAACGAGCCGAACCAGCCAAAAGTTGTAGAAAGGCATTTTTAAGTACGTTAAGGTGTTTGAAGTCTGTTTAAAGTGATGTTTTGGTTAGCTAGAAAACTTTGATCTGTTCGGATTCCCTAGCTGAAATGTTAATTGCCCGAAAATTTTAGGGAACAAAATCTTGTTTTGAGAAAATACTAGCTGAAATGAACTTTCTAGGGAACCTTTTTTTCTTTCCGAAAATGTTAGCTGACGTTTTTTACTGCCAAAAACAGCAATAACGACCTTTCCGAAAACCTCAGGGGTTATGATTGCTACATTACGAATCTTTTAGGCCACGTTTTAGTTACGAAAATCCGAGTGCACTCTTTAATCGACGCCGAAAGCCTTAGGCGAACTACCCTCCACCGAACAGATATCTACCGAAACTTGTCGTTGGGTGCCCCTGTCGTTTGTGGTTTAGTTGTATGATCAAACAAACAGCTTGACAGTTGATGAAACGTTTCCAAAGAAATCAAGGAACCTTGATAGCATTCCTCCCACTTGAGCAGCACTTTGGTAAAATATCAGTTGAGCTGTATCAGTCAAGGGGGATACAAACACTACAGAGGCAACCAGTGCTACCAAGTCCTTTTGACTACTGCTGGATCCTTGATGAAAGTTCAGTGTCGTTGCTATACTGCAAATCCTTCCCACAAGCGAGGGATATGAACTAATTAAAATAATATTCAAATGTAGTCTCCTTCACATGCAGCCGTGATTTGGGTCATCACGCAACGCTCCTCCTCATTAACGGCTGCTCACTCGAGCTTTGCATTCCTTTCCCTCAAACTGACCAATAAGGAGCAGGCTTCCATTTTCTAGAAACCTGGTCCTAGTCCTCGTCTTGTTGTGTTTTTGGCGGCAAATATAACGAGAAATATGTTTGGCGCAGCTGCCAAGAATTAATTGCATTGTTTTGGTTCTCGGTAACAGATGGAAAGGAATGCAGAGCTCATGTGGGCAGCCGTTAGTGGAGTGGAACGTTACGTGACGACCCTAATAACAGCTGCGAATGAGACTAATTGAAATGAAGAACGATCCTCACAGTAGAAGCCTGAAAAAATTTCAGGACTTCAACGGGGTTTGAGCCCGTGACCTCGCGATGCCGGTACTGACGTCGGCAGCAGGTCAATTATGGGTTCATATGTTTCCACGAAAGAGAAGAGTATGAATCATGTCATACGAAATAAGTCTTATATGACCTGCAGAAATAAAACCAAATGAAAAATGATCCTCGCAGTAAATGTGAACGCAATTTATGCAATTGCAAAAAGACAGGGTTTGAACCCATGACCTCGCGATACCGGTGCGATGAAATTGCATTAAATCTTTTTCACTACTTGTAGTCATTTGTTTCAGATCTAGAAGAAAGTAGATTGAAAGTAATTCTCTTCCTTCGTTGCTAGTAGTGTACAAAAGTAAAGCTAGAAGTACTCGTCGAGGGATTCAATACGATTTATCTAATAATCATAAAAGACCCCGGCAGGGACAATTATGTAACGAGATATTTTATTGAGTATAAACCGTGCGAAATGGTAACACAGGCAAGAGTCAAATTAAACTATTATATGCAGTGTTTATTAATCTGCCTCGTTTTTATGCTGCGATTAACATTTACATGGAAAAGAATCCAGCCCCCTTTATAGCTTGAAAATGGTTTGAAAAGGAAATAAAGCAAAATGGGTACTTGTTTTAATATCTAAAACGCGAGACGTACATAGTACACATCAAAGCACAGGTTACCCAACAGCAGCCAAGCCATATTTGGAAGGAACGGTCACGTGACTCCAAAACTAACGTCAAATCCAAGCAACAGTTGAATTCCACGATATCTGCACGTTTTGTTAACAAAATCTCCTCAAACGGGTATTTTACGAGGATTTCGTCTGCCAACCTCGTTTTCATGTTGGCCCTTTCAGGACCCGAGCAGTACTCCGTTTCGGTCGTGAATTTGACTAGGCTTCAAGTTGGTTGAAAAAAATGAATAGTGCTTTCACTTCAGAGAAACAAAAACAAATAAGTACCCAGTTTCACCCCTAAAAACTCATAAATGCACAATTAACGAAGCTTGAAGCAGGTACCTCCATTTTATTGTCTCGCCATATTTGGGGAAAATGGTCTCGTGACTTCCATGAAAGTATTGGCCCTAAGCAAATTACCTCTTCCATGCTATCTAGACATTTTGTTAGCAAAATAATATAAAAATAGGTATTTTAGGGGGATTTTTAGCGCTAGCCTCGTTTTCATGTTGGTCATTTTGGGACCTGCGCAGTACTCCGTTCATTTGGCACATTTGGCTTGGCTCCATATCCAGAAATGCTAGTCTTGGGGAGGTTTGTAATCTGGCAAAGTTTCGTGCTTTTATCATAAAAGTGAACAATTCGCTATTTTTTTGGTCGATAACAGCCGGACTATAAAGATTAGTAAGTTCAGAATTAGTTGCCTGTTCGAGTTCGGCAAACGTGCAACCGGGAACGGTGATTTACGTTAGTATCGTCGGCAGACATTTTTGCGCAGTATATATCGAGGCAATTAGGAAGATCATTTATATATATATTAGAAAGAGCAAAGGTCCCAGTATACTTCCCTGGGGAACCCCGCAGGTTAATTTACTTGCACTGGATAACGCTCCGTTGACACTGCATTTTTGGGATCTATTACATAAGTAGGACGCAAAAAATCGGAAAGCATATGGATCAACTCCGTAGTTAGCAAGTTTCCGCGAAATTATTTCATGATCAATCTTATCAAAGGCCTTTTTAAGATCAATAAATAGCACGCCATTCAAGAGACCGTTGTCAATATTAATTGACCAGTTATCCGTTGTCTCAAGCAACGCTGTTAGCATGCTATGCATTGATCGAAAGCCAGATTGGTACGTATTCAAGAGGCTGTTATCCTGAATGTAATCATAAAGTTGATGATAAATAATAATTTTTTCGAAAATTTTTGAGACGAGTGGCAATGCTGATATCGGTCGATATTTCCCTAGTTCACACTTGGATCTTTTCGTAAACAGAGGTGTAACTTTGGCAATTTTCCACTCGTTTGGAAAGATTTCAGCATCTATACAGCTCTTAAAAATGTATGCTAAGGACGGCCCGACAATACTGATAGAAATTTTTAAGAGTTTACAGGGAATTCTATCTAACCCAGTGGCCTTTTTTGCGTCTAGCTGGTTCAAAAGCCTGCATACAGTGCTAGCGCTTGGAGCTTTAAGGGAAAATATTGCATCCGTGGGTTGAAGATAGAAATCTGGCTCAATGGTTGACGGCTGTATTTCACTTGCCAAATTTGATCCAATAGTTGCGAAATAGTCGTTAAACGCTTCTACCATTTCATCCGCAAAAGTAATAGGTTCATTTTTTACCTTAATTTTGGAAATATTTCGTGCTCAGCCACATTTGCGTGAACTTAGGTCGTTAATCAGTAACCATGTTTTTCGGGGATTCTTTTTATTCGCTTCCAAGTTATGCATAAAATACTGTTTCTTTGTCTATTTAATGGCATTGTTTACTTCATTTCGAGCTTGCTTATATCGTTCCCAAGCCGTCGTGTTATTTTCTTTTCTTCTTCTTTTCTTCTTCAGTTCTTGTAGCTTCAGTGTTCGTTTAACAATAAACGACAGCTAGCGTGACAACAAAGATAGAGCCTTCGGTGTGGACCAGCGAAATCGCCGTGGTAACCCCTTATATGGAGTAGCCATAAAAAAAAAAAAGGCCACCAAATCGACCGGTAGGGAAAGAGTTAATCTTTTAAAGTTAAGCCTGAATTAAGGACTTACCAGTAAGAATCTTTCATTGAAAATATGTTTCCTTTTGTGTAAGGAAAATAGCCCCGCGCCAAATGATATCGAGGAAGAGAGTTGACAAGTGCTCAAAATATACGATATTGAAGAGCCAGTGACTACTAACACTAAGCTCAGATCGGTAATAGCACACGACATCCTATGATAGTGACTCAGAGTCGACGATCGAGGGTCGACGTCACCGATATAGTGTGCTCGAAAACAGCATAATATATAGATTTAGCCAAGCCTAAAAGCGGAGCTCCACGATTATGATTTTTCTACTGGTATTGAGCAATGCTCGTTGGACGAGCATGTTTCACGGTTTAGCCACCTCTCATAATAGTGCATTAAATGGCTTTCCATGTTTGATTTAAATCAAACATGTTTATCCAAAATTTCGCATTACTAACGAATATTTGATCGTTTAGCCACCCCAACAAACAAATCGTGCACAAACGGTAAAAAGCTACCAAATGAGTCGTGTAACGTCGAAAATTTCAGGAATAATACGCAAAAATCATTTTTGGGACTCACTTGGTCCCGTGTTTGGTCTAACATTGTTTTGCGTTTAGCTACCAAACGTCGTGGTTATGCTTGACAAACACGATAATGGATTAAAATGGTTACATATTTCGTATTAAGTTAAGCTTAGACATAAGCTTAAATGTCGTAGAAAAGAGAAAATGGAAAACAATCCTGATAGTTTGGATAGGTAATCGCATGGGGCCGAGTAAAATTAAGGATTGATGTACCTGTGCCAGTTTTCAGAAAGTTGCTGAAATTGCCCTCGTCGCGCAAAACATAAGTGATACTGATCCTTAATTTTACGAGGACTCATTGCGATTACGTGTTAATAACATAAGTGCAAACTTTTCTTTCAGTTCTTAACACTGTAGAAACACAGACGTCGAAAAACATGTACAGTCAGCCAAACGGAGGAAGAACACTCGTTCGCTTGCAAAACAACAAACAAACAATTCGACTAGCTACTTCTTTGTGTCCGAGTAGATTGAGTAGAAACGAGTAGATTGTTATTTATATCAGGTCGAGACAAAGATACAAGTTTCAGTCCTAAAGAAAAGTAACAACGATTAAACCAAATGCTAAGCTTCAATTTATTTAAGTTACCTGTGTTGTCGAGCTTTCTACCACTTAAAAATACGAATCGATCCACTATAGTAAAAACACATATCTACAAAAATAGCAAACGGTTTGTCCAAAGAAAGAACTTCTTCCACCAAGTTTGAGCTACTCGTTCCTCTCATTAATGCCGGTGAGTTGTCAAGTGAGCTTTCTTGGTGAGCTGCAAGATGCCGCGGTAAAGTCAAAAAGCCCTTGAAGTGTTAAATCATTTTGTTTTTCAACCACACAATCCGGGCGTCATACAAGTGGATCCAAAATTTAAAAACCGTTTGCTCTACCATTTTATCAATTGAAATTTAACCTTCCGGAGTATCTTTTAAAGTAGTTCTTGATTTTTATGCCTTTTAAGTTGTTTTGTTCAAAATGAAGCAACCAGACTTAAAATGGACCATGGTAAATTACTCCAGGCCATTTATTTAACATATTCAAAGACGCTTTTCAATTCCTCTTTATTACTTGAAAGCACTTGAATAAAATCTTAAAGATTTCTGTTAAAAAATCTCTCTGATTACCTGCTGGGACTTATTTCAAGAGTACTTATTAATCAGCAATTGGTCGATAATTTTGTGCGTTTTTATTCATATTTTGCTGAAAAAAAAATAACAAATTGTGTGAGGTGACGTAATCTTAATGCTCGTATATGTTAATAAATTACGCCTAAAACTGATCATACAACAGAATTGAATTATTAAGGATTAATCAGCGAAATTTGGGAGAGACAATTTTGTAATATCTTGCATTTTCTACGTCTTCATTTAGCTGGTTTTCAAAACCTGACAATTATTCGGCAGAGAAAGAGTTCCACAAGTGAACTCAGTATTCTGTCAAAAAAGAGGTTGAGATTATTTCCAGTAACTACTTGACGAGAACTTCCCATTTTAATTTGGTAGAAAGTACAGTTTGGGATTATTTGCACTGCTCTTGACCAATCAGAATTGATTAGTTGTCTTTTTCAGTGTACTATAAAATGAGAAATAACCTGAATGTATGCAAAAAATAGTTAATCGTTTTCAAATACGTCATTTCTTTTCTCGAAATTAAAATGCAATTTCGTTCACTAGAAGTACGGGGCCGCGTATCCCTGACTGGCTTTAAGACGGATTTCAAAGTTATTACGCTGCATTTATATACATTGGAATTGTGTTTCTGTTAACGAACCTCGTGGCTTTTGTGGTCCAACTTTTCTTGAAGCACAGTCCAACGACAAGGATAGAACTACGAGATGAAACGATAGCAAGTTTACAATGTTGACTTCGATAAGGAGACTGACTTTTCTGTAGCTGATGGAACCCTTTCTATGATTTTAAGCCCCAATAATTTCTGCTTCCTCGCGGAGTTTCTATTAGACAGAGTTCCGTACTTATTGGTTTTTCATAGCACCGGCATTTTGCTCGCGCCACTTGGATAAAACCATTAAAACATAAATGAAATGAGGTACCAATCCCTTAAACAACGCAGATACAAGTCAACCGCAGTTTTCCTCTAACATTAGAAGAAACCGAAAGGGAAGAGGAGGGGGGGGGGGGGGTCTGGGTTGGGAAGACGGCGAAGACCCTAACAGTTTAATTTGTTTAAGTCAAGTTAGGGATTTTCAATCACCTCAGAGCATCATGATATTCAGTGTAGGGGGAGGGAAGGGAGGAGGCGGGTGGGCTGGGAAGACGGCGAAAACCTTCACGGCGCATTTATGAAGTCACTTCACAGCACCAGAAGTCTTAAAGGATACCAGTCTCTTAATATAAACACATGGAAACTTTCACCGTTAATCAATCATTGACCTTGAAAGCTACCACAGCTTGTGCTTTTTGAATGTTTAAGCGAGTATTTGACAGGTACCTAATTGATAAAGGAGAACAAGCGACAAATGAAATGCCACTTCTTGCGTCATTACGATCTTTTACTTGTGCACTAAATACACAAGCCTGTAGTGGTGAGATCAATTTAGGATCCATCTATTGGTGGACCTACAAGGATGGTGAATCAGCAATTAAAATCTGCTTTTGTCAAATTACCCTTAGCCGTTTACGGGCGTCGCACTTCGGTTGCATTCGATGCGATTGAAATTTTAGGGAAGAAAATTACCTACACTCTGTTTGATTCTGAACACATTGGACTCTCAAAGTGAAGGATATTACAAATTCCTTGTGGTTTGCATGGCTCTCCGATTGAGACATGTATGGCAAGCTGTTTGTAGCAAAATTTAATCCTTGAAATATATGTTTAATCCACCAAATATTGGTTTAACTTAAACTAGTGAAAATTCATTCAATCCATAATCCACCAAGTATTGGTTTAATTTAAACCAGTGAAAAGCCATTCAATTAATCGTAAATATAAATTTTCATTTCATTCAATGCCTTGAGTTTTGAGTCAATCCAAACCTTGAAATATTTCTTTAAACCGGAAAAATTTATTCAATCTTTAACAACAACAACAATCTTTATTATTCCTGGGCGCTTCCTGGGCCGAACGCGGCCAAGAGAAACCAGAGTAGGTTGAGTACGAGAGAGTGCACAGTTATTTTGTAGCGACTGTTGCGACAACTTGACGAGCGAAGAAAATATTGATTTAGAAAAAGACTCGCCGAAGTTTCTTGCAGAAGTTTTAGATAAAAGCAACAACCTTTAATTTTTCAAGGTAATTTTGACGCGAAAACTGTAGAAGCGCATGCTAAAGTTCTTAAGCAAACTATTAGTTTGGTTAGGTTGCATTTGTATTCAAAGGTAACAGACCGCAAACAATTGTTGCTTCTAAAAATATCTGCATGTAATAACTGTTCATCAGTAGGATACCTATAATGTGTGCAATTCCACAATAGACCTCTTCAAGGTTTTTTCCGCCATCTTGTAGGGGGTGCAAAAACATTGGGGCGAGCGCGCGGCCAAACATTAATAAAAACAATGGCGGACGATGCGATCAACACGACGGCTGTCCTACCTTCGTCTTTAAAAGTTTGCTTTGAGAACAGAGGTAACGACAATAACAAGTAAACAGTCTTTACTTGTCGGCTGAACGTGCAGGTGGGCCTCAAATAGTTTCTGATGCCCAGCCAAGGCGAGGAAGTCCTCGAGTACGCGGACTTCCTAAGCTTAACTGTAAGTTCGTTGAAGGATTTTCTGGCTCTTTGTGGTGTTAAACTGCAGGGTGTTCATTAGGCATCAGAGGTCCGAGAATTCTCCAGCTACTACGCAGAATTCTCCTTCTAAATTTCACTTGCTCCCTGAAAGAGCTTTGCCTTTTCATAATAGTCTCCTGTTACTTCACACTATTCTCCTCTTAATAAAAACCCTGAATATAACTGACAAAAAAACCGATCTCGTTGCTCGGACATTCAGTGCATACGAGTTCAATGTTCCAAACAAGTTTTCTGATCAAGAAATTTATTCAAACCTAAAACTCGAGTACAATTCAAGACTTTCGCGCCACGAAATTGTTACAGATCCGAACTCCTTATCTGCTGAAACATGGCAAAACAATATTCATGAATGGCCTGAAATCGATGATGGTAAACTGTTCAGTTTTTACATTTTACGAAAAAAAAGCCGGCTGTGGATGTGGACTATATTGGGGTCTGTAAGGATCAGAAGGCCTACTCCTACTGGAGGAGTGGTTTCGTTGATACTGTTTATTTAGCGAAATGCCCTGTGAACAGTAAACTGTCATTTTTAAAAGGAAAAGTCTGCCCCTCACAAAGGATTCGGGATGATCCGCATGAAGTATGGATTTGTACTGAAGGACCTAAGAGTGACAGTAGGATTGTTACATCATGGAGCACTTGCATAGCACGGTCAGGAAAAGCATGCAACCACGTCATTACTTTACTTTATAAAGTAAACTATGCCTTTAAGAACCTACATTTCACCAGCTTGTACGAGTGTTCCGGAAGGATGGAACAAGGGAACAAAAAGAGGGGAAAACGTAAAGCTTGTGGGATGTGGCTGAAGTGATGAGGATACCTACAAATTAATTTGATCTGGTAAGCTGAAGCCACTCTAAGGGCACTCACATTAATTTGTGAGGTATCCTTATATGTGGGTACTTGAGCCTGGGTATTAGCTATGCCATGCTGCTGAGGCCTAAGAAGGCCGAAACAGCTGTCCATGGCTGCTAATGCTTGGGCTCAATCTTTGCTTTGGTAGATTTAAGGGGTTATGCCCGCTACCATGTGGTAGAGAAAGAGGCCATCAAAGCTTTCATGGGTAAGGTAGCCTATCAGCATGAAGGAGGTCTTGACCGTCTTGATGGGCTAAAAGAATGTGCCTTGTTCATAAGGGCAGACCACCCTAACGTCAGATTCTCTAGTTAAATGCTCAAACAGTATTGATATAATTTATAAACAGTAGGGTCATCTTCGCAGGGTCTGAAATCTCCGACAGTTCGTCTTCTGATTCAAAACCCCTTTTACGTTTAGGGTTGAGAGACCTTTCCAACACCTGTAGTCGATTTCGTTTACACTTTTTTGGCGTGTTGAATTGGAAATGCTCAGAAACCATCATAAACAAGGAAGGGTAATCTGTTTCGGGATTATTTGGCATTCATTTTCCCTCAGGAAAATGGTTGGAGCAAACATAAGTGCCCTCCGAGCCCGTGCCCTGGCCACCTGCTTCCACCATTTTTCTTGTCTTTAAGCCACTTGTGAAAGACCAGCTCCACAACGTGAGACCTTTTAACAATATAATCGGGATAAAGTTTGTCATTATCACAGTAACCGACTGCACACCAAGCATGTGAAGGCGTAGCAATCACGGGAAGTATTCCTCAGATAATAGGAATACACCATTTAGCGAACTTACAGTTAAGCTTAGGAAGTCCGCGTACTCGAGGACTTCCTCGCCTTGGCTGGGCATCAGAAACTATTTGAGGCCCACCTGCACGTTCAGCCGACAAGTAAAGACTGTTTACTTGTTATTGTCGTTACCTCTGTTCTCAAAGCAAACTTTTAAAGACGAAGGTAGGACAGCCGTCGTGTTGATCGCATCGTCCGCCATTGTTTTTATTAATGTTTGGCCGCGCGCTCGCCCCAATGTTTTTGCACCCCCTACAAGATGGCGGAAAAAACCTTGAAGAGGTCTATTGGTTTCGGCTCCATCAAATCCTATACCAATTGCAGAACATTTTAGGAGGAGCCACCCACACTGTGAGCACAGTTATTGACAATACATATTAGCTTGGTTAAAATAATAGGAGTACGTTAAATAACGAACTAAGTACACGTAAACTAAATAACGAACTAAGCACACGTAAACTAAATAAGCAAGCACGCGCACAACTTTAGGAAAATTGCGCGCGTACAGTTGCATAAAAATGTAAGGAATGGAAGCAACAAGGATCTCAAATTTGGGCGTCAGGATAATATAAAGGATATAATCTCATCTCCTCTTGTGTAGCACCATACTTCTCAACGATAGCACCGTGGCTTTTCAAGAATTTAGTTAACGATTTACGAAGCAGTGTAGATTTGAAGAATTGGTGAAGGAGATGTGATGAAAGTCGGTGAAGTCTATCAATAAAATCCAGTTTCGATGTGCAAAGTGTAGCATATCTCTCTAATTGAGATATGAAAACACCATAGGCCGGATTGGCGGGAATGTTGCTGTCCATGTGAGGAAAATTGACAATCCGAAATGAGAAGTCATCCCTCTTATCGTAGACACTGAGATGAAAAGGAGTGTTGTTATCACCATTCCTTATTCTTGTGTCTAGATAACAAACTTCATTTAATGTCAAGGTAGTGTCCTTTAGTTCCAGTTCCGACGGGTAACTAGCGCTGATGTAATTTCCGAAATTCTCATTGTTGACGCTGAATATATCATCAATGTAACGAAAGTGTTGCTAAATTGGACGGCTATGGTTTTATCTCGTTTCAATGTTCTAAGCATGAAATCATACTCAAAGGTTTGAAGGAACAGATCAGCTAGCAAAGGTGCGCTGTTAGCCGTGTCCATTGGTATTCCAATAACTTGTCGAAAAACTGAGTTTCCGAAGCGAACGTAGATGTTGTCGATAAGAAAGTCAATAGCGAGGCACAGTTCCCTACATGAGAAGTAAGTGTATTTCGTAGACTTCCTATCATTAGCCCAGAAAGTGTGGAAATTATTGGTTGCTATGAAACTTTTTCCTCTGGTGTTAAAAACTCTTTCGAGCAGATCATGAATTTTAAGTTTGGCGTGTGGAAGGCTCGTACATAGAGTGGAAAAGTCCAAGTACTCATCTGATTGAGCGGAATTTGTTTTTGTTGTTGTTTTTCTTCCAATGCGCGAATTACGTCCAACGAATTGTTTATAATCCTCATGCATCACTGCTCTCCTTCTTTCACTTTAAGGCCCGATACGCCCGTACTTTTCATGTGCTGATTATATATTTAAGCAGTTTTACTCAGAACTAGAAGTAGAACTGGAACTGTATTAGTAACGCCTGTGGAACGGCAAATTAAGTTCGACTTCAGACCCAACAGGCGTAATTTTCAGGTTAATTCGAATTATATAATTAAGTTCCGCTCAAGAAAAGTTTGGCTTCTGAATCTGGCCTCACGCACACCATTCCTTGCTCAGCCATTTTCTTCACCACAGAGAAGTGTTGCGTGACATCCCAAAACAAACAAGAGGCCATCTTGGTCTTCACTCGGCCTTCCAAGAGGCAAATTGCAATTTGCTACTTGACTGTTTCACCTACGCGGTTGCAATATTATGATAAAGTTAGCATAGCGAGATCTGAATCCCTTTCCATATTTTATTTTTACTATGGCATCTGCTGCGCCGAATGTCCGACGGCCATCTTGTGTTTTGTCCGGCTGTTTATTCATTAATGTCGGACGCTATGTCAAGTGTATAACATATCGCCCAAATCTCTCAATATATTATGTTTGGAGGGAACCACTTAATATTTTTATTTTCATTTCTAAACAGCACTCGATTTATTGAGCTGCTCTTGTCGTGACCATTTCCCTGAGTAACCCAACTCAGTTTGCCTCGCCGGTACATTTTTATACACGTTCGCTTGCCAAGAAATAGCACAAGAATGTTCGGCGCATTCTACTTTCAAAAAACAAAAATACCCTTTAAAACAATGTCTCACGCCACAGAAAACAAAACATTTTCACAATAGACTCTCACCGGCGCGAGAGCACGCTTTCTGATTCTAGAAAAATTGAAAATGGTTTTTGGTTTCGCAGAAGGTCTTTTTCATTACCTACGAGCAAAGCGCGTAAAACTGTTTTGAGAGTTGCCATAGAGAGTGATTACTAAACGTTAATACATCCGATCTATAGTAATACTATTTTCAGCGGTCTTTCTCACTGTTTATAAGCTAGCTCGCATATTAATTAGCGTCACTTCACACGAGGAGTCGAACCGGTAGCATGACAGGACCTTTAGTTCTACAAGCGTTCCGCTCGTGGGCGACATTGGTTTGGCTAGGCAGGCCCTCAGTTCAGCTCCGAAACAAACGGCAGCTTGTCAAGCTCCAGGTCCTCAAGCTTCTACTTCTTCCTCGCAGCCTGTAACTCCAGTACCGTCAGCACATGGCTCTCCACCCGAGCCGGTTACCAGTAAGCGAGATCATTCAGCTATTGAGCTGGTAACTAGTCGTCTCGCCACCAGGTAGACTCGCCACCAGAGAACTCACCACCAATAAGTAAAAGGGGACTACTTTTTACGGTTTATAGTTGAATTTTTTTTTTTTTTTTTTTTGATAACTAATTGTAGCTAGGTGTCTCCAATTAGTACACATTGTATGCTAGCGATTTTGACACATTAATAAAGTTCTTACTTACTTACTTACTTACTTTAGGTCCGATTCAGGCGGCCTTGATTAAGACGGCGAACTTTTCATGAGCCGAACTTAAAGCATAATTTATGAGAATGTTTTCTTCTAAGCAGTTCTGAACTAAGTTCAGAATTAAGTTCGATGTCGGGCCTTTGTGTGATAGATAATGCTACTGGTCAAACTTTAAAAAAAAAGACGCACTTTGAAACGATTATTGCTCACAACTCTTCTAAATTACGTCAGTTTATAATGGTTGGTGACTTAAATTTACACTTGCGTGACCTGCCCACCGCACGTACTTCGCGCGTAATAAATAACCTCGAAATGAAAGTGTTGAATATTTCTTTCATTATGGTTAGATCAGCAAATTTGTTTCCAGCTATCACTGGTGGCGAGATGACCCTTGGTGGCGAGTTCACTGGTGGCGAGTCTTCCTGGTGGCGAGGTGACCGTAATGCATTGAGCTGGACAGCGACGTGCTAGAGGTGACCTTAATGTTCTTCGGTAGTTTTGTGTCAACATTTTAGATTGGGTAGTTTTGTTGGCGAGCGGTCGAGCCTGCAATTCTTTCTAGTCGGAGATTTGTGCCAGTCACAGAGTTGAAGATACGACTTCAGAGAGCCACAGGGATGGCGGATTATTATTTACACTGTTATTTTGTGAGTCATAGGGTTGACGATACGAGTTAAGACAGCCACCGGGATTGCGAGTATAATGCTTATCCATTATTATTTGAATCAGTCACAGAGTTGACAATGCGAGTTAAGAGAGCCACAGATATGACGAGTATAATAATTTTACGCTATTATTTGAGTGAGTCACAGAGTTGATAATACGGGCTACAGGGATGGCCGGTATACTGAGTATTTCACTGTTTTTTGGTGGGTCACAGAGTTGACGATATGAGTTAAGAGAGCCACAGGGTTGGTGGGCATAATGATTATTTGCGCTTTATTTACAGGACCCCATTTAAACCAGTTTTACTGAATTGGGCTACCTGTTTAAATATTTTAAAATAAATAAATAAATGAATAAATTTCGTAAGCCACAGGGTTCACGATAAAGTGTAGACGACCGCAGAGTTGGCGAAGAGCTTATTTTGCCGGGCGCCGCAGGGCTTTATGATTTACGCTGTAATCTTCGTTAGTCTCCTTGACTTGTTTCGGAGCGCGGGGGTTAGTTCGCCAATTAGTATTCTTGATATCGTATTATTCCCCGCTTTATATATATTTGCATATTATTTTTCTCGCGATTAGCAAACAACTGTTCGTTCCGCCTCGTTGCGCCTTTTCTCAATAGCTTTTGTTTTTCTCTCCTCCCGGTGACAGTGCTTGGAGGGGTCTCTAAGCACCCTCTCGGATATCCGGGCGCCAAGGCTGTCACTCCCTGGGTTTGCTCCTTTTTCTTGCCGTCTTGTTCGTTTTGTTTATCTGGTTTTTCGTCTTTCTCACGTTTTCCTCTTTTCTTTTGTTTTTCCCGCCAGTCTCGACACTCGAAGCGTTTTAAAAGTTATTATAACCCACAATGGGAATTGGACTCAGGTTTCGGTCCATATCAAGTGCGGGTCAATCAGGAATCATGGGTTTCTCCAGACGGCAGTGCTCTGAAGGCCCAGGGTGTGGCAGCCTATAATACGCACATATTTGTTTGTGCTTTTCCCGCAGGCTTTTCACAAGCTTAATTCCAATTTGTTTGAATATTTTTTTTTTTAGTTTGGGAGGAAGTATGTTGCTCATGCGTTGCAGGGAGTAATTTATCTCCCGCATGCTCCGACCAACGTTTTGTCTCCCATAGCTTAAAGAGTGAAGGGAGACCAATGGAAATAGACCACTATTTTCAGCTGTCTTTCCCACTGTTTATAAGCTAGCTCGCATATTACAGCGGTTACCAGTCACACGCGCCCTCCAAAGGCTTTTTCCTTTTTCAAAAACTAAATTTTGGTGGACGTCAATCAAATGTATCCACGACAATAACAGGGTTTCTTTTAAATGAACTACTCACAGAGTACCAAAGTTGCTCTGTCATCTTTACTTGACTCGTCGATAAACAGAAACTGTTCTGGTTGAAACTGAGAAGTAAATCGTCTGAACTCTGTGCCTTTTCATTTGTCTTGCTCACGAGCAATGATTTGAGGCTACAAATTTACGAACAGTGTACAACCACAACAACATGAGAACTAAATAATAACCTTTATTACAGGAAGAACTAAAAAGTTTGACTGCTTAACTCTTGCGGCTTTCAGTACTGTTTTTCACTACTGTCAATCCCATTTGTCGTGCAGTTCTCCTGAGGGTTTGCATTGCATACGCCTCACCTCTCTCGTTCTCCAACCATACTTGCAACTCGTCAAGATAGAGCTCTGGATTATCTTATAGCATAACGAATGACAAGAATTTCTGCGGCTAAAATAATCTACATCCGTAAAAGCTGATAGAAAGTCAATTTCCCCACAACTCGACTCATTTTCTGAATGTTTTCGTTTCTTTGATCTTCTCTTTGGCGGATCGATTACGGCTCCAGTGTTTACGTACAATCAAATCGCCTTCTTCACAAACGTTTTGCTCCCAAATAGTGTTTCTGCATGCTATGTGATTCAAGGACAGACCACGTTGTCTCGACATAATCCTCCAACTCAACGAATTAAACTGGAAACGACTTTGTCAGTAATAACTGAGCGATTTATATACCTAATCACAACGACGATTGAACATGGCCTTGAAACTGACACGAAACGAGGACTATATTGTCATGGAAACATTTGATTGACATCCACCAAAACTTAGTTTTCGAAAATGGGAAAAATCGTTGGAGGGCGCGTGTGACTGGTAAGCGCTGTAATTAGCGTCACTTCACACGAGGAGTCGGGAGGTTAAGCTGCGATATAACCGTAGGCCCCTAAGCTTATGGTCTTCCTTTCACTCGTTATTTTCTTGGTTTGCCTTCAGGCTTGTCTCCCCACCCGGCCCTCCCCTATCTCTTTTACCATCCTCCTGAAGGCAACCAACGTTTTGTCCCCGCATAGCTTGGGAAGACCAATGGAAATAGATCACTGTTCAGCTCCGCTCACTAAGTTGCCAGTCGCGTCGCGTTTCCAGCGCGATGCGAATCGTGTCGTCCGCCTCGCGATTCGTGACGCGCGAGAGTCACTGAAGCGAAAACTTTTACGTGAATTTCAGATGACTTTCGCGAAGTGTGTTACAAATGCAACTATTGTCCAAATACATACAGCATTGTTGAGGTGTTCACGAATCGAAATGGCGCAGTCCTCTTTTAAACAAAACCACGAATTTTCTAAATTCGTTAGCAAGTTCGCCACAAACAAATAGCTAGTGTTCTCAGGTGTTTTGCATTAAACCGCAATTCTGGCTACGTAACATGAAACCTCCTACTATAAAACATGACTGATAAATTATTGCGTTAAATCATTACACGCTTCTGAGAAGACGAGAAAAACCCGTAAGCAGAACGGAGTTTATTTATTTCCTTCTTTTTGCATGCCTATTGAAAATGGCAAAGTCCTCGTGTAAACAAAACGAGAATATTTTGATAATATTATTGTGTTTGGCGGGTTGGCTTACATGAGAAATTTACATAACTTCAAAACAACAGACGCTTGATTAATGCTTGCGTCCTTTGAACTACGTGATTGATGTTTTTTATTGCTTGCGTAGAAACGCCGGAAGTGAGCTTTGAGGATGAAACACGACGAAGAGTAAAAAGAGGAACGAAGCCCAGATCTAGACTCGGCCTTCCGATGGAAGTCGGCCGATTAAAAACACGGCTGCGAAGGAGACAATGACAGACAAACAGACATTTTAATTTCAACACGGAGTTTCTTCAATTACATGGAATTGGATTCCAAGAAAGCCGTGCACGCAATAAAATATCGTAAGACATACTGAATAAAAATTACAAAACTATAAAGAAGTATTAATTGATGTCATGTAGACTGGGTGTGAATCAAGATTTCCTAAAGACCTCGAGCTAGACGATTCTGCTCTAATCGCAGATCAGAAGGGAATTCCATAACTTAGAACCACGGTATGAAAAGCTATTCTTTAAGTTTTCGGTGTTGGGATTTTGAAGTGCTAAATTAAACGTGGTAAGCAGTACTGTCACGAAACTAGGCGAAATGCCTAACCAAACTAATAGTTTGCTTAAGAACTTTAGCATGCGCTTCTACAGTTTTCGCGTCAAAATTACCTTGAAAAAGGTTTTCGCTTTTATCTAAAACTTCTGCAAGAAACTTCGGCAAGTCTTTTTCTAAATCAAAGCCTTAGCTCGCCAAGTTGTCGCTACAGTCGCTACAAAAGAACTGTGCTCTCTCTCGTACTCAACCTACTCTGGTTTGTCTTGACCGCGCTTGGCCCAGGAAGATTGAATAAAATTTTCCGGTTTAAACAAATATTTCAAGGTTTGGATTGAATCAACACTCAAGGCATTGGATTAAGTGATAAAAATCAAAAGATTGAATTTAATGAAAATTTATATTTACGATTAGATTGAATGACTTTTCACTGGTTTACATTAAACCAATATTTGGTGGATTATGGATTGAATGAATTTTTACTAGTTTAGATTAAACCAATATTTGGTGGATTAAACACATATTTAAAGGATTAAATTTTGCTACAAACAGCTTGCCATAGACATGGGCTGTATGCAGTCCGCTTCGTTTTGAACTAATCTGCAGTGGCTAGAAAGGTGGACGGGGTTGGGAAGTTTTGGCAATCACAATAGGGAGCAAACAACGAAGATTGCCCTGATCCTTTTGCCCTTTTGTCCGCTGTAATTGCCACTCGAACTTGCAACTCAGTACAAGACAAAATTATGCCCGCAATTAGCCTCATTCGTTAAGAGAGAGATTAGATTTCTAAGTTTCTAATTTTAATTGTGTAGGTTGAATAACATTGAACGCTACTGAAACTTGAGACGTTTTGAAAGCGATGGCTGTGGTGGCTATAAGATATTAAAACTATAAGCCCCAACTGTGATCTGAATCGAATTTCTCCGTAATTAAATTAACACCACTTCATCAACTATACAAGTCACAAAATGGGTACCCAACGGCTGTATGGTTCTTCTGATAAGATTAGAATTTAAACTCCGCAGAACTGAGTTTGCTTAAACTTTTTAAAACTTTCTGGTGTAGCCACTCATAGATGGCTGACTGTATAAGACTCAATTTCACCACACTGGTTTGGGTTACAATTACATTCAAAAGATAGTTTTTTCCCAACTTTATGGGATTACGTTACTCAAAATCTAGAGTTTTTAAAGGCTTCTGCACACGCTTGATGTTCCGTGAGAGCTTCAGCCCATGTTTGATTTCTGCAAATGTTCAGTAAATATGGACTTCAGATACATTTGATGCAACGTATTGGCTTCACGTTATCCTGTCACCTTTTTAGAGCGGTTTTCAACTGAGTGTAGTAAAACCGAAACCGAAGAAATTACTGTGGCCAATCACAACAGAAGCTAACAGACGCAAAGAACGCAATAAGCCAATCAGAATTCGACGGAATTACATGTAAATGGCGCTAAGCGCGAGAAAATGCGCGTTCTCAAGCCACGAACCAGTCTCTTACGTCCATTGAGGCCCCAGAAACCATTGCGAAGCGCTTGCCGCGCTCTCGAAGCCCTAGTTGTGTTTGTTAACACAGGCGCATAATTGACTTACGACACATAAAATTTGTTTTCCATGGCCGAAAATTTCGGACATTTGAGCCCGCACGGTAGTAGCGGCCTTTCCCAATCAATATCAAAAATGGCGTACGAAATTACAAAGTTTTATATGAGAAGTGATGGAGTTATGGAAAATACAAGCACAATTAATACCGTTTATCCGTTTGCCAGAATCGAGCGTTATTCAAAGACATCTCAGCGATATTGTAGTTAAAAAATCAACCGGAAAAACGAATTCCATACCTTTCTTTCGGAAAGTTGTCCATTTGTAACTTCAGCTCCGGGAAAGGGGGTACTCCCAGGAAAATTGGGTGGGGGTGTGCGGCCCGCTTCCTGAAACCCTCACCCTATTTCAGACCAAAATCTGCGATTTTCCCTACCCTATTTCAGACCTGACCAAAAATTCGATACCCTATTTCAGACCTATTTCACTTACATGGTTGGCGCAAACATAATTTGAGAAGGGCTTTTGTGACTCTTTTATTAATGGCCTTATCGCCTAATGATGAAGAAGTAGCTTCTTCTAAAAAAACATACTCAATTCAGGAATAAAGTGCACAAACCACACCTTATTTCAGACCAAATGGTTAAAATCGATACCATATTTCAGACAAAAACGGCTTAAAACAATACCCTTTGGGGCCTCACATACCTATATAGCCCATATAAGGGAGTAGCCCCCCACCCTCACCCCCACACCCCCCCCCCCCCTCCCGGGCTTCAGCTCAAGTGAAAACATTATAAATCAGTGAAAAAAGAAGCGAAGGCGATATATTTGCTAGCAAATAATCAGAAATCTAAAGTCGCTATGCAAGTTGCCAAAATCGAGTCAAAAAATGCAGTTGGATCGCTATTTTCAGAATACAAGACAGATATTCAGCGTGTAAACGTACCTTACTTTTCGGCTACTGAAAACCATACAAAATGAAATAAGGCCCGTTTCAAACGTCGTGCTACTTCCGTGCTTAGCTGGCTCGACTGTCGCACGACTCCAGCACGACTTGGTTTCAGACGTCGAATTTAATTCCGTTGAATAAAAAGTTGTTGCCCAATCTCGTACCCAGAATCGTCGGGTGCCGTAATTAAAACACTTACCAGCCGTTGCACAAAGCAAATCCAAAATGTTAATTTATGAATTGAGTTCGACACGGCAGTAGCACGACGTTTGAAACCAAGTCGTGCTACTGCCGTGTAGCTCGGCAAGCCTTGCCGTGCTACACGGCAGTAGCACGACTTGGTTTCAAACGTCGTGTTTAAGTCGAATTTAATTCGAGTAATTGAGTTCGACACGGCAGTAGCACGACGTTTGAAACAGGCCTAAGACCATGGGAAGGTCGACATGTCACGCAGATCTACGTCAGTTCCATGAAGAAGACAACAAAGTCTCGCTCTTAGCACCGTATTCTCGCACGAAAAACTGCATATTTGGTATCATAAACAATTGCAACCTTATTCTCGAGGAGATCCGAAAATTAACCCGTTCCATTTCGCTGATAAAAAAGAATTAAAGCTGCGATATACAATACATATAAACCGGAAGTTCGTGCTCTGAGTTGAACAAGCGATATCTCGGCCTAATGATTCTCAAATGTCCCTCAAAAGGCATCATTCGATAGCTTTGTTTGTTGATTTTGTCCGCCATTGCTCGTTTTAGCAATACCTTGTGTCAGCGGCATTCATTTGACCATAAACATATTTGTATTTCACCTCTCGATCTGCTCTAAAAATATGAGCTCAGAGCCAGTCACTGCTCAAACCAGCGGTTAAGGCCATTACGCGACAGCGTGAATGTAAGTCGCACGAAATGTGATGTCCGAGATTTCTGGCCATGATGCATGCCGGCCATCACCGTTCAGAGTCAGTGGCATATATGGATATGACTTACCAACATCATACACGTCATAATATTATTTGTCCTCCTTTGAACACAAGTAAACATAATTATTTTCAAAGACAATTTGCATGTACACCAAAACTAATGCTTGTAGAGTTCTGCAGTTAAATCGAACAATTTAGAAACCATAGATTAATTCAAAAAATGCTAAGCTGAACATTAAAATAAATAAAACAATCAAAATAATTTAAATCTGATCAATGTTACTGGAGGTAATGGGGATCATTAAAAAAACAATAGCATCCCAGGTAAAATTATGAGGCTGGATACCGCCAATCCCACCTGGGATCCCGGTTCAGTCCCAGGTGGGATCCCGCCTCAAATAGGTGGGATCCCACATACATAAATACTTTATTCGTCCCAAATGGGCTTTTCAGAATAAAGAGATAACTAATGCTATATACAAGTAAATTAATTAACTAATTAACTAGTAAATGACATAATCAAACCGATTAATTATTAATAAAAAATAAATTAATGAAATAAAAAGTGGAGCAATTAAGTCACTAAAAAATTCGAGAGAAGGCTTCTCCTCAGGCAACGTTTGAAGTCCTGTAGTGTTGGTTTCAACTTAAGAGTCGAATCTAGTGAATTCCAGAGTTTGACTGTCCTGAAGTGGAAAGTTCTTTGCCCTGTGGCTGATCATCAGTCAATTAGCATAATGCACGTGTTAGTTGGTTTACTTTTAGTTCTGAAGTTTTTGAACTCTTTTTTCCCTACCAGCATCTATTACAATCCCAACTGCAATGGAATAGCTTCGAAAATATCAATACTACCGTTAGGGCAAATACCAGATCAAACCTACATTGGAAATGAAGGTTTTTTATATTCTAACTTCGAGCACTTCTTCTCAACAATATGGGATCCCACCCGGGATTATGGAACGTCCCAGGCGAGATCCTACCAGGATCCCATGTGGAATCCTTTGTCAAGTAGGCGAGATCTCATCCAAGATTATGAAACATTCTAGGTGTGATCCCACCAATCCCGCCAGAAATCATTGCTGGGATCCTGCATCCATCCCAGGTGTGATCCCACCAATCCCGCCAGAAATCATCGGGGTGAGATATCCCACTTTCCAAGTGTGGTCACTGTCCTCCATTCCACCGGGTTTACATTAGCGAATTAATACTATACCAGTTTTGAATGTAAGCCATGAATTTATTAATAACAGCAACATATCCATGTAAATATGACAAAAAAATACAATATAGTCTTAGGACTTGCGTTATTAAATAGTCTTTCAAGTAGTCTTCCTAAAAAATTAATGTTCACAAAAATTCTCACAGAAATTGCATAGAAACGTTTTGACAGAAGCTTGTTGCAATAGAAAGGTCTTATTCAAAGAAATCAAAGACAAAGGAAAAGATGTTCCGGTCTTGACATTGTATGACAGGTTACCATAAATTGTGAATGAACAAATGATTCAAATAAGTTCGGACTTCTAGTCTTTAAAAACCAAAAGCTTATGATTATAAGCTTATATATTCTCAATTCTAAAACTTAAGCGCTTCAGAACTAAAGAACGATAAAGCAAAGATACAAAATTGGTGATAACGATCAGAGATGCAAAATTCGAACAATGATGCGATGAGATATCCGAGATTCAAACAAGCATTTCAGCATCTAACCTTTCTCTCTAGACAGCCTGGGAGACATTTTGTTCTTGAACTATATGTCTGTCCGTTTTCTTTCCTTCAACTGATATATTTCAGTTGCAAAAAGCTGGGGAATCAAACTATTTTAGCAGTACAGCGTAGAAAACTTCATAAAATTCCTCTGTATCTATTCATACCGCGCGCTAGAAGCTAAACTCACACTTTGCTATTGTTTTCAAGCACCATGTGCCGTTGAAGTTGAGTTGCGCGTGCGTTAATGATGTCATGGCTTGCCCGGGAACTAGCTTGCTCAAAATTCAAAATGGCGGGCTGGAGGATTCAAGTTCGCTCGATCCATTGAGAAAACAACATGATCCTTGAAGACATGCTTCACTTATTTCCACCTTTATATGCACTCAAAGGTGAAAGGAATACCTTTGAATATGTTTTTATAAACTTAAAGTGGACCAGGTGAAAAACATGCTACTACAACAATCAAGTCCGAAAATGAGCGTGACACTTCACTTGTTGCTGCTTTGCTGTCACTTTGATCAAAGTTGCGTCTTTGGAAACAATTAAAACAGTGAAAAGAGGAGCTTTTGAAGGGGATTTCATTAACAACAGAATCAACCAACAAACTGTGTAATTTTTTTTTTTTGTTTGGGAGTGGAAGCGGTGGATGAATTATTTTCTTGAAGCGCTATGAACATTTAGTGATGGAGTACGTGTTTAAGATGACTATATCTACAAAATGTGTATTTTCTTGTCCTTATAGTAACTTCAACGAGTGCATGTCCTCAACATTCTTGTGTGACTTGGAATCCTTCAAACAGTGCACTTGTATTTATTTTTGGTATACCTACGTGACCTCCCTAAGTTATAGTATTTATTTTTCTAACAAGCACCCTGTCAACGTTTTGTGGGACTTTTGATTGATTTATATTACTGCCTGATCAAATTCATGACATATGTCCATGGATGTTTGAAATGGATAATTTGGGTGGCAAATTCTACAGTTATCACTTTTTTTGCATGGCAACTTCCCAAGATCACGAGCAAGAGTATGTTTCTTGGTAGGATATTTAGGAGCCCAGGTGGCATATGACTCTTGCGAATCCTTTCTAGGATCCCAGGTGGGATGCACAATGTCCACCTAGACTCCCGGGTGGGATGCATAAGTCCCACTAAGATACTGGGTGGGATGTAGAAATCCCACCTAAGATCCCGGGTGAGATGCTGGAATCCCGCATTTGATGCGGGATCCCAGGTGGGATCAAATTTTCATCCCAGGTGGGAAAGGCGGGATCCCGCCATTCCCACCTGGGATCCCGTGCGGGATTGCCGGGATCCCGCCTAGATCCCACCTGACATTTTACCTGGGATGAAAGTTGAATAACTGTTCAGAGGCAATGGCACAATTATTATGAAAATAGGAAATTGTCCTGTTTGTGCACTAGCAAACATATTCTCAAGGACAAATTTGCACATAAAAGTGCTTGAAGAGTACTGCAGTCTTAAATCAATAATCTAGCCTCCATAGAATAAAATTCAAGAATGCCAAGTTGAATTAAAACAAACAAAACAATTCAAAATAACTGATCAATGTTAGTGAAGGTAATTTTGAACTTCAAACAACAACAATGGTTAAAATTAGTTAAATCAATTGTAATTAAAGTTGTTTGCTGTGATAACATATTTTTATTTCACTCTTAGCATAGCAAATATAGGTAAAAATAACCCACGAATTCTCTTATGCAAAACATGAATAGCTTAGGTTGGTTTCAAAATATATTTTGATTTGTCAAATACAATTTCTTTTCACTGCGTTATCAAATAAAAGAAACATATATGCCAATAACAAAGATTAGTTCCGTCCTTGCTTAAATTTATTTCCATTCAAGCTTTAATAATTCTTCCTCCATGAACCTAATCCCTCGACTACGAAAGTCATGGACATACTTGCTTGGTACTATCACAAGTTTCTGTTTCTGTTTTTAAGTTTGGGTCTCTATTGAAAGTAACTCGAAAAAAAGAGGTCAAATATGATTCCAGATACAATTCAGGACTTATCACTAACTAAAGCTACACCTCCAGGTAAAAGGAATGAAAAAAGCTATAATAGGTAAGCAATTTAAGCTTGTCATAAATCCATCAACTTTCAGGCAGATGGTTAAAACATTTTGCTATCAAAAGGTGCAGGGTAATTGCTAATAAATTGACAAGAGATGTCATCTCAGATGCTTAATACCAGGCCTGGTCAACATGAGTAATTTTTTTTTCTGCTAACAGACCACTGTCACATCAAAATTTGATTTCATGCAAGCCTGCACTGTTCAGAGTCAATGGCACATAAGGAGATATTGTTGTAAACATTGTCATTTTTTGTCCTCCCCTATGCACATTACAAATATTTCCGAAGAAAAATCTGCACATAAGAAATGCTTCGCCAGCGGGTGTTGTTAGACGAGCATGCGCGTCATGCTCCTTGTCTTTTCCTTTGTGGCTCTCCACCATTGTTATTCTAAACGAAGCTGTTGTTGGCATTAAACGGTAACTGATCGCTATTTGCGGGTTGTCCTTTCCTCATTACTGGCGTGGTGGCAGCGGTACTTCGTATCCACTCCTCGACTGAAGAGAAAGCCAGCTCCTTGATGATTTTTCCACCCGTATTCCATATGAGGAGATAGCGAAGCAGCTCTGTCTAGAGCTTTTCTTTCAGTTACTACAGTCAGGAAATCGAAGCTAAGTACACTCCATTTATCCACTTTCTCTCTCGCTGGATCGTAATTTTGCCAGCTTTCTTGGTGACGGCGTCACATCCATCTCATGTCAAAAACGCCATTCCCTATTCTCAATTTCTTAGACTTCGACGTTTATGTAGTGACGACTCTGATTTTTCCAACAAATCAGAGGAAATGTGCCAGTTCTTCGAGAAACGTGGCTATCCTGATTCTGTGGTTCAATCGGGCCATCACCTCGCCCAGCAGATTGATCAACAGTTAGCACTACAGACGTCACAAAAGGAAAAGAATGACAGAATTCCATTCACACTCACATTTCATCCGCATAATAACCCAGTTAAAGCCATCATTCTTAATAACTTTAAGATACTGCAAAATGATCCAGAAACTGCTAGAATCTTTTCGCAACCACCGCTGATTTCATTCAAACGCGACAAAAATTTAGGTAACTTTCTAGTTAGAAGAGTATTCAAAACAACTGAACAACCTGGCACTTTTTAATGCGCGCGCTTGCGATGCAAAACTTGTCCTTTCATTCAAAACACTGACAAAATATCGGGCCCTAAGCGATCTGTTAAGATCACTGATCGTTTCACGTGTACCTCCGCGAATGTTACCTATTGCATAACCTGCACATTATGCAAAAAGTTATACATCGGCGAAACAGGAAGACGACTAGGTGACCGATTCCGAGAACATCTTCGTGATGTTGAGAAAGATGACAAAGACGCATCCAAACCTATCGCTCGGCATTTTAATCTCCCTAACCATTCCAAACAACACATGTCGATCTCCGGCCTTTCCCTACATCAAGGTACCACGGAAAGCCGTAAAAATCTCGAGCAAAAATTGATCTTTCAAATCGGCACTCTTAATCCCCACGGTATCAACGAACGCTTTTCATTCAATTAATTATTCCTGTTTTTCGCGTTACCATGTTACCACCAATAGCGTAGCTCCATTTTCTGTATATAAACCATACACAACCCTCAGAAAATGAATCTCTCTCGACAGACCCCTCTGTTATTACTGCCGAACTGAGGAAATTCTACTCTAACCTGTATACTGATAATTCAAGTTTGAATAATGCGCAATTAGATTCTTTCTTGAGTAAAGTTTCTCTACCAAGTCTCACTGATAAGCAAAAACAAACTTGCGAGAAAATGTTAACGATCAACGAATGCTACAATAGCCTAAAAACGTTTGAAAAAAACAAATCTCCCGGTAATGATGGCCTTCCTGCAGAATTTTATTTGATGTTTTGGCCAATTCTTGCAAAACATTTAGTGGCTAGTCTCAACCATGCCCACGAGCATGGAGAATTGTCCAATTCTCAGAAACAGGCTGTGATTACTTTATTGGAGTAAAAAGATAAAGACAAAAGGTTGATAAAAAATTGGAGGCCCATATCTTTAATAAATGTAGATACAAAAATCGGATCTAAAGCCTTGGCTAAGCGACTAGAACCTATCTTACCTGACTTAATCCATCATAATCAGAGTGCATATGTCAAAGGTAGATCGATTTTCGATGCCGTTAGGACGATCGACGATGTCTTGGAATACTGCGGTCGATTTGACATGGCAGGTACTTTGTTAACTATAGATTTTAAAAAAAGCCTTTGACTCTATTAACCATAAATACTTATTTAAAGTTCTTGAAGCTTTTAATTTTGGACCCTTATTTGTTCAGTGGATTCGTACTTTTTACTCTAACGTATCGAGTTGTGTCCTTAATAACGGATTCGCTACAGACCATTTCAATGTGGGCAGAGGGGTGAGACAAGGTGATCCTTTGTCTCCGCTTCTATTTATTATGTGTCTAGAAGTTCTTGCATGCTGTATTCGGCAGAATAATAATATTCAAGGTATAACCGTTGGAGACGACGAAGTCAAACTTGTTCTGTTTGCGGACGATATGTCTTGTTTTCTGACAGGCAGAGGGTCGTACGAACACTTAGTAAAGTGTATTGATTATTTCTCTTGTGTCTCGGGCTTGCGAGTTAATGCAGAAAAGACAAAATTTTTTAGCCTAGGATGTCAAAAACGAATTGGGGGTTTCCTTCATGATTTCAAGACTTCATTAAAGATTCTTGGCATTTATTTTTGCTACAATGAGACGGCGAGGAAAAGACAAAATTTTGATGAGATCTTGAAATCTATCAAAAGAACGTTAAATTTGTGGAGGTGGAGGGGGCTCACACTGATAGGCAGAATTCAAATTGTGAAATCTTTTGCGATCCCCAAATTTATGGCCAAGGCATCTCTGGTGCATGTTTCTAAAGACCTGATACAGGAAGTGAATAAGGAACTTTATAATTTTATTTGGAGGGGTAAGGACAAGGTCAAGCGTGTATCCTTAATTAATGAGATTGAGTTCGGTGGGTTGAAGATGCTTGACATAGAAAGTATGTTAAAGACTCAGAGAGTTATGTGCTTGAAGAAATATATTGAGGATTATCCCAGCTCCTGGAAATTATTTCTGGACAGTTATTTACATAAAATAGGTGGAAGATTTATTCTGCAGTGCCAGTTTGATCTTAGTAAGTTACTTTTAGCTCTCCCTGTTTTTTACAAGGAGTGTCTTGACGCATGGTCCTCTCTAAATAAGCGAGATGTTATTACCTATCAGGATATAATGAATCAGGTAATTTGGAATCATAGGAATATTCTTAGCGAAGGGAAATCTCTTTATAATTCTTTTCGGCATAAATGGGGAATTGTTAAGGTTGGTGACTTGGTTTCTAAGGATCGCTGTTCTCTCAAGAGTGATATAGTTTTGGGGATAAATGTACCAAGTCAACTTTTTGCTTTGATGGGAGTGACAAATGCAATTCCTATGAAGTGGCGTTCTATGGTAAGGGAGAATGTTTTCTCTAAGCCATCTATTCTAAAAGAAAATGTTTTTTATTTGTCTGTTAATGGCGCGACAATACATCTTTGTCACGCTTCCGCCATATTGGATTCATAACGAGGCTAGCCGTGCATCATTTCCAAGATGGCACACTACCATTGTTGTGTACCAAACTGCAACAACGACAAGCGCAAGGAAAGCGATGAAGAGTTAGGATTTTATAACTTTCCAACAGAAGAAAAACTACGAAAGGCATGGATAATAGCCATTCGGCGTGACGAGGGTCCATTTTTCAAGGTATGAACCGTAGAAATAAAGTCCATAACTACGAACTGTCTTCTTTCACTCCATGATAAAACTGAAATTAAATTATACGACATTTTAACATCAAGCTTACTCAAATTCTTGAAGCTTAATTCTATATAGAACGTAAAAGTTTCAATATCAGTTTTTTTTAACGATGACTGAGCTTATCAATACGTTTGAGTCAACGGAGGTAATTTTTAACTTCATTAAATTCGCTGCTAGTCAGTGTAAAGGCTCTCCATATAATTCAATCTCTGATCATAATTTTTTTGGCTTGCCATGGTATACAGATACAAAAGGACTCTACACTAGTGTGTTCAGAACATTTTAAACCAGAAGAAATTGAAAGAACATTGGTTGGAAAGAAACGGATAAAGAAGCAAGTAGTACCATCAATATTTGCATAGTCTAAACCTAAACAAGAGCGATCAGAGAATTTGTATCAGCGAAGAAAAAGGCTTCGAACTGACACACAAACGCCCTTGAGCAGTGACGTGGAGGTCAGTAATGACAGTAATGACAGGGCTGGATCTGCTTCCCCAGTACGATCATCAGCGGAACCCAGCAAAGAAGAAGATCTTCGTAATAGGATAGCAGAACTTGAGGGAAAGATAGCAGTTATGTCCCTGGACAAATTTGGATTAGAAAGATTTTCCAGTAACCCAGAACAAATCCAGTTTTACACAGGATTCAGTTCTTATGAGCTATTAACATCTGTGTTCAGTTGGTTGGAGCCTTATGCAAAGAGCATGACCACATGGTCTCAAGTTCAGCGCATTAGTATATCCCCAGTCGCTTTTAAAGGCAAAACCGGGGACCCCAGTACAAAGTGTGCTTTACCACTAATTGATCAGTTTTTTTTATTTTTAGTGCGTGTTAAGCAAGGCTTTCCTGTTGAAGACTTGGCTGTAAGATTTAAAGTTAGTCCCAGTACCGTTAGTAGGGTATTTTTGACATGGGCTAATTTTCTTTACTTTATGCTGGGTCAGATACCCATTTGGCCCACAAAGGCTCAGGTAAAGGCCAACATGCCTGATTGTTTCAAGCGAACATACCCAAACACTTGTGTTATATTGGACTGCACAGAAATTAGGGTGCAGACCCCAAGTTCTAAAGTTCTAAATTCTGAATTTTATTCCTCATATAAGAGCCACACCACTTATAAAGGCCTAGTAGGTATTTCCCCAAATGGTGCAGTGACCTTTGTGAGTTCTTTGTTCCAAGGAAGTATGTCAGATAAAGAGATTACTCGTCAAAGTGGAATTCTCAACTTGTTAGAAGAAGGCACTGAAGTAATGGCAGATAAGGGGTTTTTAATTGAAGACCTTTTGAAAAAAGTAAATGCAACATTGGTGATTCCTCCTTTTTTAGGAAAAAGCAAGGGTTGTAATGTTTCAGGAGGTAAGCAGTTCACAGCTTCAGAGGTTTCTAACACTCAAGAAATTGCCAGACTTCGTATACATGTTGAGAGAGCTATAAGGAGAATTAAGGAATACCATTTCTTTGACAGAGTTCAGCCTCTTGTTTTAGGTGGTTCAGTAAATCAGGTCTGGGGTGTTTGCTGCTTTCTTACAAATCTAAAAGGACCATTATATTGACATTACAAATCAGCTTTCATATTTTGTATTGTGGTCTGAAGGTCTAGAATAATTGTGATAATATTCGTCATTACAGGGTTGTAAGGAATGGGTGAGTGGTTGAGAGCTTGGCCAATGCCATGCTTACTTTTATGTCAGCTCTTATTTACAAAGGTTGCAGACAGGCTGTGTTGGCATGATGTTTCCTTATTGAAAACGTTTTGGATCCCTTTTTCTCTCCTTCACCCCCTGCCCCCTCCCACTAAATAATGACTGCCCCCAAAACTGATCACTTGTTCGAAAGTCATGTGACAGTGAACTATTCCTTTAATATTTTCTGGTATAGGTTTTTTTCCACATATTTTCTCAAAAGTTTCTTCATCCTTCTTTGCATCCGAGCATGTACATCTGGAAGTTGTTTGGAACAGTTGATACTTCTGGTGGGCATTGATTGGCTGCGGTCTGAGAGAACCTGCTCGCAGGCTATATCACTGTCAGCATTTCATTAATTTGTGAACCATAAATTCAAAATAAAAGTTATCCAACTTGTCCTTCATGGTTGTTAGCATTTCACTGTCTGATCTGATTCTTTCTAAGTGATAGTCATTCTTGCACCACACAAAAAAGTCAACCCAGGTCGTCTCCGAGAGAAGCAGAGGTCCATTCACCTGGTAGTAGTAACTGTGACTTTTTTCAGTTTTAGTGCACCATTAACTTCTTTTAGGTAAGGCAATTCAACAACAGAGTCAGACAAAGAGCATTTTATTTCTAGCGTGCCCCATGGATTTGCCTCACTCGGATCGTAAACTCTGTGGTCAGGGGAACAGGCTAAATGGGGACATGAAGGATTAATAATAATGCCACATGGGTAAACATTTAGATGCGTAATTTCGGCGTAGCTCGTGGCTGCATTTTCCTCATTCTCAACTCCATATTTCATTGCGGCTGTTTGAATTGTTTTCTTCATGAAGCGCTCAGCAAGTAACTCGAAATCTTTTTTTCGGCAACAGACATCCTTGAACTTACTTGCTGTTAATCTTTGCGCCCGGAGCTCATGCCACATTGAGTCGTCTGCCTGGTTCCGAGTCTCTTTTTCGTACAAATTTGCTTGATCGAGAGACAGTTGTAAGCCATCTATGAAGTTCTGCTGTGACATGGTCAGCACAGTGGAGTAAGCTTGGTTTACAGGAGGTAAGGTAAATATAGGAGGATCAGCTGCTTCAATGTTTACGTGTACTTTAGGCCTATTAGACGGTTTGACTCTTTGTTGATATGAAAGCATAGACCCTTTAGAGACATCTCCAAACTTACAGCTTACTTTACTGACATCTTTGCTCGCGGGTAAGGCACTATGTAGCTGTATTGATGGAAAATTCTCGATTGCAGTCCTTAAATTTTCGACAACAGATAAGTCCCCTATCACATTAGGAATAGGATTATAGAGATTGGAACGAATTCCATCTGACCGCTTTGAAGATGAAGTCGGCATTTTTACTTTTTGAATTGTAAGTTCTTGTACCTCCCCTGGATTTATTCCTTGAGATCTGTTTGGTATATTCCACGTTTGGGGTAAAGACGTTTTGGAAATGGCAGGAGGGACAGTCTTAAGACCAAGTGCCTGATAGTGAGCTAGAAGATGAAGTAAACCTATTATGTGATTGCATTTGCCCATGCCTGCTTCACATCCACATTGAGCTGAGAGCACCTTGGTTGCAGGGGCCGCTGCTAATGTGACCTACACGGAAAATTGCATCAAACGGTATAAGTACGACATTTATGTGAGTCAAATTCCACATAAAACTTGATAATCGACAAAGACGCTAACTTCATCACCCTACCTGTAATTTCCATGGTTCGTCGTTTTTCCTTTGTGATTTGTAACTTCGTGCCTTGACAACAGCCTCGTTTTTGCCGGAAGATTTTACTGTGAAAATGATTTTCGCTGTTACAAACAATACATATGTTAACTTACAGAGATTTTAGTCCACGTTTTGCTAATACAAACCTTTCACGTCGAATATGTATCCTTCGCAAAAATTACTATAACCTCGAATCAAAACTTTCTTTGGTACTTTTGCTTCTTGTTTTGCCCATTCTTCGACAAATCGTAAGCTTATTTCGGGTACATTTTGTAAGGATTTGCTGCAGCACGACGGTTCACACGATGCAGTCGCCATCTTTGCATGGCTACTTATGCACGGCTAGCCTCGTTTGGAATCCAATATGGCGGAAGCGTGACAAAGGAGTATTGATCTTCTTGATGCTACTTCTAAACTGCTTTACAAAGAATTTTCCTCTCGCAAAGGGTCTCCCCCTCTGCTCAAGCCAAATTTCGAGTGGAATACCCTATGCTTTCTAGGGACTGGAAGGATGTTTACTCATTGGCTTTCAAGGTCACTTTGGACACAAGGCTTAGAGCTTTTCAATATAAACTGTTAAATCGTATTATTTTCACAAACGTCAAATTGTTTGCTTTTAAAATGGTAGATTCACCGATGTGCAATTTTTGTGATGTCGAAGAAGAATCCCTTGAGCATTTACTGTTTACGTGTAAAGTAACCGATCTTTTCTGGAAAGAGGTGTTATCATGGTTAATTCGCAATGTTAAGGAGGGCTTCGAATTATCATTGTCAGATGTTTTGTTTGGTAAATTTGATATTCAAAACGATTTCTTAGTTGTAAATCATATCCTTCTAGAAGCGAAATTTTTCATTTATTGTTGTAAACTACGAAAAACCATTCCATTGATTGACGTTTTCAAGGTCAAACTAAGAGCAACTCATGACTTGGAACATTTTATTGCTAAGGAAAATGGCAACCTTTTGAAACATCTAGCTAAATGGGAGTCATTTAGCTTTATTTTTTCGGAAGCTTCTCTTTCTTAGTAAACGGATCGGAATATTATCAGTCAAGCGCGGCCTTTATATAGTTTTTAGTTTTTTTTGCTTTTCATATAGGGAATATAATGTTCCCACGATGTTTCTTTTTTTTTTTTTTGTGAATTATGACCATAAGTAGAGCTAGTGCCGTATTGTTAGTCAGTGTTATTGTTGTTGTAGTAGTGTATTTAGTGTATCATTTGTACTGTTAGCGCGGTAATTGTTAAAATATTTAAGTAGTCCAAGTATTGTATTATTAGTAGTGTTAGTAACACAAATGTTTTAATTGTAAAAGTGTTTTTTCTTCCTGTTGGAATAAATAAAATAATAATTAAAAAAAAAAAATACACAACCCTCAATTCCTCGATTCGCTCCGACGAAGGGCTAACGCTCGAAACGTCAGCTAATCGAATCCCTGTACGGTGGTCAATTTACATTATGAACTCCGTTGATAAACCAAATTTACAAGGTTCTTAGTCGCGTGCTACCTCACTGCTCCCAACTCATAGATCCGCTCAAGACTTCCCTGGCCAACGAACAATCCCATGACATCCTGCAGTGGGACAATGTCATCTGCCTGTAAAGCGCATTTGATCATATCCACATGGAAAATGCACTATATAAGTTCTAAATTATTATTATTAAATTATTATTATGACAACCTTCGCCACGCATTTACCACTGCACAGGAAGCCCTTAAGTCTCACAAGTCCATTGTGCTACCACACCCCTCCGACCAACTTTGGATCGAGACTGATAGTTCTGTAACCAAACGTAGACTTGGTGCTACTTTAGATGTTGCACGCAATGGCCGACTACACCTAGTGGGATTCTACAGCGCAAAGCTGCGCAAGCACCAAGTAACGTGCTTACCCTGTGAAGTCGAAGCACTATTCATCGCCGCCGCTATCAAGCACTTTAGCCCGTTCATCATCCAGTCCAAACATCGCGCGTGCGTCGTGACAGATAGCCAGCCCTGTGTCCAGGCCGTCAACAAGCTTTGCCGAGGAGAGTTTTCCGCCAGCCCTCGCGTTACCTCCTTCCTGACCATTGTCAGTAGATATCAAGTGAGTCTGCAACACCTTGCTGGCAGTGCTAATTTACCGTCTGACTTTGCTAGTCGCAACGCTCCCGACTGCAGTGCACCCCATTGTCAAGGCTGCTCTTTCATTCTCGACACTGAGAATTCAGTCGTGCGCAATGTGTCTGTCCAAGAGATCTTGGTCAGTGCCAAGCGTCTACCATTCACCAGCAGGCCCGCGTGGTTTAGTGTCCAAAACGAGTGCCCCGATTTACGCCGCGTCTGCGCTCACCTGAAACAAGGCACCCGTCCATCAAAGAAACTAACCAACCTCAAAGACGTAAAGCGGTATCTTAATGTCGCGTCCATTTCTAAAGATGGCCTGCTCGACGTCCAACGTCAGCAACCATTATCACTCCCCAGTTAATTGATCGTGGAACCATGCTCCGTTCTTGATGGCTTACTCAACGCCCTCCACACCAAGTTAGACCACCCTTCTAAGCACAAGCTTCAAATGGTGGTACAGCGCCACTTCTTTTCCCTTGATATGAACACCGCCATAACTCGCGTGTCACATTCCTGTCACATCTGTGCCTCACTCCACAAGCTCCCACGCTCCCTCACCACCCGGTCATCTGATGACCCACCTGAGGTTGCAGGCTTGTCATTTTGCAGCCGACGTCCTCAAGCGCTGCCGCGAACTCATTCTGCTCCTTAGAGAGTGAACCATCTCCTACACTGCTTCATGCATAGTACCAGATGAAAAAAGTGCCACACTTCGTGACGCCCTTGCCCGACTGGTCGTAGGCCTACACCCCTTGGATGGTCCCAAAGCAGTAATACGTGTTGACCTTGCCCCTGGATTTGCCTCGCTCATGACCACCAGTGCACTACAACACCTTGGTGTTACCATTGAACTTAGCCGCGTTATGAACGCCAACAAAAATCCTGTTGCCGAAAAGGCTGTCTTAGAGCTTGAAACGGAGCTCTTACGCCAAGAACCTGGTGGGGGCCCTGTTACTGAACTAGGCCTCGCTATTGCCACAGCCCGTCTGAATTCACGACTCCGCAGCCAAGGCCTCTCCGCCCGCGAGCTTTGGACACAACGCAACCAGTTCATCAATGAATAGTTACCCGTGTCTGACATGAAACACATCATTGCAAAGCACACCAGCCGCCAAACTAACCATCCATGCAGCGAGAAAGCGAAAGGAAGCCGCAACCCAATCAGTCCCTCGACCCCTCTACAAGTTGGAGATCTCGTATACGCGAAATGTGACCGGGATAAGTCCCAAACCTGCCACAGATACATCGCCGTCCGCATCGATGGAGAGTGGTGTTTTATTAAGAAATTCGTAGGTTCTCAACTCCGCGTGACATCTTACAAGGTCAAGTTAGCTGAGAGTTACGGCGTACCCGCAACTGTCTCACCTGTGGACAAATGATTAGTTCCCCTACCTACGATGAGCACGACTACGGCTCGCCCTCTGCATCTCCCCCCCCTCCCCCCCCCCCCCTTATCAGTCACTCTTCGCTCCATCTGAGCTTCTCCGCTCACACAGTCCAGACCCTTCAGACTCCCCTCCCTGCCAGGTCGCCTCCCCACAAGCCTTTCCTCCTGATGTAACCAGCGACTCCCGTTCTCCGACTCCTACTTCTACCTTCCCTGTACAGACGGAACCTGAGTCGTCACTCCCTGCTGCCTCAGAGCCAAGACCTCAGCGCACCCGTAGGCCCCCAAAGTACCTACAAGACCACATTTTGGACTAGTTGGCTTATGCTTCCTGGTCTTTATACCCTGTGTGGCTAACTCTTACTCTCTAAGAAGGAGATTTTGACATTTCTAGGACACTCGTTCACTTATTAGTCTTGTAACACAATAGTTATATGTTAGGTTAGGTTTTTGTCGTTTGTTAACAAGAAAGCAGAAGAAGAGGTTGCGCCAGCCGGCGTTGTTAAGCGAGCATGCGCGTCATGCTCCTTGTCTTTTTCCCTCGTGGCTCTCGGCCATTGTTATTGTAAACGAAGCTGTTGTTGGCATTAAACAGTAACTGATCGCTATTTACGGGTTCTCCTCTCCACATTACTGGTGCTAATCTATCCAGAACCAGAAACACCAAAGGTTGTATAAATACTACATCTGCCAGAGTCTTTTCTTGAACGATTTCTGATTTCATCCCCACCTCCGTACCCACCGCCCGCCCGCCTGCCCAAAACAAATCTCGCCCCCTCGCGGGTTCACTGGGAAAATGTTCTTAAAGAAATACCATAAGAGCTTTATTAACTCCCCGGGCGGCTTATTTAATTCCAGGTCTCATTAACAGGGGGGGGGGGTATTAGAGAGGGGTCTTCATTGAGAGGGAGGCTTATTTCAAATCTCGCCGTTTTCGTGTTCAAATAGTTTATTACAAACTCAAACAACTACAGTGAAACTTTTATTAATAAGAAAAGATCAGCAAACAGTATTATGTGTTTGAGTATATACTGTATATTATGGGGAGCAGAGTTGGTGCAGAGTTGGCGCAGTGGTGACAGCGCTCGCCTGTCCCGGGTTCGATTCCCGGACTTGGCGTCATAAGTCGGCTGAGTTTGTTGGTTCTCTACTCTGCTCCGAGAGGTTTATCTCCGGGTACTGCGGTTTTCCCCTCTCCCTAAAAACCAACATTTGATTTCATTTGATTTATTTAGAGTTGATTTGATTTAGTCTCCCCAATTAGTAGAGCATCTGTGCTTGGCTAAATACATTTGAGACTTAAATAAAGTGATTATTATTATTATTATTATTATTATTATTATTATTTTATATTATTATTATTATTATTATTACTATTATTATCATTATTATTATTATTAGATATTCGCATCTTCAGAGGCAGTTATTTCATGCGTTTTTGTTTATTGGGAATAGCTTTTTAGATTTGTGATTGTTTTACATGCTTATAGATAATATTTGTAAACATTTTTATTCGACTTTTTTAGGCTAGTTTCTTTTTTTTTTTTTTTTTTTTTTTTGAAACCTTTTCTCGAAGCCGACCCATTACTTTTTTCAAATATTTTAAGGCTTCATGTTAAACATTATTATTATTATTATTATTATTATTATTATTATTATTATTATTATTATTTGTTTTGGGTCGCATGAAGTCGATTTCGTAAGAGGGAATAGGAGGGACTAATCATAAAATGTCAAAAAAGGAGGGTATTAGAGACGGGGGGCTTATTACAAAACGGGAGGCTTAGTAGAGAGGAGGGGGGTTTAATAGAGGCGGGGGGGGGGCGATTAATAGAGCTTTTGCAGTAAATAAATCGACTTTGTTTAACGAGAGTGACCCTTAACAGTAACTCAACTGACAAACCTGTAGCCCTCGAATTTGCGGATCGAATTGCAATTTGGAAATGTTGGTTTTTGAGGAGGGGAGAAAACCTGAGTACCCTAAGAATTAAAAACCTCTCGTGGCAGAGTAAAGAACCAACAACAAACTCAACCCACATTTAACGCCGAGTCGGGGAATCGAACCCGGTCCACATTGGTGAGAAGTGAGTTCTCTTACCACTTTGCCAACCCCTGCTCCCCAAACTTAGTAAAACCAAAACACAAACCAAAACTAGCATAAACGGGAAGAGTAAAAACCTGCTTCGGATGGCGGCCATGTTCTCTTGGCCTTGTTACAACAAGGTTAGCAAAGTGGAGAGGAAATGCTTCATCGGTATCTGTCGTATCTTCTTTCGATCAAACATTCAGCTCCCACCAGTTTACCGAGGATGTTTGCGATACGAGCCTTGTTTAAAGGGGCTTTGTTGCGATATTTTAGCATCGATTTTTGTTCCAAACTTCTCTACTATTGCAGTAAAAATATAAACAAGGGCCTTGGGCCACGGATGGTCAGGATAGAAAGGGGTTACAACTTCAGAAAAAAAGGCAAGCCGCTGTTTTCCAAATTTCAACCTTCTTGTCTGGTGAGATCACTTTGGGTATAAAGATGTTCTTAGTCTTGATTCAACCCGAATTTTGGTCCAAAGACAGAAAACCGTCCGCAAAGCTCCTTTAATGCTCCAGTTGTCTCGAGTCTGCTGTAGCTAAGTGGTAGACCATCCGAGCTTCAATCTTGAACAAAACTGCTGAAACAACTGAGCTTCCAAGCCTAAGCAAACAATAACGAATTGAGTTTAAAAGCCTCCCTCCCCGAATGAAGGTGTTCGTCGGTTCGACTCCTGTTGGGAGAAGTCGGATTATCTTTCCCGAGCACATATATCACTCACAAAAATACACATCGCTCATTTATTCACCAGGCTGAAGATATGCGATCACATTTCCCTCAGTAACGGTGGCATTTTAACCGCGTGTTTAGCAAGGTAATAAAACCGGAACCAAACCAACAGAACGAATTAAAACTCGTGACGATCATTTTGTGCACTGCGTCAATGCGTCTCTACAGTCAAAAGAACCTCAACAAATGTTTTACTCGTAACTTTTATTCTGGCAATTTTTTTTGCCACGTTTGCTTTTTTTTTTCTTTCTCTCTTCCATAACTGAATAGATCTCTGCGCACTGCATATAAAATAATTACCTAGAATAGGGTACTCTGTATATACCTCCCAAACACAAGGTAGGTTAATTTGAATGCTTTTCCTATGAGCAACTCAGTAAGCTTGCATTCTCTTCCGATATGCTCCGCATTATGGGATAATTATGCATACTTCCTACTTACCTACTGGTCAGCGGTCACGTTTGAAAGAAGTTATTCAAATGCAAATCAGCAGTGATATAAACCCCAGGAGGCGGCGTGACAATCAGTTCTTCTTTTCGTGCTTTACAAGGTCAGCGAGTTCGTTTGTATTTATCTATTTTACGTTCCTTGTTTTGTTTTCGTTTTTTCAAGGGGAGTTCCTTGTTCGTTTACTCACATTTTTTCTTTTCGTCGCTTTACTCGTTCTTTTAGCTTCCGTCGCTTATTTGGCGCTCGACAGTTCACAGCAAGAGTTTCGCTTGCCCACGTGGTGATGTCTTCGACAACCGGCGCTAACACTGTACCTTTGGAACCCAATGTGGTGATTGCGAATGAAGTTCACGACGCGGCTGAGGCCGACGACACAGACCACGTGGAATTTGATTTGGATGAGTTGAAGGAACAGCTCGGAATCGACAGTATTCTTGACAAGCTTAACGACCTTGCTGCAAAGTTCTGTAGCGAGAAATCTAGGACTGAGTACTCTGGTTCAGAGGCTCAAAATTCAAAGTCCTCTTCAGAAACCGCCGAAGGGGTTTTTGACCCCTCGGCCGCAGTAGTTTCACACGAAGTCGCATCGACTAATGAGCCTCACGAGGAGGAGTTTAAGCTCCCTTCGGTGTTCGAGGAAACCGAAAGTTTTGGGCCTGAAGTGGCTGAGGTCATTGCTCAACGTCTCAAGCAGTTTAAGGCCTGGGTCAGGGGGCGTTTATTAGAGAAAACGGTTTTTTGCGATATAACTGCCCAGGGGAATGACACTGAAACGAAATTCGGCACATGGGTAGTTCTCATCATCCTTAACATTTTGACGTGCAATAAACGTTATCTTAGATCACGTGGCGTGTCACGTGACCATTTCTTTGAAATCATCACTTATTTGAGGAGTAGGTGACTTTTGTGGGATATAATATCGAATAAAAACGCTTTTTCTTATGCGTATTAATTATTTCCAGCGTCTCACGTTTGGAGCGACCGTCCATCGTTCTCAACAAAAAAGTTGTGAGGGCAAAGGTCATTTTTCTTCCCAGAATTCAACCTTTAGCTGTTGATAATTTAAAAACTAAAACTCGTGAGCAATCACTCCAAGCGTAGAAAGTTAGATATGTTGGATTTATATTAAAAACGCTGATTTATTTATCTGTAAACTTAAAATCCGTCACCGCATCGCCGATTTAAGACTTTTTCAAATTTTGATCACGTGACTGATCACGTGATCAAAGTTATACGTTAAGGCAAACAAGGACAACAAGATATATCTTCAGGGAAAGTTTCATCCAGTTCTAGGCAATCTGGAAGAAGATATTGGCGATCAACCATATTTATGAACATATTTCTAAACCCAGGCCTTAAACTGCTTGAGGTGTCTATGACACATGCTCAAAAAAAGCCACGGATTCCAAGTTAAAGGATTTGTACGAGAAGTATAAGACTCCTGCTAATTGTAAATACTTGTGTGTGACTAAAGTCAATTTAGAGTTGTGGCACGATTTGTCTAAGGAGTCTAAATCCAAGGACCTCGGTCTTCAAGAGCTCCAGAAAGGTATTGTCAAGGCATCTCAGCCTATAATACAGTTGTTTTATTCAGCACTTAAAGCTCGTAAAGACAAGTCTTCAATGGATCCCAATGTTTTGCTATCTTTATTGGCAGACGCTGTTACCTTTCTGGGGCATGCCTCTTTTCTTACATCTCTTAAACGAAGAGAGTTTCTTAAACCAGATATCGCTAGGCCTTATCAGTCTGTTTGTAACAAGTCTAACGCCATTACAACTTGTTTGTTTGGGGATGAATTGCCCAAGCATATTAAGGAGATTGGAGAGGTCAATAAGATTTCTAGGAGGGTGTCTGGCCGTCCGACTTCGATTAAGAACATGATCAGTTCTTACAAGAGAGGGTCTGATACACCTAGCAGGAGCTACCCACAGAGGTCTGGTAGAAAGTCCACTTTTTTAGGCTTTTTTAGGCTTTTAGGCTTTGAAAAAATAACCAGCACCAAACCACAGAAGGACAAAGTGTAAACAAGGTGAATGTACACTCTGTACCTTGTTACAGGCTGGGGACTGGGTCGAGGGATGCATAGCGTGTAGACACGTTTTGCTCGCTCTCTGAATTTCTCATTGATTTTTTGGCTTTTTATGTTTATCTAGATCTTTCTATGCCCTTAAAAAGGAAAGACCGTAAAAGTAATTCAAGTATTTCTAGTTCGGATAGTGAATTAGGGTCTCCCGACGAGAAAAGAGTGAGAGAAAAGCTGTCAAGTTCAGGTTCTTCGAGCGACGGTTCATCGAACGCCCAAGGTATGACTGCTCAAGACATGGCATGTGAACTTGATACGAAAATAGATTTGGTGCTGAAGAGCTGAAGAGGCTGTCCGGAATTGATGAGAAGCTCGAACGGTTAAATTGTTTTGTCACGAATCTTGAAAAGAATTTCAATAAACTCGACAGCAGGGTCCTAAAGCTTGAATCCGCCCAGAAGGAAATGGACAAGAAGGTCGCCGAGGTACAGGCGAGTCAAGCCGAGCTGAATACCCAACTAAACGAAGTCAAAGATGCCAGTGAAAATGTTCAGAAAGTTTGTGGTGAAAAGTGTAAGGAAATTGAGGACAGATTATTGTACGCTGAGGTTTATTCAAGGAGGGAAAATTTACGTTTTTACGGCATAGACGAGCATGGCGAAGGAGAAGACTCAACTGCAGTTCTTCGTGCTTTTTTGGAGCAGAAATTAGGCGTTAAGTCCGACGGGATTGAATTTCAAAGAGTACATAGAATTGGCAAACCTAAAGGTGACGGCCCAAGACCTGTGATAGCCCGCTTCCTTCGTTACAGAGACAGAGAACTCGTTTTTTCGAAAGTTAAAGTCCTGAAGGATTCAGGTTTCGGCTTGTCCGCCGATTTCCCGTACGAAATTGTCCGACGGAGGAAATTACAAGGAAAGAAACTATATGATGCAAGGAAGGAGGGTAAGAGTGCATATTTTAGCCGTACGGAGCCTGATAAGTTGTATATTGATAAAGTTCTTTCTCCTTTATAAATGTTTTTGACGGCCGTTGATCCAATCTGAATAAACTTTAAAGGACATTTCTGTTTTTAAGTCAATGAAATTTTGTGTTAATGTAATTGAGAATTATTTCAGAGAGCTTGTGTTTTTCTTGGGAAAGATTGTTTATCTCCGCTACGTACCTAAATGTATTTCTGGATTTATGTGTTTATTGTTTGGTGTATATATTCCCTCGAGTCGTTCAACGATAGCACAACAGTTTTTTCTGGCTGTCGAATACCAAAGTGTGTTTGATCGTTTTTTGTTTGTGGTGGTTTCAAATCTCTGCTGTTATGTCTTATTGTTAAGGGAGGCATTGTATCATCGGATGTATGAAATGTCAATGTTCGTAATAATTAATGCGTATCACAAGGTCGCTGTTTTCTTTTGTTTCCGTGCGGATGACAATTTTCGTTTCAATCAGTTTTATTATCTAAATGAATGTAACATTTAAGATGCTTTCGGTAAATGCTCGAGGGATGAGATCTTTGGAAAAACGTAAAGCAGTGTTTGGATGGCTAATAAGGCAAGGTGTTGATATTTGTTTTTTGCAAGAGACTTATAGTACTAAGGAGGTGGAAAAAGTTTGGAAAACTCAATGGCAAGGGGATATGTTTTTTTCGCATGGCACCGTGCACAGTAGAGGGGTGTTAATACTAGTCAAAAATGAGTTAGAATTTAAACTAAATCATGTACGTCAAGACAGCCAGGGGCGGTTTATTGTGTTAGATGCGATAGTACAAGGTCAGAGATTCATCCTAACTAATATTTACGCTCCAAATAAGACTGAAGAACAAATTGTATTTTTTGATCAAATTAATGATGAGCTGGATATTATTCTCACAGATGATAACTGTAAAATCATAATCGGCGGCGATTTCAACGTAATGCTTGACCCTGATCTAGATGGTCATGGGGGTAATCCTAAATTGCGAGAATCCGTAAAACATATTGAAAATATTTGCCTGGCTCATGATTTAGTAGATATTTGGAGAGTTAGAAATCCGGAAACAAAACGTTTTACTTGGCGGCAAAAAAAACCTCTGGTGCAGAGAAGACTCGATTTCTGGTTGATACAGGATTCATTTCAAGAAGAGATAGACGACGTTCTTATTATACCTTCCATTAAATCGGATCATTCGGCGATCGTATTATCTATTAATAGTCTCGAGAATTATACGCGGGGGCCTTCATTCTGGAAATTTAATGCTAGCCTACTTGATGACAAAGACTACGTAGCCCTAATTTACGATAGATACCAGACTTGGATTGAAGAATTTAAGGACGTTCAGGACCCTAGGCTGTTCTGGGATCTTTTGAAATACAAGATTAGACAAGACACAATCTCGTATAGTAAAAATAAAGCAAAAGAAAGAAGGGCCATAATATCTAAGCTGGAGGAAAATTTAAAGTTAGGCCAAGAATTGTGTGATCAAAATCCAACAATAGAAAATTTGAATAGGTTGGAACTTTTGAAATCTGAGTACGATCGCCAATATGAATATATTGCTAGGGGAGCGATAATTCGCTCAAGAGCAAGGTGGTATGAATATGGGGAAAAGAGCAATAAATATTTTTTAAATTTGGAAAGCTCAAGGGGAAAAAAGAGTTCCATTAGGAAGATTTTCACGGAAGATGAATCTCTCTCGACAGACCCCTCTGTTATTACTGCCGAACTGAGGAAATTCTACTCTAACCTGTATACTGATAATTCAAGTTTGAATAATACGCAATTAGATTCTTTCTTGAGTAAAGTTTCTCTACCAAGTCTCACTGATAAGCAAAAACAAACTTGCGAGAAAATGTTAACGATCAACGAATGCTACAATAGCCTAAAAACGTTTGAAAAAAACAAATCTCCCGGTAATGATGGCCTTACCGCAGAATTTTATTTGATGTTTTGGCCAATTCTTGCAAAACATTTAGTGGCTAGTCTCAACCATGCCCACGAGCATGGAGAATTGTCCAATTCTCAGAAACAGGCTGTGATTACTTTATTGGAGAAAAAGGATAAAGACAAAAGGTTGATAAAAATTGGAGGCCCATATCTTTAATAAATGTAGATACAAAAATCGGATCTAAAGCCTTGGCTAAGCGACTAGAACCTATCTTACCTGACTTAATCCATCATAATCAGAGTGCATATGTCAAAGGTAGATCGATTTTCGATGCCGTTAGGACGATCGACGATGTCTTGGAATACTGCAGTCGATTTGACATGGCAGGTACTTTGTTAACTATAGATTTTGAAAAAGCCTTTGACTCTATTAACCATAAATATTTATTTAAAGTTCTTGAAGCTTTTAATTTTGGACCCTTATTTGTTCAGTGGATTCGTACTTTTTACTTTAACGTTTCGAGTTGTGTCCTTAATAACGGATTCGCTACAGACCATTTCAATGTGGGCAGAGGGGTGAGACAAGGTGATCCTTTGTCTCCGCTTCTATTTATTATGTGTCTAGAAGTTCTTGCATGCTGTATTCGGCAGAATAATAATATTCAAGGTATAACCGTTGGAGACGACGAAGTCAAACTTGTTCTGTTTGCGGACGATATGTCTTGTTTTCTGACAGGCAGAGGGTCGTACGAACACTTAGTAAAGTGTATTGATTATTTCTCTTGTGTCTCGGGCTTGCGAGTTAATGCAGAAAAGACAGAAGTTTTTAGCCTAGGATGTCAAAAACGAATTGGGAGTTTCCTTCATGATTTCAAGACTTCATTAAAGATTCTTGGCATTTATTTTTGCTACAATGAGACGGCGAGGAAAAGACAAAATTTTGATGAGATCTTGAAATCTATCAAAAGAACGTTAAATTTGTGGAGGTGGAGGGGGCTCACACTGATAGGCAGAATTCAAATTGTGAAATCTTTTGCGATCCCCAAATTTATGGCCAAGGCATCTCTGGTGCATGTTTCTAAAGACCTGATACAGGAAGTGAATAAGGAACTTTATAATTTTATTTGGAGGGGTAAGGACAAGGTCAAGCGTGTATCCTTAATTAATGAGATTGAGTTCGGTGGGTTGAAGATGCTTGACATAGAAAGTATGCTAAAGACTCAGAGAGTTATGTGCTTGAAGAAATATATTGAGGATTATCCCAGCTCCTGGAAATTATTTCTGGACAGTTATTTACATAAAATAGGTGGAAGATTTATTCTGCAGTGCCAGTTTGATCTTAGTAAGTTACCTTTAGCTCTCCCTGTTTTTTACAAGGAGTGTCTTGACGCATGGTCCTCTCTAAATAAGCGAGATGTTATTACCTATCAGGATATAATGAATCAGGTAATTTGGAATCATAGGAATATTCTTAGCGAAGGGAAATCTCTTTATAATTCTTTTCTGCATAAATGGGGAATTGTTAAGGTTGGTGACTTGGTTTCTAAGGATCGCTGTTTTCTCAAGAGTGATATAGTTTTGGGGATAAATGTACCAAGTCAACTTTTTGCTTTGATGGGAGTGACAAATGCAATTCCTATGAAGTGGCGTTCTATGGTAAGGGAGAATGTTTTCTCTAAGCCATCTATTCTAAAAGAAAATGTTTTTTATTTGTCTGTTAATGGCGCGACAATTGATCTTCTTGATGCTACTTCTAAACTGCTTTACAAAGAATTTTCCTCTCGCAAAGGGTCTCCCCCCTCTGCTCAAGCCAAATTTCGAGTGGAATACCCTATGCTTTCTAGGGACTGGAAGGATGTTTACTCATTGGCTTTCAAGGTCACTTTGGACACAAGGCTTAGAGCTTTTCAATATAAACTGTTAAATCGTATTATTTTCACAAACGTCAAATTGTTTGCTTTTAAAATGGTAGATTCACCGATGTGCAATTTTTGTGATGTCGAAGAAGAATCCCTTGAGCATTTACTGTTTACGTGTAAGGTAACCGATCTTTTCTGGAAAGAGGTGTTATCATGGTTAATTCGCAATGTTAAGGAGGGCTTCGAATTATCATTGTCAGATGTTTTGTTTGGTAAATTTGATATTCAAAACGATTTCTTAGTTGTAAATCATATCCTTCTAGAAGCGAAATTTTTCATTTATTGTTGTAAACTACGTAAAACCATTCCATTGATTGACGTTTTCAAGGTCAAACTAAGAGCAACTCATGACTTGGAACATTTTATTGCTAAGGAAAATGGCAACCTTTTGAAACATCTAGCTAAATGGGAGTCATTTAGCTTTATTTTTTCGGAAGCTTCTCTTTCTTAGTAAACGGATCGGAATATTATCAGTCAAGCGCGGCCTTTATATAGTTTTTAGTTTTTTGCTTTTCATATAGGGAATATAATGTTCCCACGATGTTTCTTTTTTTTGTGAATTATGACCATAAGTAGAGCTAGTGCCGTATTGTTAGTCAGTGTTATTGTTGTTGTAGTAGTGTATTTAGTGTATCATTTGTACTGTTAGTGCGGTAATTGTTAGAATATTTAAGTAGTCCAAGTATTGTATTATTAGTAGTGTTAGTAACACAAATGTTTTAATTGTAAAAGTGTTTTTTCTTCTTGTTGGAATAAATAAAATAAAAAAAATAAAAAAAAATAAAAAAAAATAAATTAAAAAATTTAAAAAAAAAAAAAAAAAAAAAAAAAAAAAAAAAAAACCTTGTTACAGGCTGGTGGTTTATCTGGGAATTTACCCAAATGGAGGGAGTTTACTACTGATCCATGGATCTTACTGCATTTGATGCTTTTTTTACGAGCACTATCGGTAAGAGCCTAGCCGCGCAAGGCCTGCATGGAAGGCGCTAGAAAAGAAAATGGAACTGAGGAAGCGGACGCGCGCGCTAACTCCCTCCCGTCCCGTCGCTCCCCTTTCTACGAGCTTCTACGCCCGCCACGCAGGCTAAGTCTTTGAGTATCACTCTGAAAATTTCCACTTGAGAATTGAACGCTCCGTTCTAATTAACGTCGCGGTCTCCGCAATCAGTGCCAGGAAACTGCAGGAAACCCCCTACCCTATTCCTCCATTATTTTCGTTTCCTTAATAGGAACTCGTTCCCAATTTCGGCTTAAAATGTAAGTAGTTTGCGCTCCAATTATCTGCTAGCTTCCCACGCAGTCGTGAGAGCCGGCTAATTTCAGCACCTTCTTCGCTTGTCATCGTTTCTCCATACAACATAACCCTTTTCCAACCGCTTTTCAAATCTCCTATCAAGTTCTGTTTAACAATTCCAGATTACGGATATTAAACTCTTTACCTTTAAAGCAGATCTAGTAGGAAGTTTTATTTGACTGGATCTTTTTATTTTTGACCTGTACATGTCAACATGTGTCATAGCCTTTGCACAGTTTTGCTGGTCAGGCCAATCCTACCCCACATCAAGTTTGTGTTCGATCACGAGTCCTGGTTCGATATATTATTGGAGACAGTGTGATGGACTAAAACAATATTGAAGGAATTCCCTTTTTTGCTATTCACCGATTAGATACTTATCTATACATGTATTGAAAAACAGAATTTTTTCTTATTTAGTTGTTCTGTCCCCTCCCACATTTTGTTCCCTCCCCTCCCATCCCATGACACAACAACCAAAGCAATTAGCATAGTCACGTTCAATGTAACGCAAGACAGCAGGCGAAGTTATTCTTGTTGGTTTAATATAACGGTCCGCGATGTTGAGTTTGTAGCTTGGAAAGGCCGTCAGTGTATGTTTGCATGTGGTTGTTTCAAAATTATTAGCATAATGTATTTTATGTTTGTGTGTCCCCTCAAGATGTATATAATATCTACAATAACCAAATTGCACAACTTTAACTTTAGAATTTGATATTTTCCATCTCGTGGTTCACAACGTGAATTAATGTAAATTTCACAGATTTTGTCAAGCGCGCTCTGACTGCAAAAATCTAGCTCACTGAATTCTATTTTGCTACAAGTTACAAGGTGTATTCAGTTAGTTCACAGACAAAATGTAGAAACTTACAAGAAAATCTTACGCATTCCAGCGTGATTAGAAGACATCCTTCTCTTGAGCCTTAATTTGCATATCGAAAACTAACCAAATGAAAGGAAATAAATCTCAAGAGTTTGGTCTAAATCGTGATAAAAAACCACATCAGAGCAAAGTCTATACTCCAATAAACTGGTATATTGCTTCAAACCGGCGGGTATCACCTTAGCTTCCACACACCATGAGCTCAAAATTGACGAAAATCCATGTGTTTACATAATTATCGTTGGTGTCAAAGTCTTTTGCATAATTCTAAAAATCGGCGAAAAGATATTTTTTTACCGTTCAGATTCTTTTACTGGCCTTCTAAACAATAAGTCTTAACTTCCTTTAATGATTGTATGCAATAAAAATCTTGTGTTGTGGTAAAACGTTGGATAAACGTGATCAGTCTTTATGGCTTGCGAGACCCACAAAGTAAACATTGCTGGTTGTAAGTAGTCTATTGAATAAATTTCGCTTTCGATCGCTATCAGTTCGGGCAGGTGAGCCAAAATTCAATTTGGGCCTGTGGCGGCGCAAAAATAAAGAATTGGAAAATAATTATAGCATTTATTAAACATGTGTACCAGAATACTAAATAGCAAGGACCACCGTTGCAAAATAGAAGAGCCGGATCCTGTAATAGATCTAACCAGCTATAAAATTGTAAACTAGAAAACGGTAAGAAACAAGCAAGGCTGGTTACACGGCTAGGAATATATATTCCTAGCCGTGTAACCAGCCTTGCTTGTTTCTTACCGTTTTCTATGTGTACCAAACCCTTTTCATGATCAAAAAATAAAGGAAAACTTTTTTTGGTCGCAGAGTCGAGAGGACCACTTCTAGCGGGACTGCCTCTGAAGTCTGATCCCACCCAACAGACTTACTCTTTATGCACCTATCAGTGTCAATCCCGAGGGGGGGGGGGGGTCGGGCAACCCACGGGAATTTGACTGTCACGTATATCCCTAGGGTAGGGATTTTGATCGGACATCATGTCCCCAGGGTGGGGAATTGGTACGTTATTTATTGTATATGACCGCCTTGCCTTGCTCCAGGGTGGGGGATTTTGATACTTTTGACAATTATTTTTTGCCCGGGGGTGGGGATTTTGATAATTTTTTTCAGAAAATGTCAAAATCCCCACCCTTTGCCCGACCCCCCCCCCCCTCGGGCTTGACACTGATGGGTGCACTACCAAGTGAATTACAAGGCCGATTGACAACCCTGGCTGGGACTGAAAAATTCACACCTGATGACTACGAGGTTTTCTATCTTGCTTAGGCAACAACAGCATTGCAGTTACCCACCGTCATTTAACCCGATCATCGAGGCAGATGAAAAAGGGAAGCCATGCAGTTTTCATTATCAATATCATTATCGTTATTTACTATCGTTATTGTCATTGTTTTTAGCCAAGTGTGGTAGCACTGGATATCATAATTCCATCATCTGTGTCGTAAAAGCAACCTGCTAAGACTCTTGCCTTTCCCACTAGAAGTTTTTTCTGAACGCTATAATTATTGTTATGGATTTTGCTGTTGTTTTCCTTATCATTAAGTATATTTTTGGGTTCAATGTGTCTTTAATGATGTGATGGTAAGTGCTTCCCATACTACAGTAATCATATGTAAGGAGTGACATTACTGTGTGCCTCGTCTATAGCACTCGTTGAGTATTTCAAAAGTAAGTCCAATCTACAGGGCTTCTATTAGAGAAATTTCCAGTTGTAGTTGATAACTGATCCTGTTTTCATTACAAAAATATTAATAGGGGCATTTAGCTTTGAGCCGTACGAGTACGAGATCAAGTACGACTTTTAAATTTCAAACGAGTTACGTCTCCAGATCCCTCACTCTTCGTCATTCGCTTATCAACAGAAAAGGAGAGTGTAAAAACAATATTAATGCCCCAAGTGATTATCTGGAGACGGTGAGTTTAAATTGAAAAGTCGTACTATACTCGTACTCAATCATGTATTAGTACTCAAATCTAAAGGTGGTGTTTCACATCATTCAATGAGTCCAATTTTAACGAAATAATAATGACTATAATCCCCCCTAAGACATGTTTGAAAATTCTGTACAAATAATGAATAATGTCATTAAACCAGACAATTACGCCAACAACGCCCGTAGAAAGCGCCGACATATAGATTGGTATTCCGGTGTAAGGGAAAGGGTTTGGGTCATATTAAGGTCAAAGAAAACTCCTTTAAATATAATAGAGCATTTAAATTGGCGCTTAAAGGTGCCGAGCTAGTGATATCATGATTACACCACCCTTGGTAGAACATTAATCAAAATTTTAGTTGATCTATAAGAATGCCTTTCTCAATTGAATTTCTCGTTAGGAAGTTTCAGTCTTGGAACCATTTTTTAATATTTTCGAATCACAAGAGTAACCTTTTAAACAGTTGGATCATTATTCGTATTTTGTACTGATAAAAGAACTCATTCTTGGAGTTTTAGGTGTAAATGCCTTTAAATCTATGGTATGGTATGGTATGGTATGGTATGGTATGGTATGGTATGGTATGGTATGGTATGGTATGGTATATACTAGTTATGCAACGCTTTCAAGTGGTACACCTAAAGGCTCGTGTGTATACCGAGAAAATACAAGTGACGAGTGGGATATTCCACGGTATACCACGAGAAAGGGTTGCATAACTATTTTATACCATGCCATAGAAAATACAGTGGCCAGCAAGGCCAGCATAATCAATGCGAGATACGCGCAGACTTGAATGGTTTTCCAAACGGCTTCCTAATGTCCACCCTCTTGACAGCGTTTTTAAACCTTATGAAAATTTTTATCAATTATAATTCATAACCAAATTACAGATAACAAAATATTAATGTAAAATAAAGTTATAGTCAAACGCTTGCAAAATTCGTACTAATTTTCAAGCCCTAAAACAATCTCAATGCATGATGGGAAGGTTGGGTGGACTGATACCGTTGAATTGCACTGATCGATGGAAAGGTTCGGTGGAATACTGACGAAAAATCAACGGCTTTCCTGCATTCTGATTCGCTGTATTTTGTATGGCATGGTATAAAGTATAGTGTAATGTAGTGCAGTGTGCTATAGTGCACATAAGACGTCCGTCAGTGTTTTCCATTTCCAAGTATAGCAGCCAAAAATTTTGATTATATAACTGAAAACAATTCCGAAAAAAATGAATTTTGCTGGGTAGTTTAAGAAGTACTCAACCTATTTCTTCCAGGACGAAAGATCAGAAAATGTCAAATTGTTTGACGATGGGTCAGCCTTAAGGCCTGGCCAAACGAGTGCAACATCATCCAACATTGTTGAATCCAACATTGTTGGACGATATTGCACAGTGTTGAACGAGGTGGCCAAACAAATGCAACATGTTGGATTCAACACTTGGTCTCAAGGGATTGGGACCAAACTTTACCAACCCCGTGCGATATTGTCTTTGTTAGCCCAGAAAATGCTGCGAGACCGATAACTGTACATAAAGCCTGGTTTTCACTAGCGACTCAAGCCTAGAGCGCTTATTTCACTGTGAAAACGGGCTTAACGCAAGCATAAGCATAAGCGCAAGCACAAGCGCAAGGATCAAAATTTTTCCTTTTCCTAGTGCTTGCGCTTATACTTGCATTCGCTTGCGTAGTGTTCGTTTTCACTTAGCATAAGCTACGTATGCTTGCGCTTGTGCTTACGTTGCTAGTGAAAACCAGGCTTAAGCCTTTCGACCTCCGCTTAAGACAATCTTCTCGCTTACTCTGGTCTACAGTTACAGCTACACCTTTTCCTTTCGCTTTCTTTTTGAAGAGAGATCACTTGTTTTAGTGCTCTCTTCGTCGAGAGATTGAAAACTTTGCTCGTTCGTGATACTGTTTTTTTGAGACACGCGGCAACGCGCGAAGCAAGTATAAACAATGAATACAGGTACCGCAAAGTCAGCTTAGTGGGCATGCACGCATTCAACATTGTTGAAAACAGTGGCCAAACGAATGCAACATTGTTGTTCACACCTGAGAACAAAAGAAATGTTGAATGATGTTGAAGACGATGTTTGATGAATATCAAACTTCGTCCAGCATCATCCAACATCATGCAACATCGTGCAACATGGTGGCCAAACGAGTGCAACATGTTGGATTCAACAATGTTGGACGATGTTGCATCAACATGTTGGATCCGTTTGGCCGGGCCTTTAGCACAAAGACCTTGAGTTGACAAAGTCTTAGTTGAATGCATATCAAATTAAAAGGCCGAAAATTCATAATTATTTGATTTACTTTAAGAAAAACAGCACATTTCATAGAGCGCTGATTTGCTGTCTAGACTCGCACGTAGTATCGACTATAAGCCTTACACATTTTTTGCCTTAAACATTTGCATATTGTATATTTTCGTGTAGGCATTTAGGGGTAGGTATAGTTGAAGTGTTATGTTAGTTTGACTTACACTGTAGCATTAAAGATGCTACTTTACAAGCATTACCAGGAACTGATTTCAAATTCATGTAATTTCTTGTTGCATGCCGCGCCTCGGAATTTCATGTATTTGTATATCAGAAGGATTAAAGATGCTACTTCACTCCGACAAGCATTACCAGTAACTGATTTAGAATTCATGTATTCTGAATTTCCTGTTGTATGCCTCGGGAATTTCATATTCTTTGTACATCAAAAAGTAGTTTCCAGGTGATATCAACTAATATAAGAAGTATCTTAAAGGGGCTATGTCATTGAGTTTTGGTAAGAAGCTTATAATTACAAGAAACAAAATGATACGATCATGCTTTTCTCTCCTTTCCAGAATAAACTTTTATGTCTTCCTGCTGGAGTTCTAAGATCAGCTTATATTCAAAAAATATTCTTGGTCTTTATTTAACCTGCGTTTTGATCCAAATACAGAAAAATACATTATAAATAGATTATAAAAATACGCTTCCCATTGTGTAAAGAAAATAACCCTAGCCTACGTGTAGCGGTACCCTCCCCCGAGGAAAAACTGGGTACGGCTTCACGTAAGCTAAATAACCCGAACCAAATGATTTTGAGGACGAGAGTTAACAAGACTTCAAACTGATATGTGAGATTTAAAAGTCAGTGATCATTAACATGAGACTGGATAAATTCAAAACAGTTGCAGTAAATATGAGCTCGCGAAAGTTCGTGAAATGGAAGCAGATCGATAATACCACGCGACGGCCTATGATAGTGAGTCAGAGTTGATATCCAAGATGGAGAGCTGGCGTAAGCGATATATAGTCGAAAAAAGTATCTGGAAGGTGATGATATCAAATGAATTTTAAGTTGATTTCAAGAGCTTTTGATTCAATAAAAGCGACTGAGATAACACTAAAAATCACTGAGTTGGAAGGAAAACATCTGATTAAAATCAGTCGTTTGCAGACAAAAAAAATTTGCACAAATAAAACTCGGTGAGAATATTCTGAGGCCGGGTGTGGATGTCTGCCATGCGAGCCTAAAAAATCGCAGCAAAGCCCTTTAAACAAGGCTCGCATGGCAGACATCCTGTATACTGGTGGGAGCTGAATGTTTGATCGAAAACAAAACTTTCATGCAAAAGAAGGTACGACAGATACCGGTGAAGTATTTCACTGGCTCTCCACTTTGCTAACCTTGCTTTAACAAGGCCAAGAGAGTAGGGCCGCCATCCGAAGCAGGTTTTTACTCTTCCCGGTTATACCAGT
>JAEMWC010000160.1:852500-857500 GCA_016490735.1 Pachyseris speciosa | reverse complement strand
TTAATCCAATTGTTCACGCAATCACGTCTATTGTTAATGCATCCTTTCTAACATGTTTTTTCTCCATCAAAATGGAAAACTGCCGGGGTTACACCAATTCCAAAAGACGGCGACCATGAACAGGCAAACAACAATAGGCCCATTTCACTTCTACCGGTCTTATCTAAGGTTTGCGAAAGGGTTGCACATAATCAACTCACTTCGTATCTGCAATCAAATGACACCCTATCAAAGTCTCAAAGCGGTAACAAGAAATGGCATTCGTGTGAAACTTCCGTCTTTGAAACAACTGACATAATTCTTTAAGTGCCCATAATGTCAAAAAATGTTTTTCGCTCATCTAATTCTACATTTCACCAAATGAACTTCTGCGAAAAAATTTTTCGATTTGGATAAAACGCAATTTTTTTTATAACTTTTTAAAGACATTCAAATTTGCCGCCATTTTGGTCCACCATTCGCACCAGTCTTCCTCGGTTTAAAGTGAGTCGTGACGTAGGTTCAGGAACACGTGATTTTGGGTCGTGACTTATCTGACTTGAAAACAACTGGGAATTTTGCTTCAGAAGGATAAAAGCGTGGAGGTCACTAAGGACATCTAATAAAGCTCACAATATCGCAAAAGACCCGCACTCGACCTGTGTGTTTACATGCACTCAAGGTCAAGTGTGGTTCCTGAACCTACGTCACAGACATCAATCACGTGGTCATTTTGAGCACGTTACTCTTGTGATCAGCGGCAGGGATCAACCGCAAGAAAATAGAATTTTGAACTTTGTAAAAATTCGTCAAAAACTCGCGTTTTATTTTTTCACCGAAGTTCATTTGATGAAATGTAGAATTGGATGAGCGAAAAACATTTTTTGACATTATGGGCACTTTAACGCTTTTGACAAAAAGAAGTTAACTGCTGTGGTATTCTTAGATATGAGCAAAGCCTTTGATAGTGTCAATTACGAGACATTAATTTTAAAATTTCAAGATGTTGGAACCTCCAGTCACACTCTCCAATGGTTTCGCAGCTGCCTGAGCAACAGGAACAAGTAGTACGAATCCACTCAACGCTGTCTGAGCCTTTGCCTGTGACCAGCGGTGTACCTCAAGGAAGTAGTAGATACGTGGTGTTTCACGTAATGTAATTATCATTTAGAGGTTTGATACGGCCGAGTAGAATTACTCTAACTATCAGAACACTACATGACAATTTGATTAAAGACACCACGTACCATGGAAGGGAGTATTTTGGGCCCACTACTATTTAGCATATACACGAACGATCTTTCCTCGATACCACAGAAATCCAGCACCCAGAGTTACGTAGACGATACGAAAGTCATTACTTCCTTTCAATTAAAAGACAACTTGGATGCAATTACTGATTTGAAAGACGACCTGTTTAAAATAGGAGAATGGTGCTCCAACAACCACTTGTTACTCAATCCTGGCAAAACCAAGTTAATGACATTTAGCAGCAGGCAAATGCGTGCAAAATTGCAATTTCACTCCTTCCCTTTATGGGAAAGGACATTGTCCCGACAGACACTACTAAAGACCTGGGCGTGATTTTCGATTCTAATTTAACGATGAACACATAATTAAAACTGCTTCTTCATGCATGTCCCGCCTCGGCCAAATAAACCGCGTCAAGCATGTTTTTGACAAACGTACACTCTTGATGATTATTAATTCTTAAGTTTTTAGTAAACTATTCTATTGTTCTAATGTATGGCAAACACATCGAAGCGTAACATTAACAAATTGCAGGCTGTGCAAAACTTCGCTTGCCGCATTGCGAGCGGCGCGCGTAAATATGACCATATTACGCCTATTCGTAAAGAGCTTAATTGGCTACCTGTGGCAAACCAGCTATATTACCGAAGCGCTACAATGGCCTTTAAATGTATGACGGGCCACGCCCCTGAATACCTGTCTTCAAAATTTTTACAGCGAGCCGAGGTAAGCGGTCGTAGCACCAGAAACTCGCAATTGTTGAACATTCCCTGGGAGAAAACCCCGAGGCGGCACAATTGTTAGAGTCGCACCATATCGAGACCTTTTCACTGAGGACACAAGATGCGTGGCAGTTTGAATTTGACACCCTTATCCGATATGCTATCACATTCCCTCAGTGATGTTGGCATGTTAACCATGTGTTCAGTAAGGTAACAAAACCGGAAAAATAAAAACAAAACGAATTTAAATTCGACACGATTTTCTGCACTCCATCCTGAGTGGGCCTTTACAGTCAAAAGAAGCTCAACAAACGTTTTAGACGTCACTTTTATTCATTTTTTGCCTAGCCTGCATATATGCTCTTCATTTGGGCAATTAATCGAGGCAAAAATCCTCTGCGTTGCCCAAATGAAGAGCCTGTATGCAGGCTATTTTTTGCCATGTTTGCTTTATTTTTCCGCTCTTACATAACTGAATAGATCTTCGCGCACTGCATATAAAAGAATTACCTCGAATAAGATACTTGTTATATACACAAATGAGGTTCATTTTATATTAATGCTTTTCCTATGAGCAACTCAGCAAGCTTCCATTATTTACTAAGATTTGTACATGCTTCATATAATTTTATAATATTTGCATAATATTTGCTTTAAAATGTCAAGAATGGGGTTTTCATCAATAGATGGAACGTCCGAGCGCCCTTTCCTCGCACAGCTATATATGTCATGGATCAACTTTATCCTTTGTTTTAAACTAATTATCATACATTACCATACATTATCATACATTACCATACCCAAAAACAAAACGAAAAAGATTGAAACCAAGGATAAAATTGAACCATAACACATACAGCTGCCAGCCTTTCTCTCAGTAATCGTGGCGCTTTAGCGAATGTTAACTGCGGTCAAACAAAGAAAAATGACAAATGTTCTGTGAAGACGAGGTTTACACCTTGAGATCTGTACATTATTTTACGAGTTACTGAAAACCTTTTAAGACTTCTTTATAGCGAAGTATGTGGAGATTGGCCGGCTTCTGTTTGAACGCCGGAATGCCTACCCGAAATCGCCTCACTGTTCCGAAAACTTTTTTCAGTAGTAAATGGTAAAGTTATATAGTACACTACCAGACTCACAACAAACCTATCAGCTTTAAACTCTCAAAGAAAAAACCTTATTTTTATCGGAATTTTCTTACTTTTTACGCTTGACTGTAGTTAAAATCGATTGTGACGTCAACCATTCGCCTGATCGCACTCGGCACCTGACCTCCAGTTTTTAGTTCGTCCCCCCTCCCCCCTCCGCTGCGATGTATATCTAAAAACGGTAATGGTGGAAATCCCAGATTTACGAATAATTGTTCGCGCAAAACCGAACATAGGGCAGTAAATTTCTAAATTAACTTCAAAATCGAAAGGCAGCCGCAATGAACTCCGACCCGTTCCATCGTTGATTTATCACGCCAGCAGTTAACTGTGAGGTATGAGGAAGTGAATGACATTTTCATACACCACGAAAGTCAGGGCACACGCTGGAGTCACCCTGAAAAAGATAAAACAGAAATACAAGGAGCGTATAAGATAAGCATTCAGCAGTGCGTGAAAAGTCGTGGGCGATTCATGCTAGTGTCATCCTGAATATTACATAACGCCTAGTTCACTGTCGAACTTTAAATAAGTCATGTGGTTGTCTGTCTGTCTGTCTGTCTTTCACTGCCGAACTTTAAAATAAGTCATGCAGTGTGTGTGTGTGTGTGTGTGTCTGTCTGTCTTACCTTCTTTAGTTCTTTCCTTCTCTCTTTCTTTAAAAACACACAGCTAGGGCACTATCAACACCGCTTATCCAGTTAGTGGACGATCCCTGTGTCATATGAATCTAAAAGAGTAGGGCTCGACCAGTTCTCCGGTATCTTCACATGCTGAGCACCGCATCGTTTTTAATTGACGATAGAGCGTATAATCTACGATCTTTGTTCATTAATATAACATTCAAGGTAAAAGTGCAGCCTGTCCAAAGCTAGCTCTAATGCGCAGACCTTATGATAACACGGAGCTGTTTGAAATGGTTTACAAGACTGATAACATACGGTAACAGTGTTTTGTATTTCCTTAATGTTCCTTTTACTGTGCTTATACGTATGAATAGGCCTTTATGACGCAATAACTTCTCCACCAATAGCAACATCTTTGCCCTACCTGAGAACATTAGGAACCAGTCCCTTATAAAATCCTTTGACTCCTTCGTATCTGCAATTTCCAAGGAAACCACACAACCAAGATGAGAAAATTGACAACAGGGCGAGGAAAGTCACAAAAAGCGCCAACAATAAACGCAAAGGTTTTTTGTTTTTTTGTTTCATTATGCTTATCATTGTCATTATCGTTATCATTATCATTTTTATTTTTTTTATTTTTATTTTTTTCCCATAAAAGAAAGCCAAACACGAGAAAGCTTAATAGAAATGAGTGTAATATTTCGTTAAGTAAAATTCTAATGTAATGCGCACGAAGAATTGCACCCAGGATGAAGCACAACGCCAAATCAAGCCAACGAATGGGAGAACATAAACAAAAAACTGTAAAAGAGAGAGAGGGACATGAGACAGATACACTGTAAAGTCTGTCATCTACGTGTTACAGCGTATGTCAACACTATGAAATAGGAATGAACGTCTTAGTAAGTAAGTAAGTAAAGCCTTTATTTAAAGAGGGTGGCACTTACTAGCCAAAGGCTAATAAACTTGTGGCCCTCAAAATACACAACTATTTACAATCTAATAAATATAGTAAACTAAAATATATATACATTTAAAATATAACAAGATTCGATATTAAGAGAAAAAAAATAAAAAATTATTAAATGATAAAATGATGCAAACATTGTTGTTCCTTAAAAATCTTGGCAAACATGTTCTTTTTAAAACATGCTACAGAATCTAATTTCCTAATTTCAATTGGTATACTGTTCCACAGTCTTGTTGCCGAAACAGCGAAAGAGCGTCCTCCCTCTGTTTCTCTTCTATATTTAGGACAAACAGCATTA
>JAEMWC010000160.1:790000-847500 GCA_016490735.1 Pachyseris speciosa | reverse complement strand
AAACGTCACTTAAACGCTATTGAGAAGCAGCCTGCAAAAAAGGCATCGGTATTGTATTCTTTTGACTGCAAGTCAAAACACTCCCCACCAGAAGACATACAGTCTAACGCCCCCTAATGGAATGAAGCATGTGGTGAAGAATTTAAGGAGACTTTCAAGCCGATTTCAGGTACTGAACTTAATTTACTTACATCACTTTAAAATGACAATTCTCTCTCCATGCAATGCAGATTGGTTCAAAAACACCAATCTTTTTCATTTACTTTAAATTTTATCTTAACTAACATTCAATTAACTTGTTCAGTCATTTAAAAAAAAAAGCCACGAGAGTAAGTAATTGGCTGAAGAAGGTAGTTTGCACTGCTTAAGTGCAATATCGGTCACAGAGTTGAAATTCAAGCTGCACACCATGGCAGATTTTGCTTCCCTTCTCTCTACCAGTAACATGTGCATGTACAATGTAGATTTATTCTCTTTATACCTCCTCTGCCAAAGCTTTTTCGGAAAAAAATAATAGTAAATGCAAAATCAAGATCCTGCCACAAAGAAAACTGTTACATTACACAAAGCATCTTACCGATCACTCCTTTGTACTGTGGTGCTCGTGCAACTCCCACTTGTGGACCCGTGTACTGAAGACAAAGACGTGTTTTGACAACCCATATTGGGTTTGTGACTGTTAGTGTTCCAATTCCTATTAACAGGAAATATTATCACTATCAGATCCAGCCACAATTGTTTAAGGGCAGGGGAGGGGAGGGGTATGGTTGTTTCTTGTACAGTAGTACGAATAGCATCATGGAGAAAGCACCATCTTGTGCAAAAAACTTTTGAAGAGGGGAGGGGTGGGGGTCCGGGTCATGTCACCATCATACCCCATCCCAAGAACATTTTTTTTTTAATATCTACAGTAGGTTCTCTCAGGGTATGCTCTGTTTGGACTACTCTAGTTACTCTTATTCCAGATATGATAAGGTGGAGTAAATAAATCAATAAATCAATAGTAAATCAATGATTAGTTATTCCAAATAGGAACAAGTCAGTTCACCGAATAAGGTTTTTCAAAAGAACACTTTCTGAAAGTAGAATACTCTTGGCAAAGGTGACCTGAAACAAGTGCAATATAACTGCAAATAGTCATGACCAAGTGGTCGACAGAGTGACTGAACTTAGGCTCCTTATGGGCCTGATAGGGTACAGACTTCAGTGGCACCCAATGACAAGTTTGGGTAGATATCTGTTCGGTGGAGGGTAGTTTGCCTTAGGCTATCAGCATTGATTAAAGAGTGCACTCTGATTTTCATGACTGAAACATGGCCTATACGTAAAAGATTCCCAAAAGAGAAATCAAAGTCCCTGAGGTTTTCGAAAGGTCATAATTGCTGTTTTTGGAGTCAAAAACGTCAGCTAGCATTTTCAGAAAGTAAAATTTGCTCTTAGATTGGTTATTTCAAAATCCTGCACTGAGAGTTGAACTTCTCAATACACACAAAAACACCAGGCATCTAGTTACTCTTTTAGAAATGAAGCAAAACCTTTGTGGTAAAGTGCCATTTAAAAGACATTAACAAATTCCCAGAGTAAACCCCAGCCAATCCCACAGGGGCATTCTGACTAAATCATTCTTCTTTGCCAGTGGCCCCTGTACGTACATGTGCCCTTGATCAACAGCTCACAGGTGGCACATGAGCATACACTGACTTCTATCAAGTAAGTTACCTGCCACACTCCCTGCGATAAGGTGCTTCTCAGCTCCCAAAGGTTTATCACTGTCCTTCTGCATCCATGCTTTTAAAACGTTATAACTGCATGATGAAAGAAGTAAAATTTGAACACCAGAAGAATCATAATGCTAGAAACACTCTTGAAATCAGTGGCACGAATAATCAAATCTGGAATCTACAATGTGTCTTTGCAACCCATAACTAAACAACTGTGCACAAAATGCATTGATGATACAAAAGATGCTGATTCAATAAACAAGCACCTCTTTTTTTCCAATGCAAAATACAGGCTTTATTTAAACATGAAGTATGTAACACCACACTACAATAACAAACATTATCATTCAATACATTTTTCCCTTCCTTTTCATTGGCCCAGAGTCCATCAAGTGACCTACAAATAACTGCCTACAAATCATGGTCTACTACTGCGCATTACCATCCAACTCTGATTTTGCTGCAAATAATATTCTGCTCGTGTGTACTGTAGTTGTGTCCAGGCATCAATGCTCTTCAAATTCAGTGAAAAATGGCGGACGTTTCATGCTTCCCGAAAGTAATTATGAAAAAGAAGCTCGGTGATCGAATGATAAAACTATTATTGAACTCAGTTTTCACAAAATATTTTGATTTGCCAGTGTCTCACAGAGCAATTATATTAAATACATGTAGCTAAAAACATTAGAAAGAAAAAGAAACAAAAGTCAAGCATGCAAACAAACAGGAAGTGACTAAGTTAGCAAGCATCTCTTACAAGTTCTTTTACATTTGTAACAGAACAAAAAAAATCACATTCATTGTTTTTTTATATACATCAATCCATGTTCATTTTACTCCAACAAGCACCTACCAGATAACTCACTGTCCACAGCCAAATGGTCAAAAAACAAGTATTACAATGTAAATTTCACTGATATTTTTAACCCAAAAACTCAGTTGAGAGAGCATATAAAAAGACAAATCTAGATATTGGTCACACTTCATCCTAATATAACAAACACACTTCAAGCATTTATGAGATTATCACAATCTAATGCAGAACTCACCTGAAAAAGTAAAGACCCCAAGCTGATCCATTACCCCAGACATTTGGTGTCACACCCTTCAACGAATTCAAAATTGCCTACTGAAACATTTTACCCAATGCAGGTAACACAGATTTACACTATAAAATGTACTTCACCAATTATTGCATCTTTATTCAATTTTATATATTGTACAAAATACAATTTATAATAAATATTTATTTCTCTGTTGAAAAATAACTAACTTAAAGATAAATATTACACACATTTTGATTCAAATTTTGGTAAAAACCCTACTGTTTATTATACACTGTGCTGATAAATTCACATAAAACATTTCAATTAATAAAAATAAAAAATATATGCCTCAACTGTATTTCTCTTCAGTTTGTTGGAGAACCAAACATTGTCCAAATAATATTTTTTTGGCTTTTAAACAAAACATTGATATCTATTTCTTGTCACAGATTTGAAATGGGCACCGCCTGCGGACCATGAGACCTCCAGTGTAACCTTAACTACTTAAAAGGCAGGGTTTTAGAGATCCAGATGTGGGGGATGGGATCAAGCATCATTGTAGTTTGAACATGGTACCTGGCTTTGAAGAGATCAAAAGGGTGCTGGACCAATCACCATTAAGGCATACCAAACCCCAAATTATTTTTTCATCTAACTGAGCCAGCAGGGGCACAGGTGTATTCCCCAGTTGATGCCATAAACTGTTTTGCATTCATGTTTACAAAGGCTTACATGTACCACAATGCAAAACAGTTTGTGACATCATACCAGGAATAGACCCTGATTCTCCTTAAACCTGGTTTTCACTAGCGACTCTAGCACAAGCGCAAGCATGAGTGCAAGCATAAGTAGCTTATGCCAAGTGAAAACAAAACACTATGCAAGCGAATGCAACCATAAGCGCAAGCACAAGGAAAAGGAAAAATTTTGATCCTTTGCGCTTGTGCTTGCACTTATGCTTATGCTTGCGTTAAGCCCATTTTCACAGTGAAATAAGCACTCTTGTGCTTGCATCGTTAGTGAAAACCAGGCTTTACTTAAGCTTGGTCATGTGCCAAATTGGCTAGATTTTGTAACTTTTACAGCCCATAAAAAGTAAGATTTGGTTTTAAAAGGAAGCAAAAAGGCGCAGTGCAAAGATTTATTTTAGCGTAAAAATTTTGGGGGGTTAGGGGCACTTTCAAAACCCTTAATCAATGAATACCCTGAAAAGGATGAGCTAACCTGATATAACCCCTTTAAACCGTCCGCTCTCACAATTGATCGCACAGCATCGACAAGTCCTCTGTATGCTGGTAGTTTACCACTCCCGTCATTCACTAGTAAACAATTAACATATACAATGCAGTTCACTAACTGATCAACTGATTCAAAAGCAATGGCAATGACTGGTAAACTTCAGACTTAAAAATAATCCGAGTGTCAGGTTGACTTCCAGAACCAATGCACTACAGATTAATAAAACCAACGTGTTTTGATTTTGACAGAGATGAAGTTCTTTACACCCACAAGCAATTTTTCTTTGATTAGTTACTTAATTGACAAGCTGTCAATGTAGTGTTAAATGTCAGTGGGGTGTTTTTCAACATTGTGGGATTTGCGGGCAAGTGTTTTCTCCTCTCCTCCTCTCCTGATTTTGCTCTCATCCCAGTTTCACCACAGTCAAAGAACAAAAACAGTGTAAAAGCTTTCTATGCAGGCTAATTGATCACTTTTTACTGGTTGTGTATGCTTTTTTGGTACGGGTTGCTAAAGGATCAAACAAAGTCATTTGTTCCAAGCCACTTACATGAAATGTTGGATGAACATGTTTGACGTAGATCGAACAGGAAAAATTTTTTCAATCCAAAGTCAAGGGAGGCGAGTGAATGGTCTAAATGTTCTTTGAACATCACGTTGGACGAAATTGTTTGATCATTCAGCTGGGGCTTTAGTCAAATGGCCATAGGTGTGTTGCAAGTAAAATTGGTCAATTTGCCCATTTATTAAAATGTTTCTCTGTAGTCAATGTCCTCAATAAGTCATTTTTTGTGAGGTTTAGGAGTTGGGAAAAGGAAATAAATTAATAAAATTAAATTATTGGGAGCAACTACAAAATACAAGGCCGCTTTGGTCCACCTCGTTTATGTGTGTCAAGGCTTTTGTAGAATGAAGCATACAGTATAACAATGGACACTATTGTTATTCAATGGTATGTAAATAAGTGGCCATGTATTCTGTAGTTTAGCCAATTATTGGCATTCACGTTGTTCGTTCTTTAGTGTGGATTACATATACAATTGATACATTTTTACGAGGCAGCACTCAATAGTCGTGTACTGAACTGTTTTGTGTGCAACTGGATCTGAGATATGCAGCATTATTCACTGCCTCCTTTCACCTTTTTATGGGTCCCTGTGTTGGTTTATTCTGTAGTTTAGCCAATTATTGGCATTCACGTTGTTCGTTCTTTTAATGTGCATTACATATACAATTGATACATTTTTACGAGGCAGCACTCAATAGTCGTGTACTGAACTGTTTTGTGTGCAACTGGATCTGAGATATGCAGCATTATTCACTTCCTCCTTTCACCTTTTTATGGGTCCCTGTGTTGGTTTATTCTGTATTAGTTTAGCCAATTATTGGCATTCACGTTGTTCGTTCTTTTTAGTGTGCATTACATACATGTATACAATTGATACATTTTTAAGAGGCAGCACTCAATAGTCGTGTACTGAACTGTTTTGTGTGCAACTGGATCTGAGATATGCAGCAATTCATTCGCTTCCTTCTTTCACCTTTTTATGGGTCCCTGTGTTGGTGTATGTTGAAAATCAAGAACTTTTGACGATTGTTCTTACAATGAGGTATCGATCGAGACGTTGTATAAAATACTGGATGAATTGAAAGCTGCAGCTGTAAACGTCCACCAGCGTGGACAGTCGTATTCCTCTCCAAATATAAAAATAAAATTAAAAAGCAATGAAAGCTACTTGAGGCACCTCACCTTGAAGCCTTATTTTTATCAAGTCCAGTGGATGCAGAACAAGGGTCGACGTAACACCTCCAGAAACTCCAGCCACAAGGTGTTCGTAGCGGATAAAACGAATTATTGACGAGCTCTCGGGCGCTGGCGGCCGCTCAGGAATGGCCTGACGTTCGCTCATGGAATGATAAAATTGACTCAAAAGCGATTTGACCAAGTAAAAAACGCCATGTTTCTTAATTTCATCATCCACTACTGGCGTCGGCCATTTTGAAATAGCTCTTATTACCAGCCCTCCTCGGATTGGAAAACAATGACTCGATCCAACTCTCCACCGAGCAGCAGGTATTTTGGGGTATTTTTGGCCGGTGTCACAGTGATACGTGTATCCCCGTGATATGTGTATGTGTATCCCCATACTATAGTGATATGTGTATCCCCGGTGGGCATACACAAAACACTGATTGCTTGCAAAATAGCTTGAACAAGAGGCTACAATTAGCCTAAACTCGCGCTTGCAAAAAACAGTATTGTATCCCTAACTTAGCGCTAAACAAAAGAATAGAGGGAAGTCTGTCTTTCTTACATCGGACGCGTTCTGTTTAGCTTGTGTTGGAGTCTATTTCTTTAGACCCCTATCAACATTAGTCTCCTACGCAGCCGTTCTTTGTCTCGTCACGCAACGCTCCTCGCCACTAACGGCTGCTGAAAACCGAACCACATTCCTTTCCCTTTGTGTTTGCGGTCTAACGAATTAACCAATCAGGTATCACAAAAATGACAATGACGTCAGAGGAAACAGCATGCTTTTCATACTGTCAGCGATGTCACGGATGGAAGAATTCCTAAGAAGATTGTCCATAGTGTTTTACGTGATCATCGCCGTCGGCAATGCAAATCACGATAAATACTGATACAGGCAAAAGTTCACTCAATTGTCATCAAATCATTCAATCGTTGTGGATGTGAGGTGTTTTTCAAACAGCAGCGAATTGTTCATTCGCAGTGGACACTATCTGTAAATGATGTGGCCGGGTATTCTGTAATCTGGCCCAGAAATGTTTGCTACAAGCCGTTGACAGTTCCAACGGGCTTCGTAAAAAGAAATTTAACGAGAAAGAGAGGAAGTCTTCAGTAAAAGGGAACCTCCAAGAGCAAAGCGATTCCTACGAGCTACAGAAGAGATAAGAAATATTCCCGATGGAGAGACTGTCCGCGAAAACGTTTCCGTGACTGACCGAGCGAAAGCATCTAAATCCCTGCAATTTGGCAAAGGCAAAGCTAGCGCTCGTATTTCTTCTCCTATTGACTCCTAAAAGCGGGACTAGGGCGCCTATGACTTACGTTCCTGGCTTCCTATCTCCGATTCAAAGACACGCGGCCTACGATCTCGTGTTGAATGTATTACCAAATCAAAATATGACAAGTCCCGAAAAAAAATTGACACATTCATCTGGTCCACGATTAACCTCAACACCAAACTCGTCTACTCGGAAACAAAGTCAAGTGCAATTACTGGTAAAGATCTAGTATCCTAGTAAAAACGTAAACAAAACGCTAACCGTTTCCTATCACTCCACTGTAGTCCATTGTTAGCGCACGCTGGACACCGATATAAACTTGGCTGTGATTGGATGTACGCCGAACTAAGGAATTGGCGCGAACACTTTCCAGAAAATGGAAGGCTGATCCTGATTGGCTAATAGTCGGGAAAGGAATGTGGTTCGGTTTTCAGCAGCCGTTAGTGGCGAGGAGCGTTGCGTGACGAGACAAAGAACGGCTGCGTAGGAGACTATATCAACATATATTCCTCTAAAATACAGCTCAACCATTGAGAACAATAATTATAACACTTGTAAAAAATATATCTAAAAGAACAAGAAAAAGAGAAACAGAAAAAATAAAGCCCGTGATATATACCACTAAAAGACATCGGGTTAGCTGCGTCACAGGCAGGAACAATGACCTTTAGGCCACAGAGGTTTATCATTATGCAAGGTGATAAAAATAGTGTATTGATTCCAAAAAAACTAAGCACACTTGTTTTCGCTTCTATGGATAATTGTTTGAGAAAGGAAACGCTTATCGAACGATGTAGGATTTTTTCGCATAAACGTTAATGGAGTCTCGGTGAAATGTGAGTAGAAAATTAATTAGTAGAGTAAAACTGTTTACAAATACGTCAATCCAGGGTCATTTGAAACACAAGAAAGGAACGTTTCTGGACAGTTTCAAGTGACGCTAGAACATTTGTAAAAACTAATCGCTTATCATTCAAAAATTAAAGTCCAGAAATTGAGATATTGTGGGAAAATAGTAAATAAACTACCTGTCAAAGTCTCAGGGGTGTTTGATATCCCGTACTTGAGTTATTCAACAAAATGTACATCTCAATGGAGCGGATACGGAGAACACGGTAGTCCATCTGGAGTTAAATTTTGGTCATGTTAAAAGCTTTCTTCTCGCTGTTGAACTTGCAAACATTCGTATAGACACTTCTCTTAACATATTAGTTGTTCAGACTTCAAAGACACAAGGTGAATCGACGTTTTCCGATACGTGACAACAGGCATCATTCTTGCTGTTGATATGAGATTTACACTTCTGAATCACTCGGCCGTGAAAGGTCAAACTCCCTTTGTCTGTAGTCTCTAATTTTTGGCGCTCCCCTCGCGTCGCGTCTCCTCGCAACTTCGCGCGCTTACGTGTCTTTCGCCTGCCCCACAATCTATCGCCAAAATTAGAGACTACTCGCAGTCTACTGAAGCAGACACGAGGAAACACGGCAGTCCATCTGGAGTTAAGTTTACTCATGTTAAATGCTTTCTTCTCGCCGTTGAACTTGCAGACATTCGCATAGACACTTCTCTTAACATATTGTTTGTTCAGACGTCAAAAGACACAAGTTGAATCGACATTTTCCGATACGTGACCACAGGGCATCAATCTGTTAAAAATAGTAAGCGCTTGCGCAGAAACGCCGGAAGTGAGCTTTGTGGATGGAAAAAGAAGAACCGTCGGTAATTTTAGACCCGGGCGCCGCGCTAGACGCGGGCAGCCCGAGTAAATAGTGTCAAACATATCTGACTGGGGCGCGAGTCGGATTGTCAATAGCGAATTTTACGGCTGAGAAGTGTAGATTTATGTTAGAGTTGTATCGTCGGACACGTTTGCCTGGTTTATTGCGCACAAAGAAATACCTTGGTAATAAAAGTTTGCTCAAAAGATGAGCGAAGAGGGAATCTGCCGCATAACATATCTGCTACAAAACAGTTTCAAACGTTGCACAGCGCGTAGTTAAAAGCGTTTACAGGCACTAATATAATTGCCACAATATCCGGCGGTAACGAGCATTCCATTGCGAAGAGCGAACAAAACAACTGGCAAACATGAGCAAAACTGCATTCACAGTCTATACATTTAACTTAGTGAAATAAAGTATACACGAAATTTGAAGCCCGAACAAGTCTAGATTCTTGACCTCCAAGATCGTTACGTGTGAAATGCAGTAATTGTGACAGTCACGCGGCTAAATAACTTGAAGAACTTTTAGGTAAATTTTGTCGCAACATCTGACAAAAGTCCACTAGGTAATGAAACAGCTATCCCTGTCAAAGAGGCACTCAGGTTCGACACTGGTGGTAAAATACCCGTTTTATTCCGTTATGATAACCCTAATAATATATCACTTTGCTGAATTACAGCTCGGTTTATATTCAGATCGTTTCGTTTTGAGAAGAGCTATATTAAGTATTAAGAGCCATATTAAGTGGGCTGACGCGGGGATGGGGTGAGAAGGGGGCATAATAGAACATGGCCATAAAATAGAAGATTGACCAAAAGGCTCGAACGTTAAGACCAAACGTTACAAATTTTTTTTTTTTTTTTTAAACGTTACAACATGAACACTGTTGTTTAGCACCATCTTTTAACAGACACTTGTTAATACGCATATGACACTCACGGGTTTTTTCTTTTTCTTTTTCTTCTAAAAGCAACAAACCAAGGTCTTGTGTGTGTTTTAATCTATCGCATTGTGGTTAGCGGGTTTATCAACTTCGTTATTAAGTACCGCATCAATGCGACAGCATTTCATGGATCTTTATGTTATTTCAACTTCTTTCAGCCAAGGAGAAACTCATTATCATCTGGGCCTCGGACGCAGGAAAACATCGATTAGGGATAACTTCCAAAAAATGTTCTGGGGGAAGGGGGGGCGGGGGGCAAATAACAGATATTAAAACAAAGCGACAGAAAATGAAACCGGTTTTATTGAGTTAACATGCAAATGTAAATGGAGCTTCTAAACAAATCCCTGCAGGCAAAAAGCACCGTTTGCATTCATATTTATGTCAAAAACTGAGCTTGCAGTTGGGTTTGCCTATGGCAAAATTAGCATGAAAAACTGAACTGAATTTTGCCTGCTTGTATTGACTAACCTTGCACTCATCCTCGTAGACTCTAGGCAGACAGTCGAGATGGCCGGAGACGAAGAATTCACGGGCAGTTCGGGATTAGCGAAGCTTTAAGGTCACACGGAAGTCTGAGTACGAGATTATGCGTCGATTAATCGGACGGATAAACCTTGAATTAAGCTTTCCCAATTGGGTGCGACGTAAATGCATAAATGGCATTATCATTCAACACACTGGTACTTTCTCCAAACCCTGTGATGTACGTAACTGATTTCGTATGTCGGTTTTCCAGCTTTTCTGCAATTAACTCAGTAAACTGAACTTTTGTTATTAATGTGCTAAATATTGAAACATTTATCCTGTTCAATCATGCGGATCCCTTGATGTTGTTAGGCGATATCAAGAGATTATTAGATAATAATCGCATAAACTCCTGTCAGTCTCTATCAGTTAATACTACCAGCGCTTTGGGAAACTGTTTTGAGCCACCCAAGAAAACATCTACAGTTTCTATTGGTTTACAGTGCACCTATAGTTTTCGTTTACATGTTAATGAAGAAATAAGTCAATAGCATGTCAAGACAGGTTTCAAAAATTACATGCTTGCTTACTGTTTTTGCTCTCTGCCTAAAATAGTTGTCTCCAAGTGTTCATCGCTGCATCTAGTATAAATCTCAAAAAATAATATCCACAAATCACCACCAAGAAAACTGAAAATTACACTTCCAGTGAAAATTTCATGCCACACGATGCTAAAACTGCCTAAAAGACATATTCTGTAAAAGAACTAACACTAGCATATATTGTGTCATTTTATCATTTTGAGTTATTAGTCGGATAGTTCGATAATTTGCACGCGCCCGTCATCTTTCAAATTTCCACCAGTCAAACCAGAACAACTGGCACCACCACAAAACGAGCCCCCTCCCCCTCCGGCTTGGTTTGCATTAATGCCACTTCCTCCACCAGAGTACCCCCCTCCTCCACCTGATGCACCATTATCTTCCGACCCTCCTCCCCCACCACCAAACCCTCCAACTGCCCCAGGGGCTGGCCCTCCATTGTTTCCGCTATTCATTCTTCCAGCGCGTCCTCCTACCCAGCCCTGAGCACGCGACCCACCCCTCTCACCATGTGATGATCCGTCTCTAGCACATCCCTGAGCTAACCAACCAGCACCCACTCCCCCGTGGTAGTCACCACCAGCACTATTGCATTCACCAGGCTGTCCCCCAGTGCCCCCTTTCCTAGCTTTAGACAAATCTTTCCCCACACTACTTGTGCCACTAGTACCAGCCTGTCCATCCACCCCATTATATCCACCAGATGCACCCCCTCCCCCTCCGGCAGCTAACAAAAGCACATTACTTGTTGTGTAAACAAAACTACCTCCCCTCCCCCTGTACCGGCATTATCTTCTACAGACAACCCCAGTTCAGCTGCTGTCCTGGTAGTGGTTCCGCTTCCCTTCACCTCCACTGAATCACCTCCTCTCTGTCCCACCACAATATTCAGCACTGTTCCTTCATCCAGCATAAAAGTGCCCACCTTTAACGCTCCCCTGCCGCCGTAGTAGATCCCCGGATTGTATCCATAGTTGTACGAGTGCGTCCCCCCTCGAGCACCCCAGGCTTTGATCAGGTAGCGCCCGGTCCTTGGAACAGTGAACATTTGAATAACACCACTTCGACCCTTTCGCCCGTTTGTCGTAAAGTTGAGACTCGAAGGATCTGAACAAAGTAAAAGGAAGTAAACTGTTATCTCTCGTTTGCGTGTTAACATCTTTTTGTAGATTCAAACATAGTTAGCAACTATTCAAATTCATATTTCGGAATAGATTCACCCACGCACGTTGTGCAAAACAAAGAGACAGTACATTAAAAACATATTTTCGAAACGTAAACGTATGAAGGTTGTTGTTCTCTTATGCACCATTATGGCTGTCGTAAAGGTCAGTAGAGCAGTTTCGAAACCAGCTATTGCAATCAAACTAATTACCACGTTCAATTCAGAATCATTGAGATCTAATAATTTTGCCTGATAAGTAGGACACTAGATAATCGATAAGTAAAGTTAAAGCACCTATTTCATATCTGTCTTAGAATTCTTGACTTGCGGGCTGCTTTGAATTTGCAACATAAAGCAATGAGCTTATAGCTGCAGGAATTTTGCTTTGAAGTTTTGTGGTGCTCTCAGTTTACGCTTTTCCAGCAAACAAAGCAATTAAAACGTACAAACACAAAGAAGCGGAGAAGACATTAGTGACATTAAAGACACTGGTTACAAACTGAAAAGAGATTGCGTGCTCACCCAGTACTTCCAAAACGGTTATGGCCGTAGTTATCATCTCGATGCTATAAAACAGCAACTTGGCCTCACAAATGTAAGATCCAGAATCACATTTCTTCAGTGAAGAAATCTTCAGCGTTCCATTTTCCACTTCCATTCGTTCCTTCTCGCAGGCTCCTCCAGTGCGTCGCCACGAAATTAAAGCTCGAGCACTCGCAAAGCAGTTTAATGACAGGTTTTGACCGTTACGTTTAACGACTCTGCTCGGTGGTTTTGTAATAAGCTTTGGCGGAGACCACACAACCACGGTGGTGACTGCGGAAGATTCGCCCAAATCATTTCTGGCTGTGCATTCATATGGCCCTGTGTCATTTACAGTGGCAGCAGTCAAAGTCAAAGTTCTTTTTTCATACATGGCTCTGTCCTTTGGCAAAACACCTCGTAATTTCTTCCACGTGATGAAAGGGGTGGGAAATCCAGTCGCGTCACAGTGAGGCAGTGTAACATTCTGGCCTGTTTTTGCGTGAGTGGGACCAGGTCCGAGATTAACACGAGGGGGAGCTAAGAGAGAAAATAAGTTTTGCTTAGGCTTACAAAATATTACAACTTTCATTCCTCAGTTGTTAACTCTGGTCGATTCACATAACCTTATTTCGTTTTCACACAAGAAATTTAAAACCCGAACTGGTCTGTCCCTGTCTTGGACTTCCTAGAGTGATTACATGTGAAAGGTACTAGTAGTCACGCAATACACAAACAAGGATCTCGTTTCAGAACGAAAGACAAAGAGATGGTCACGTGACGTGTTCACAAAAAAAGTCTATCATATAAGAAAATGTTAAGATCAATGAGAACTCCTTATGTGCCGAATTTCGTTTGTGTCAATCCTCTCGCCAGTTCTATTGCGAAAAAACTACTTTTTTTAATCAAAGCCTCTTACCCAGGCCTTAATCCGCTTCAGTACTCGCCCACGTTTGTAGCTCAAAACACAGGTTACAGATAACGGCCCGGTTTTTTGAAAGCCGATTAATTTAATCCAGGATTAGCGTAAACTTTGGTTGCAATCTTTAACTTTTGGATGAATGTTTCCTTTTCTGCTTTTTGCTTTTCAGAATTGACGTGCTCTAATCTCAAATTTTGCAGAATATCAGCGTTGAACGACGTTTGTGGATAGAGAAATAAACTACATAGTTAATTTTTAATCTTGAATTAGGGTTAATCGGCTTTCGAACAACCGGGCCCAGCTTATTACACATATACCAAGAGATGGCTGCAGTTATAAGGATTTGTATGGTAATACCGGAAAATAGATTCTAGAAAATAATTGTACACAAAAGGTCTCAATAAAAGAACCTTACATTATTTCCATGTGTGTTTCTTGCTACCTGTGTGGTTATTTTCCTAATCTAACCAGATTTGGGCGATTTCGGGTTAGATCAGGAAAATAACCACACAGCAAGCAAGAAACACACCATGAACATAAGGAAAGGCTCTTTTATTGTATGACTGGCTCTTTCAGCGGTCAAGATGAATCAATTCTTCTGCTGTGATTGGCTACCCGCGAGGTCAAGATAGAGCCATCTTGACCGCTCGGGATAGCCAGTTAGTCCCGCGTTTTACTATCTTTTAATTGCGTCCTTTGAGTCATATAATAAATCAATTATTGACCACGCTTGTTCTGTCAAGATGGCGGGATATTGGCTAAGTTCTTTTTTTGCGTGTTTATGGACCTCGACTTCGTCTCGGTCTATAAACACGCAAAAAAAGAACTTAGCCAATATCCCGCCATCTTGACCTCACGCTTGGCCAATAACCCATATTTATTGAGACCTTAAGCTTTTGCGTACATTTTCTAGAATCTATTTACCGGGATTCTCATACAGCTGGTGTTACATGTAACCGACTCCCATATTTAGCTTGAGCTGCCTGTGCTAAAAATTAAGGTTTGCTCCACTGAAATGGGAAATAAAGAGGTCTTCAAATTTACCTTCAACAATTAACAAGGCAGACTTGTTTGTCGAACCAAGTAAATTCGTCCCAACACAAAGGTACTCTCCTGCGTCTGCAAGAGTCACGTGACGTCCTTTCAACCTTCCATCTGGCTCGTACCGGAAGCGATGTGTCCACTGACTATCTGACCGGATCCACGTCACAGTCGGCCGTGGGTTCCCTGTTGCTGAGCACTGAAAGACCACGTTGTGCTTTTCTTTGACTCTTTGATTCTTTGGTGAGACTACAACCGTAGGGATAGAAATTGATTCTCCAGGTTCTCCTTTCGCACCGGGATGTCCCCTTGGACCCGGGTATCCCATACCGCCCTGTTTCCCTTTCTGACCAGGGGGTCCTATGATTCCCTGCTTCCCATGTGGTCCTGGGTCACCTGTGTGTCCGCGTGATCCTTTTCTTCCTGTAACTCCTCGCGGTCCTCTTTTACCACGTGATCCCTTAGGGCCTGGCATTCCCGGGGGACCTTGCACGCAAAGTTGTCCCTCAGGAGAGCAAAATGCCTGAGGCTTTAGAGAGTTCAAGGTTTTGTTTATCTCGCTTCTCACTGTCTCCATAGAAAGCTGATGCTCATCTGTAGTGGCTCCAGCGAGCCGACGGGTTCTTAACCTTCCAATTGTATCTAATGCTAAACATAGTAAAACACAACCATGTTAAATCGGAATAAATCAAATCAGATGACGATTCAAAGAAACGTTAAAGTCTACCCAGCGTACCGGAGCCCAGATGACGTAAAACAAAGAAAACAAAAGACAGAAAACAATACAACTCCATTTATCTCCATTTATCTCTATTTACTTACAATACCCCAAAACAATAGAGATACATATGTTCTACGGTACATGCAGAAAGAATTCAGATAAATGGCTTTTACCAGCATCATTTCCTGCACCTTGAATTGTTTCAGCACATACGAATCAACGGGGATAAACAGGCCTATGGATTAGCGGATTTTGCGAACAGTTTTACCCTTATTTTGGATTCAGGATGAACTGTTGCGAACGGATTTGAAGATCCTGTATTTCCAGCAGCGATGAGTGTCATGAGTTATCGATTTTTGAGCCTGGACTTTTTTCACATTCATAATGTAGAGGAAGAAGAAAGAAGACATTACATTTTTGAAGGTAATGATATGACTGATGAAATGACCAAGAAGTTATATTCAGATTGCAGCACCTTTTGTAGCGGATCCTGACGGATCAGTGATAAAGATCACACTGATGCATACTTGTATGCCCCTGATCCGCCACACATTGCAACACGTGATCAGCTCACGTTTAATCTCTTTCAGCCTTAATTCCTACAGCGTCACCCTCACAAAGGAAACTATTGATTACAGGTGCTAAATAAGTTGTAAAAAGAAGTGTGGCGTTTGTTCCCTTCATTCTGAACCTGGACGTTCTTTACCACTATAAAGAGGCGTTCCAAGAGGTAGAAGCGACAAGCGAAATGGCTCCAAAAACAGCAAAAAAAGTCTCCCAAAACACCGACAACCGACAGAAACTGGCAGAAAACTCGCGGCAATTTGCGACAGCGACAATTTACTTTCCATTCCTCTTTGTTTTCTTTGCGACAGCAACATTTGTCCCTAACGAAGCAAGCGACAGACAGAGTCGTAAACAAGCGACAAAGCGACCCCAGACCACCCCTTGGAAGGCCTCTATAAAGACATGTTTTTGTTCAAAAGAATTTTGTTGACTTATATCGCTAACAATTGACTCCATGATTTGGCAAAGATTTTTACTTTTCTGACCTTTTCAAGCTAATCCCCACAATTTGGCTTCACACCAGCAAAAAAATAAACATTTCTCTGATGAATATAAATTAATAGGTGTTGTGTAAAGAGGATATACATAATGTTGGATCAAATTCAGCATTATTAAACAGTCAGTCCATGAGAAGCTTGAACCTAAGTGAAGATTAAGTGGTAATATTCTGGTATGGTTTTGGTTTGTAAACTAAACTGACAAGGCGCTAGCTTCTTCTTGAATTTTCATTGACCCTTGCTCTGTCCCCAAAGAGAATTATATTCCATTGATCAGTTGTCGACACATCGATGTATCAAACATTACCTTCTGTTGAGTTTCTCCGATCTTTATGTTCCTTGTGATATAATTCACCGTCAGACTTGACTCTTTCAGCTTGTTTCAACTTAACTCCATCGCCAACATGCTCTCTGGTGGCAGTTTTTTTGTTTACTTCCGCCACAAGTTCCTCGACAGCATAAACGCGCTGATTTATAATCTCTACACGGACCAAAGCAGTGATGCAAATCAATAAAGAAACGAGCGATGCGGGATAAGCGAGCTTAGCCGAGCAAGATGAGCTTTCTCTTTTCTCCGCCATGACAAGGCAAAAGCGCCGCGCGATTAATCAAGGCAACTGCTGTAATGTGACTCTTGCGGTCACGCTTATCTTATTCGTTTCAAACGGTGCAAGCAGAAAACTGATACATTGCTCAGACGTTACGTGGTTAGTAGGTCATAAGTCAGGCTAACATCGACAGAAAAAAATTGTTGTCGTTTCATCCAGCTGTTGTTTATACACCTATAATTTTATTTGGTCAGTTTAGGACAGCATAAAACATCCGCGGGGGGGAGAAGGGTACCAAAAAAAATTAATACGGGGAGCCGGCTCCGCCCCGAGTTCCGACCCCTTACCCTTTTATATACCATTTTTGACAGAAAAGGTACCCCATTCGTATACCTTCCATTGACAAATGTTACCCCTTTCGTCCAGTCATAAGGTATGCCTATATTCTTTCTCATAAACAAATTGTAGCGGCTACAACAACAACAACAGATACACACATTTAAGGGGGCGATACACCTGAATGCTACGTTTTTGCCACTTTTGTACCTTTTATCCTTATTATCTTCTCGAGATTTCATGTCATCCAAAAAACCCATCATAGTTTTGTAGCACATAACCCCATAAATATCTCAGAATTTTTGGGTGATTTTTACAGTGTTTGTGAGGAAGAAGAGAAGGTGGGAGGGGAGAGGGATTGAAAGGGAAGGTGAGAAAAATGAAGATTTTAAGGTGATTAAAAATTAAATTTGGAGGTTAAAAATTAATGGACGAACACCAAACAGTCCGCCCTCCACCTGACATGCACCTGCGTTGTAGTGGACTGTCTGAGTGTTTGTGTGTGCCTTATTTTCCCTTTATAATTTGTCCATCAATTCACTTCTTATTACATTAATATTCAGGTATATTGCCCCCTTAAAGACTAAGACAAAAAATAAGCACAGATATAGGCAGTCGTTGGCATGATTTTACTAACTGTATTGAGTTTTAAGAAGAGCGCTTTTAATTTGCCTGGAAATGTAAGTGTGTGCTTTTTATTTTTGGTCTTCTCGCGTATCTCCCTCGCGCGCATCCCCGCTGAGCATGAAGAGTACCGGGAAAAAGTTCACCATTTTGGCTTCTGACCTTTCGGTTAGTCTTTGTCTTGGTACCAAAACTACCGGGTCCGTCATACATTGACGCCAAACAATTAGACATATTGTGGTCATTGTGCTTAAGGAAGTCGATAAAACTTGGGACGGTGGGAGAAAAACAAATCTCAGCTCGATCGTTTGGACTTTCTCCACACATGAAAACTGTCCCGAGTTGTTTAAGCTACAATTCGCGCATATTCAGGTTTCAGGAGGGTGCCCCAGCTAACCAGGTTACCCGGCTAAGAGGGTTAAAACATAGCCCGCCTTTACATGCAACTCACCAAGTGGGATAGTCAGTGGGTTATTTCTTGAGCGGTCGCTAAGCACAGCAAACAAGGTGGCGGACAAAAGAAACTTTTTAACGGTAAGTTCAATTTTTTGATCGCTCGTTCCCTTAGCGGCCACTTTTTAGTGTGTAGTATCGTTATTTTGCACTCTTTAATTGATCCTTGTCACCAGAGGCAGTTAACTTTAAAAGTTTACCTGGAATATAACAATGCTTTCACGGTCTACTCACCTCTGCTAACCGAGATAACCCGGCACGAACCGTTTACATGGCAAAAAGCTAGCCCACCTAGAAGGGTGCCCCGGGCAAGTAGACAGGGTACCCCGGGAAGGCGGACTACCCTGTATAGCATGTAAACGCCTCAATGCGTTTTCTAAAGAAACGTATGAAAAGTTGGCCCTCCCAGAGTAGCTCGGTTAGCCGGGGCACCCTCCCTCCATGTAAACAGGCCCTAATAGGCTTAGCGCCTCCTTAACGCCAATTCCTGCCCAGGCATGCGCATATTAAGAGCATTATATGACAGCTTGACATCACAGCCCATGTACAGTCGTTCACGAGGAAACTCAACAATGCCAAACGTTTTTTAAAAGAACGGTTATGTATTGAGGTTTTCATCATATGTTAAACGCTCACAATAATTCAGTTATAGGAAACGAAATGACCCCTAAAGCTAGGTTAAGGTTATTCACCCACAATTGGAGTCACATTTACTCCCTTATTTGGCATTTAAGCCGTTTAAAAATTGAAATGATCTTCAGTTCTCTATTTGGACAGAGGGGAAAGGATTATGCAACCCTCTTAAAAAGGATTCTTTTGAACAGGTTATTTAATTGTCAAAACAAGGCTTGGTATCTATGGGATATTAACTAGAGGGAAACAAAAGCATTCGAATGAAATAAAAAAAGATAAGGACATATGTAATGGTGATGGTAAGGTATTTATATACCGCTCATATCACATAGTCTCATGGCGCTTTACATCACTGGCCGGGGGACTTAACCAGACTGCTTGTACGGTTTCCAATTAATGAAGTAATTAATGAGTGCCCCCGTAATGTAGATATCTAGGACAGACACTAAGGGGTGGTCACAGCCGGAGTTTTGTTACGTTTCTAGTGGTTTTTTTACGTCCCACAGAATCAGATTAAGTAATAGTACTGTGAGACGTGGCCTACGGTTTATCGTCCTTATCCGAGAAGACTAGAACGTCTAACCACTTGAAGACGTTATTAAAAAGGCAGCACTTTCTCCTCAGTTATTTAAAGACCCTGAGTGTTGGTCCGGCTGGTATTAGGACCCGCGACCTCCCGCATGGTAGTCCGGCGCTCTACCATTGAGCTAACCGGTCTGTGGTTACCCAGCCAACGCAGGATATTAGGATGATATTGAAGCCTTTACCAGTCTGATTCGCTCGCTGTCATGGAATATGAAACAATATACTAAAGCCTTAACTGTTTGAGTATGGTACTCATTTATCTATTAAAAATATCAACATATTCTCTATTTGTGACTGCTGTTACTTCCGTCTATGTTTTAAAAAAGAAATGAGCAAATTGCAAGTTTCCTAATTTGCCATAATTAGTCTCCCCCAGAGTTAAACTCGCAGACAGCTCATTCTCATCCGAGCGATTTAAATAATGGCTATAAAAGTTGGAGGACTCCGGGAGCGAGAATCAATTTTGTTTCCTTCGCCGGCCGGGTGTGCTTTTACTTGCAGCTTCGATCTTTAGCTCCTCTGACAGGGATATACTAGCCAAATGCCTCGTTAAAGGCTCAACATCTTTCATTTTTCGGTGTTTCTCAGTAATGTTTCGTGCCACGCAAAAATGCCCGCTTGACGTCATAGTCCATGGTTCTATAAATGTTCAGTTGCCAATTAGAGAGTTTTGCAAGAGGAAAAAAGGGAGTTTACCCGGAATTCCTTCTTGAAATCTGAACAGGACAATATATGCGTACGCATCATGGTGAGTGATCCAGTCATCCATCATGTCTTAGCTATCAACTGTATGCCATCCCGTCGCCTGTTCCACTAAATGTGCAATACTCGTCTTTTTCATGTCGTGTCCGCTGGTCGCGTAAATTGCGATCGATAAACGACTCTGACAATTAAAACTAAACGTTCCACTGACTCCAACCGAAAATTTGCTTTGCAATCAACATTATCGGAATTACCACTTCCTCTCCTTGGACTTTTGGCCCTATTTCCTGTTGTCATTCAAAACCGTTTCCTCTTCTGGGCTAGGTGTAACACAACCACGCCACGTAATGCCACGTATACATCTTACTTGTTCCCAGGGCTTTCCGTTGAGTTCCTCCTACGCAGCCTGTATCAGCTGTAGTAAAAAACATCCGTGAGTATTTTTATCAAAGACATCTGTTGAATGCAATTCATCCGTTCGTGGTTTGTTTGTTATGATTCACCCGTCGAGTTTTTTCACCGATCTTACTTTCTTTGCTTATGTTAGCAAATACTGTGGGTCACCCCAGTCTTCTCTACGTTCCTTTCTGTTTGAGAAATATAGTATTTATACCGTGCATCAGCATCATCTTAAAGATACGCTCTTGAGTACGTAAAGGGTAATCGTGGCAAAATGACGAGAAATACAAAGTTGACATGTATGGGAATTCAAATCTAAACTAACTCTTCTTGAGTTGAGCTATTTGGTTTTTTTGGCCAAACTTCTGAATTCAAAGAAAAAACACGGTTACTGAATAAAATCTGGAGAGCATAGATGACCGTCAATTATTTCTACAAAACTCAATTCCTTCCATACATTCTTTCTAATTCGGCAGTGTAAAAATTACATCTGAGACAATACAGGACTTATGTCGTTATGCAAGACCAAGAGATAATGAGGACCCTCGTTTTCTCTTGGTAAGACTTTAAATGTAAGCGAAGGCCCCCTTCACTGCACGGAACTGATCGATCAAGCTGAGCATATGGTGGCGGCGAAAAGTTAACAGAACTCGATCCGCGCATAAAGGAACTGAATGAGGCTTTTTGTATTCAATCTAACCCCCATCAAAACGTATGTTAATACAGTGTGATTCAAAATTCCTTGAATGTTTCCAGTTGATTTGAATGCGACCGTGCACGGAAATCGAAACCTCAATAACTGTAACGACGCGGATAGTGTACAAGACAGTACGCTTCAGTCTTGTCCCTCCGTGATACTTCATGCGAACGTTTCTCAAAAGTTGTTCACTATTTTCCATTCACATTCCTGGTGAGTGGCTGTTTTTCACGCACCAGAGATTTGACGAGTTACGGGGAAAAGTCTGCTGTTGATGTAATCTGCGTGATAATCTTACTTTAAGTCAATTCTTGCGCTTCTTAATATCATTCGAACGCTAGTGACATTAACTGGAGGTAAAATTGGATCGTAAAACATAAATATCAAACTTTACAGTGTCCTTAATTGGTGTTATATTGATACGAAAGCATGGCTGAATTCCCTACGGAAACACGTCATTAATCTGAAAACTCTTCGAAAACGAGACGTTGAAACATATGCATAGGGTGAGACGTTAAATTACCGATTCCCTATTGGGAAACTCTTGAAACTCTTGAGCTCCGAGTTTAAGACTGGTTAAGGAAACCTCAAGCAATATCTTCTTTAAAGTTTAGACTTGGTCAGTAATGTAATGTAAGAGTTATTCATTCGCCAATTTAAATCACATTCAGCCCTGTCCTTTTCGCGCTCGCGGTAAAATTGATCTCATATTAATCTGGAGTTATCAATAGAGTTTTTCATTGGGTGGGATTTACCATGTGTCCGACTGTAACCATGACAACAAATTGAGGTTGCAATTATAAAAATAGCACACCGGGGCAGGTGTTTTGTTATTTAAATTTATGAATTTTAATTTTCCATGCATGGCCAACTGTCTTAAGGATTGAACTTAAGCAAGATATAGGCCAGTGTGTTCTCACTTGGTGTTTAACAGAGTGTCGAAGTACATCAACTTTTTAAGACTTTGGTGTAGCAGATCAAATCAGCCCAGACGACCCGAATCACCGTACAACGCGAAAACGATATTAAAATGCTGAAAGTTGCTCTTTGCTTGGTTCTAGCCTTGTCTCTGACAAGTGCTTTTCCAGTGAGACAGCGACTAAACGACGAGTTCGATGATTACTCCCGGGAGGCCATTCCGAAGAAAAGCTCTGACTTCGAAGATTCGTACGACGCTTATTTGCGCCAACGTGAGCCCAGCGAAGGTTAGTGGGGATCTCACGAATATTCTCGTTTCCAGCCCTTTAGTATTTGCGTATTGTAGCTCATATGCGGTTGTTTATTTTTGAGTTACAGGTCGACTTGAAGATTATCTCGCACCACAACCAAAGCGGGTTTACGACGACTCCGACGACCGATATATCCCTGGTACGTGTGATTTTGATTTTGATTTATTTTATTCTCCGTCTGAATCATGCCCCGGGGAATAGAACGGTTTCGACTGGGCATTTCTGTTTCGAGTAAACTATTAGTTTCGTGAGATGGCAAGTGCGTGTGGCAAAGGCATAATTACAGTGTAGTCGACAAACGGTAAGCGGAAAATTTTCTTCCGAGCCGCCTCAAGAATTTTACTGTTGAGTATCAGATATTTCTGACAGCGAGTTTTCGTTAAGTTCATGCGCGTATAAAGAAGAAAAAGTATAGAAACAACCACTGCTCTATATATTATTTAAGACAGGCAGAATATTGAACAAATAAATGGTTCGAAAGTGTGTGATGTTCTCTCGTTTAATTTCGCCGTCGGGGTTTGGCATCCAGCAAATTAAAATTCTCTACTTTTGAATTTTTCTTGCAAGGAGTTTCATTCGAGGACAATTTTCTCGTAGCTTTTGGCCGTTAGATGCCAACAACAACAAGAAATTTGCCTTCACACTGACAAGGAAAGTTCTCTGTTTTTTCCGCGTGCAGGAAGTTGATTGTGAATATTAATTTTTTTTTTTCGGAAGATTTAACCGAACATCTGCTCATCCCAAGCATCAAGTTTAAACGGAAAATAAAGTAACTGTCCTGTAAAAATGTACCTTTCGGGATCCCACATTCAATTCCCAACCGCTGAAACCATCGCGGTGAAGGAGTCTTGTATGTGGAATTCATAAAATAATTGTTTTATCTGCCATTCAGTGATAAAAAGCGGTCGACATTAGATCTCAGCCCCAACAGGTTGTGGATTCCTGTTCTTTGCAAGAGTTCTGTTTAATAAACTGACCTTCATGGGCTAGAAATTCAGCCCAAATAACCATAAAAGGGTTAGTAATATTCAGGGACAAACTAATTCTGTATTGCAATTGAGGTTTTAGTTCACAAATATTTCTCGGTTAAATTCAATCTCCCATCTTGAAGTTTATTGCCAGCACTGTACAGTTTTTTCAGTTCGTGATCAGATCAAGAACCCGTGCGAAGCAGAAAAAAATGAATATTGTGCTTCAAATCAATTAATCATGATGTATATGATATTTCAATCGCGATATTTATGATATGGGTTTATATCGACTGCGTATTAAAAAAAGATACGCATATCGAGCGCCACATTTAAGAACACGTCACATTCGGACCCAAAAGATATCCCTCGAAAAGCACATTAATTGCTGGTGAATTAATTGTCTTTTGATGTGCATAATTTTTGTGTGCCTGTGTGTGTGTGTGTGTGTGTTTTGGCCGTCTTTTATGGCACGTAAAAGGCAAAGTCTGAAACGCCTTGAAGACCTTTGATTTTTCGCGCTTGCGCACCAGCTGTATGGTCTATGTTCCAGTGTTGACGTGCTACTTGCATGCAGAACAGGCAGAAGTTATATCAGTAGAAAATATTATTAACAGAGGAGCAGAGTCAATCTCGACAAAAGTAGGTCCAAGAGTTAGTGACGCACTTGAGAAAGTCAGCCAAATATTAAACCAAGAAGAAATTAATTGGCGTTCCGCGCAAGAGAGGAAGAGGGAAGTACATCAAGACTTGGTCAAAAAGTCCTGGCGCTGATTGCATCATAATCGTGTTTCGACCGATCTGTGGTGGTCAGCGCAGACTAAGGACTATAGTATTTTGATCAAAGCAGTGAGGTTTGCGTGGGGATAGACACCGAAAAATTGTATTTACATATTGTTTGCTTCTCGCTTCAGTGAAGCGTTCACTTGGCGGGAACCATGTTTACTATGACGCACAACTTTACCTCTTTGCGGTCTCAAATTTTTAGGATATCTAGAAAGGCAGTAAAAGTTATGCGGAAATTGAGGTCTCAGTCACGACCAATTCCCCTAAATTAAGTCAGCAACCTTCGTAAAATTCTAGTTCCAAAACAAGACAGATTACTACTTATCTTTGCATAAACACGCAATTCGTTGATTGCCTTTGGCTTTTGTTAAAACGCAAATCAATTGAATTGTCAGTTCAAAGCCGGCATGCTTTATCAGTTTCAATGATTGATGGCAGTGTTTTAAGGTCTACTGATTCGAAAGCTGATTGCCTATTAACTGAGGAAAGACTCAATTCTTGTCAAGCAATTATACAATTTTTACTGATCCTTCTCGTACACAAATTTTCACAACTTTTTCAGCGGACAGTGTTGAATTTACAATGGAAGACAGATTATCGGCTTCCATTTTGTTCCAATATATTTTTGTACCTTCCATTTCCAAAATTGAACCCAATACTGATTCAACACCTCGTTTGAAGGGTTTCAACCTGCTGCAATTAAAAATTTCTTTAGTTTAGATACAAAGCATAAATATCTGATTGAAAACCGGAATTCGTTATGTGGGATAATGGCTGATCTTTCCAATGCTGTATTGGTCAGTCATTCGCTAATTGTTTGAAAGTCAGTCATTCGCAACGAGAGATGGTTGTTAAATGGATGTTGAAGTATCAGCAAGCAACACTGAAGGAGTTGGACAAGCCGTTTTCATGCAGTTTAAACCCGCGTCGCGGCTACATGAAACGAACGCACGGTGGCCAAATGCCGAGAGAGTGACAGTAACAAATATAAAACAGAAGCAGTTACTTCCATTAAATATTTTCGGTATTTCATGGTCCGTTAATTTGTACTGAACAATTGCCTCGCCCCATGGATAATGGAAAGATCTCCCAGAAGCAATTTCCAACTGATTTTGAAAACAAGCATCGAGTGTTTAACATGTTAACGAAGCTTTCGCTAAAGGCACGATTTAGGAGTTCGCTCAACTACTCAATACTTAGAACTGTCTTGTGCAGTATTTAATAAAGAGTACCATGGAAAGCTTTACTCAAGAGGTTGCTCGTCAAGCCTAGCTAGTGGCAGGGAGAAGTGATTCTCACAAAATTTCGTTTATTGGGCACAAACTACTGTAGGTCCATCCTCGGGAGAGAAATTCCCACGTTTTACAAAGAAAGGTTAAGGGAGGAAAAGTTAGTAAATTAATCTCACAGGGACTTCAAATTCTTTCACGCACGCCCATGCATTCTTTGTCGAGAACAATAGGTTGATTTCTTCTTTCAATTCACTGAGTACTAACAATGTGTTCATTGAAAACTGAGCGGATCGCTAGCTGGGGGAATTAAATTAATTATATCTTAAAACGGAGTTCAAATAACCCACTGTTCTCGAAAGTTCTGAACACTGAAAACAACTGCGGGTATCATTATTGTTCAGTCAGTTTCAGATGAATGATGAACCGAAAGGAGAATATCATCGCTGAAGCGTACTGCTTAAATATCAATAGAGTGGGTATATGTAGTGTTTCAGTTTTGTAAATACCACAAAAAATATTTGACAAAGTTAATTAAAGAGAAACCGCCTTACTATCAACTGATTCGTATAAGAAGAAACGGACGGTGAGTAGCATAAACGGTTTTCCGAGTTCAAATAAGTGGACCTTGAAAAACTTGGCCATTATTTTCGGAATTTGCGATGAGTTGCTCGAAGCATGGTTAGCGCTAACCATTGGTTAATATGTATTAAAACCTATAGGTTGTCATGGTATTTAACCCCGGTTAACGCTAACCATGCTTCGAGCAACTGGGCCCAGAGCAATAATTTGGTAACAAAATGGACCATTGTTTAACTCCTCCGAACTGACTGAATTTTTTTTGACTTCTTTCAAGGGAGGTCAGATGGACTACATTACCCTGTTTCTTTTATTGGACGCACCGAATATTCTAGTCCAAGCCAAAACTCAAACATGATCCCAGTGTACTAGCATAGCGCACTACAAACGGCACAGACCAATTCAGTTTTTCTCAGCATAGGTTTCATTTGGAACGTCCGACTCAATATATAATCACAAACATTTGACCAAATCAGTATAATTTGCGGAGTACATGACCGTGCTCTCATTGGGGATCAACGAACCATAGCTGTCTCTTTAAATAGACTGAGACTGTTATAAATAGTTTTAGCACTAAAGAAAACCTAAAGATAAAAGCTCAGATTGGTTGAACGCGACTAAACTAATATATTGAGAAGATTCATTGCGAGGAGGGAAATAAATGGACCAATTTTTTTCAAGTCTTTCCCTTGTGTCTTGTAAGAATCACGAAGAATTGGTCTTGGTTTGTTTTCAGTCACTTCTGAGAACATTTCGTTGACCAGAAAAAGTTCTTATAGTTTCCTTTTCAGCACGGTTTTGATCAAACAACGCAGGAACTGCCCATATCATTGAATTCTTAATGTGGTTTCTCGATTGTTAGTTTTGTAATGAAAAAATCACCTTTAGTTATCCTCGGCAGTATATATGCATGCTCTACTGAGTAGTTAATCAAACGGTGAACGCTTTAGCGTCTTGCATTTTCTGTCGCGACAGGCTGTTTTAAATCCCGGCGTGTCGTCTAAAGGCTTTTGCTTGGGTACTTACCGCTAATATCAATAAAACATTTTATTAAAATCGTGACAACCTTGACTTCTATTGTTTCCTCTGTGAGAATCTTCTTGAGGCGGATGACTGTTCTGCATAAGAACATATTGAAAAAGAACCGTTTAGCATGAAACGGTTTTGAAATGACCAGCTTTTAGGTTTTGTCATTTGTCTTACTTTGATGTGGATCACTACGTTTCAATTTTTGACTGCTTACTGAATCCTAACAATGACGTGGATCGAAACGCACCAATCAGCAACAGCCACGGTGCTGTCTGTGACACTGCGCAGCCAATCAACACCATCGCCTGATGCAGACCATCAGTAAAGCGGGCGCGACACACACTTGTTCACAGGGACTTTCCCAATTTCAATGGAAAAGCTCCAAAAGCTGAGAGGTGCGAGGGACACTGAGGACCAAAAATGGGGTTTAGAAGTCCACAGGAAAACAATAAAGCTTCAGCATCTGCAACAATGATATCTCGTTGCGTTTTCATATCCTAATGTAAGAGATGACCCTGCATTGCAAAGCCATATTGGAAAGACTTGATTTCTCTTTGCGAATGTCTAGGATCCCTGATGAGAATAATCGCACTATGAATAGACTTGAAGTAATTGACCTGTTCAACTAAATATAGAGCGTTTTCAGTCACGCAAGTAAAAATTGAGATCACGAAACATTCAATAGATAAAGTCAAGAACTTGTGATATTATAGAAGAGTAATAAATAAACGTGCTAAAGTCTCAGGGCCGTACGATATCCCGTACTCGAGTTATTCGGCAAAATGTACCACTCAAAATTATAGTGTTTTGTATGGAAACGCCATTTTGGCGTCCCTCTGAGGGACACCAAGATGGCGGTCGGAAACGAGTTAAAACATATGTTTCTTACTTCAGCTATCTCAAAGGCTTTGTTCTCTCTGTTGAACTTTCAAATATTCCCATAGACGCTTCTCTTATCATGTTGGCTTTTCAAACCTCAAAAACACACGGTGAATCGATGTTTTCATGTAAGTGACATGCTTGTGAGCAGACATTTTTATGTCACGAACTGTGAAAAACTCTGAAATTCAAACTGCTCTATTTTCCAAACAAAGCAAGCTACCAAGCTGAAAACAAACAAGCAGATACATTTCTAAAATGTCTTTTACGTGATTAAGATAAAAACGCAAAAAGTCTGTTTACTTTTGAATTTTAGTTTTTTTATGACGTCACGTGAAAACCCTCTATAAATTCTCGCTTCCCTTAACCGTGTGAGAACCGTATATGGCATTCGAGGCATGTCAATAACGAATGATTATAATGGTATTCTTGGTTTGCAAGTGACGTCACAAAAAATTAAAATTAAAAATTTTGTGTTTTTACCTACATCAGGTATAAGACGCTTTAAAGATATATTTGGTGGCCTGTTTTCATTTCGGTAGCGTACTTTGTTTTGAAAATAGAGCAGTTTGAATTTGGAATTTTTTTACAATGCGTGGCATCTGGGATGCTTTTGAAAGACATGTCACGTACACGAAATTATCGATTCGCCTCGTGTTTTCGAGTTCTGAATAACCAATATGTTAAGAGAAGTGTCTATACGAATGTTTTCAAGTTTAGCAGAGAGAGAAAAATGTTTCCAGAGAGCCAAAGTAAACTCCAGATGTTTCCGCTGCTTTCCGGACACCATGTTGGTGTCCCTCAAAGGGACACCAAAATGGCGTCTCCATACTAAACAGTGGCATCCTCTGCCGAATAACTGGAGTTCGGTATATTGCAAAACCCTGAAACTTTGACACTTTGTTTATTTATTGTTCTCCTACAATATCTCCATTTCTTGACTTCATTTATTGAATGGTAAGCGATTTTATTTTTTTATTTGCGTGATACTTGTGTGACGTGAAAACAACCAATAATTATATTCAATGGTATTTTTTTACAACAGATGAGGACGAGGCAAACTTTGATAACCCAGGTGATGACGATCGCTACGACTCCGAACCGTCAGAAAAGTTGAACAATGACGATGACGACCTGAGTAAGGCGGACAGAGACTATGAAGATGAGTACTCTCGCCGCGAATTTACCAATGATGCAGGTGCGGAGGAGTCGGTTTACAATGATGAAGAGTTGTTTGAGGATGGAAAGAAGAAAGATGACATGGATGACGAAGCCTCTGATGAGCGTGAAGAATTTGACGAAGGTGAAGAAAACGACGATTCTAACGATGAAGAAATAGCCGAGGATGAAGACATGGAAGAGGCAGATGAACCGGAGATCGAGGATGAATCTAGCATGGAGGATGAACCTGAGGAAAGCATCAAAATGGAAGATGAGGCCATGGAAGTTGAAGATGAACCCAAGGAGAAAGCTCAGGATGAAGCCGATGACACCGAGGAAAAGTATGAAGATGAAGTCGCATATGAACCTGATAATGCTGATGAAATGTCCGATGATGATGCCGAGGATGAACCCAAAGAAAAGGCCGAGGATGAACCTGAGGAAAAAGCAGTGGATATACCCAATGAAAATGTCGAGGATGAACCCAAAGAAAAGGCCGAGGATGAATCCGAGGAAAAAGCCGAGGATATACCCAATGAAAATGTCGAGGATGAACCCAAAGAAAAAGCCGAGGATGAATCCGAGGATGAATCCGAGGAAAAAGCCGAGGATGAAAATCTAGGTGATAAAGCCGAGGATGAACCCGAAGAAAGAGTCGAGGATGAACCCAATGAAAAAGCCACGGATGAAATAACCGATGATGAAGCCGAGGATGAACCAGAGGAAAAACTCGACCAGAGGCTCGAGGACGAGGCTGAAGAATCCTTAGATGAAGCCAAGGATGACGCGGTATCCGAGGATACATCCGAAGAAGCCGAGGATGAAGCTGAGGAATCCGACGATGATGCCGACCAATATCAAGATGAAGCCGAGGAGTCCGATGAAGAAGGCGATGAACCCGAAGATGAAGCCGAAGAATTCAGTGATGAAGCTGAGGAATCCGATGATGAAGCCGAAAATGACGCCGAGGAAGACGAGGAAGAAGACTATGATGAAGCCGAGAAGGAGCGTGATGAGGAGGAGTACCGAGCCCCGGAGAAAGATGTCCCCGACAGCATTTCTCGTCTCCGAGATCTACCCTCTGAGAGAAAGATTGCGGAGGACCACGAGAAGTTAGGTAAAATGTGCGATGTTTGTACTTATTTCATAATGGCTTATGACAGGTCAAGGTAATAACGCGGTTTATTATATGACTGGCTCTTTCAGCGGTTAAGATGAATCAATTCTCCTGCTGTGATTGGCTACCCGCGAGGTCAAGATGGAGCCATCTTGACCTCTCGGATAGCCCGTCCGTCCCGCGTTTTACTGCCTCTTGATAGCGTCCTTTGAGTCATATAATAAATCCTTTATTGACCAAGCTTGTTCGGTCAAGATGGCGGGATATTGGCCAAGTTCTTTTTTTGCGTGTTTATGGACCGAGACGAAGTCCAGGTCCATAAACACGCTTGGTCAATAATCCATATTTATGTGCGAAGTGATAAAATCGGAAGTAATAGTTTTAAATGAAGGGCGGGAGATATGATCGCAACCTCGTTCCCAGGGCTTTTTCCCTCACTTGGGGGCGGGGCGTCCCGCCCCCAAGTGAGGGGAAAAGCGCTGGGAACGAGGTTGATATGATCGCATGTAACAGGGGTACGATCAGGTCATGAAGCAAGATTAAAAACGATGAACTTCTGCGAAGCGAAACTAGAGGAATGGTGAGAAACTAGACCTAGGAAGGACTATTACCGCGAATAATTGTCAATTAACTAAATGAAGTGAGAATGGACATTTAGAAAATTGTCATACGCCTAATTGCATGAAATATCGCCTGCTCCTTATCCGACGTGAGTGTAAACTGACTTGACTAAAATCAGGGAATGTTACTGCTTTATTGTTCAAAGCATTGATAACAAAGCACAGTTTCTTGAAGTAATTCCAGGAAGCAGAAAAACCAGCCAATTTTCTGTCCGACACACTTTGCATTCAAGCTTGAAAATGCAAGCGTTCGAATTTCCACTCGCGAGAAACGCACAAAAGGAAATATATATCCTAATTTAGAAAATAGAAAAAAAAATATGGAGATTAGAAGCTCATCAAGGTTAGAGTTAAAAGAAAGAAGCTTCTGGACGCTTGTTTGGCGTTGAGTTTTCCCCAACAAATATGAGCAAGCCTCGGTCCTTAGCGCTCTTTTCTTACTATGTAAGTTGATAAATTGAAAACATTTTCTGCAAAATGTTAAGTTGTTGTGATAATCTTCACTTCGAAAGCATATCACCAAAATAATTTGACCTTTTTTTTTTCACAGAGAGGGAGCTAGACTACTTGAAGAAGTTTCTTGATTTCCCCAAGGCCGACGAACCTTTCGAATATGACAAGTAACGCCGACGAATTTCACCAAGGGTCACTCCAAGCAATCGTGTTTAACTTGTGAACTTATTATTTCTTCGTTTAAATACTTGCATGTATAGAGATAGGAACAAAACATTTAGTCAAGTTAAAACTTGCATCAGCCTAAATTGCTGGCAGCCCCTTTGTGGGTAGCCGAGAGAGCGCACAAAACATCCGAGGAGAGTAACGAACGAACGCATGAGGTTCAGAGCCAGGGTTAGAGTTAGTTTTTACTCCTCGCTCCAGTCTTCTTGCGCTGTTGATGGCATGTACTCTCGACTATCCAAAAAGGGACTGGTACCGACCTTCTAGGTATTTAATATGGCGTTTATCTCTGGAAAAACAAACCGTTGTATCTCGGTTAGTAATTGGATCGTTTTTTTGACAAGTCGCTATCTTGAATGCCCAGAAGTCTGTAGACAAACGTTTTTACAGGTAAGGAATTGGTAAGTCAAAAGTTGGCCATTATTTTTATTTTTGTATTGCGGTTTTGTTCGTGGATTTTTTCATTTAAAGCAATTTTTTACGTAGAATTTTAATACACATCTTTGTGTGGGCTGATTAACAGTAATATTAATTTGATTTTCGTTAATCTCCGTTTTTAATACAATACCCAATAAACGTTCTGCTCGTTACGTGGGTGTCACTCGGTTTCTTAGAAGTCAGTGATTCGTTGTGAGGGACTGGTGTCTATAAAATCAAACAGCAAATTCGGCATTTTATACTCAAGTTCCAAATCAGACCAGTCGTTATCCCTTGAGAAACCGGAGCTAGCGGCTTTAAATGGCTAACCTTGTAGCCTAAGGGTGTTTTTAGCTAACCCAGGAAACAGTAATAGCCGGCTCCTGCCCGACCGATTCCGGGAATCGAACCTGGGACACACTGGTGGAAGGCAAGTGTTCTCACCACTATGCCAACACTGCTCCCCTGATGCTGAAACGTGTAAGCCGCTGTGTGCCTTTGTGCGCCAATAATTTCACGAACTCCTCGGATGTAACTTTCAGCAGAATACCAAAACAGCAAAAACTTTCAATGCGTTTGTTCATTTCAGCGTGCGCCCTTTTCACTTGCGTGGCCATTCTCGATCTCCGTGTTCGAAGGATTTTAGCATCTGAAATTAGCTGGACTCTGGTTTTGTGGCCTGGTCGAAGAGATTTTCGGAATTTGACAGATGCCGGGCTGCACTTGGAACTTAAGTTCTGGGGCCCAGGCTTTACCAATTTTAAGTAACCAGCCGTTGCAGCAAGTTTTAACTCAGAGACATTAAGGCACGACATCTCATCCAATCTGAAACGTTTTGCTGATGACACCCTCCTGTATGGCTTTGTCCATAATGCAAGTGATGCTCTTCATCTTCAACGAGACCTAGACAGCCTTGTTATCTGGGCACAGGAATGGCAAATGAACTTCCTCTAAATGTTATGTTCTTCGGATTTACAGGATCAAGAGCCCTATTATACACCATTACACTATGCTAGGTCAAACACTAAAAGCTGTTCACCACCAACCCTATATATCTGGGCATTACCATCTCAGAAACACTTAACTGGAAACTCATGTCTTGGAGGTGAAGAATAAAGCAAATAAGACCTTAGGCTGTATTAAAAGGAATCTCCACTCGTGTCCAGAAAGAGTTAAAGCTGTTAAAGCACAAGCATACACCTCGTTAGTGAGACCTATCCTAGAAAATGGACGTACTGCATGGGATCCTTACAAGATGTATCCAAAAAATTGGCTCGAACAAGTACAGCGACGTGCTGCGCGTTTTGCTACTAAAACATATTCATATCCTGCGTAGCAGGCGTTTCCGTGTAGTTTCCGAGCAAAGAAAGACCGCGGAGGAACGGGATTTTAGAAGTTTTGGCCACGCGAAAAATGGGACGAGAGCAAAAACACGTAAGAGGGGCATTATTTTGCTCTGGCCCCATTTTTCGCGCGGCCAAAACATCGAAAAATCCCTTTGCTCGGTCTGTCTTTACTTGGAAACCACACGGAAACGCCTGCCACGCAGGTTAACATATTCAAGGCAGGAAGGATGTGTTACCCAAGCACTAAACCATCTTAACTGGCCATCAAAGGAGCATAGAAGGAAAGTGAACAGATTAACTTTAATGTACAAGAGCCTACACGGCCAAGCAGCAATAAATATACCACCTTATTATATGACTGGATCTTTCAGCGGTCAAGATGAATCAATTCGCCTGCTGTGATTGGCTACCCGCGAGGTCAAGATGTAGCCATCTTGACCGCTCGGGATAGCCCGTTCGTCCGCGTTTTACTGTCTTTTAATAGCGTCCTTTGAGTCATATAATAAATCTCTTATTGACCAAGCTTGTTCGGTCAAGATGGCGGGATATTGGCCCCGTTCCTTTTTTGCGTGTTTATGGACCTCGACTTCGTCTCGGTTCAAAAGCACGCAAAAAAAAGAACTTGGCCAATATCCCGCCATCTTGACCTCACGCTTGGCCAATAACCCATATTTATGTGAAACACAAAACTGTAATGAAACTAGAAACTCTGACCCAATGAAGTTTATTCCAGTGCAAACATCGCGTGATGAGTATAAATACAGTTTCTGGCCTAGAACAATTAATGACTGGAACAGTTTACCGTCAAATATCATAAACATGACCTCATTAAGTAATTTTAAAGCAGCTGTAAATAATTATATCTCTCCTTAAGTTCTAGATTTATCAATTTAATTATTAACTGATTGTTATTTATTTCATCATTATTATACCACAATTATTATTACCTTATTTGCACATATTTATTTATTCGTTTTATTTTTGCATTTTGCACTGGAATTTGCTAAATGTCCTTATAGGATTTTGCAAATAAATTATCTAGATGTAGATGTAGACTAGAAGTTCAATTTGTATAAAATCAAAACAATCATAACAGTGCGTAGATATAGGAGAAAACCGTCAAACTTAGCAGTCAGAAAAAAACTTGATGCCACTACCAGATTTTGAGTTTAAGTGCGGAACGTCTTGTTCACGTGACCAGTAAATGAAGATTAAGGTCTAAAATCTTTAAAGTAAAACGGGGAATATAAAGCATGTATGTATGTATAAGCACTTGATATGCAAACGTGTGACCGCATTTTGCTTAGAAGATATTTCTCCAAGAATATTCATGTACAAGTCACGTGACCGAAATGCTTGTCACTTTGAAGCGAAATCAGTAAAGGTCTTCAAGTTTTATTCACTGCCAAGTTTGACGATTTTTCGTTAAATCTTCGATCGAAGCTGATAAGCGTCATCATACTAAAGGACCAGCCAGATGTCAGCATATGAAGCACGTAATGCACGTGAGAAAGCTCTATCTTGAAGTCACATGTCTGGCGTGCACGATGAAGCAGCAGTGGAGACTACAACAGCAACAACCATTTTATTTTGCTAGATATATAGAATATAATACAGCAAAAAAACTTGAATAAGCGAACAAAACTACTCAGAATAGTAAAAAAGTAAACGAGCGGAGTAGTTACAAAAATTATTATGCTTTAAATGGGTTGAAGGAAGAATAAGAAAAGAAAAAAACAGAATATAAACAAGTAGTAACAGTACAAGTTATTTACAGAGCAAAATTTGTACATTGGTTAATTAAGAGAGACAGGAAGTTAAAAATACCAAGCTAGCATTAGGAATAACAACTTAAGAATTGCTTAGTCATGGTTTGCTTCAATGAATGCAGAGAGAAACTTTTTATCTCTTCATCCAAGTTGTTCCAGATAGAAGCAACTGCATGCAAGAACATCATTGATGTAAGATGTGGTGTTATTAGCTGGAAAAGCAGTGTAAGGTGGAAGACCACACACTCTTGTGTTGCCGACTGAGAAGCCATGCCGTCTGGGTTATATCAGCAATAGAAACATTCTAAGAGAAAAGAAACGAACCTACGTTGAATTTCATTTTCGCGTTCCACGTTAGGAGAACGAATCCTAATCTTGGGTTCCCTCTGATACTAAGCGTTGAGATTTTTCGTCGTTCGTGTACCAATTCTGCGCCATTTTGAATTACGTCATAAATGATATCGTAATCTCAGCCTCGCTCTGTTTATTTTCGCGTTGTCTAGTGAAGTTAGAAGTTTGACTCAACAGGCGAACTTAACTAATTTGGGTTGACCTAAACTGTTTAGTACGGCTCATGTAAAGTACGGCGTTTGATATCGCAAGGTCGCAAACATTACAGCATCACAGCTGGATACCAGCCGACAAATGTAATCGATTTCATTCTTATTACACCAGACTACCGCAGCAATGGATACTCGAACGCATTCCTGATCTAAGATTACAACTGATACTGAGGCTACTGTGAACCTTCAGGGATCAAATTCTTCAAAATTTTAGTAAAATTTTAGTTAATGAAGCAACTGACAAAATGCAAGTGTTGCAAAATGAGTAAGCGAAGACGAGAAACGCTTAAAACGTAAATGATTTTCGGGAGCAGTTAATAAATAGCTAAAGGTGTCAAAATCCGATAATTCCAATTAGGGATCTGGAGAGCTTTTGACATTTTTCGCGCGAAGCTTCATTCGGGATCTCGAATTTCATTTATGTTGTTTACATCAAATTGGAACCAATTTCCAGTCGGTAGTTTGGGTTTTATTTGCAGCACCAAACCTATTTCTTTCGATCATAACCAACACGTAAATACTCCATCTGTCGCTGAATGTCGAATCAACTTTGCCGCGAATGAATGAGGCAGATTTGTCGCGTATTCTCTTCAGGGGCTTCTTCGGTTATCACAGTATTGGTCGACGATATGATCGCATGGACAGTAACTTCCCAGACGTTCTTTTGACTCCCCCTCCCTGTTCGTTGGGGAGGAGAGATTGCGTGACAAGCCAAAAGAACCTCTGCGTGGGAGGCTACATGGACAGCACCTTCGATGGGGATTAAAAACTGTGCAAATCTTTGGAGCTGTGGCCAAAGCTAGGGGTTTATTTTTGCTTGTATTCCCTCCAGTCGAACGAATTAATCTCATGCAATCTAGATTTATCGGATCTTAACGAAATTTGGCGAAAATGTTCCATACATGTTGCCATACCAAACTGTGAGAGGCTTTTACAAAATTCGAAATATTTTTCCCGTAGTGTCCAAGCGCGTAACACGCACGCATGGTAAAAATTTATTGGCCAAATTTTACAATAGGAACCAATCGGAATAACACACTTTGTTAGCCTATTATCTCCTGAATGGTATAATTCAGTTTGTTTGGATGTCCATAGTAACGCAAAGGCTATTATGCCAGTAGCTTGCGTTCGCCTACCCAATTAACAAAAAAGTAAAAATGCATCAAAATCTTTTGAATTTTGTTTTCAAATTGGCGACCATATAACATGACCCTGCTACGCAAAGTTTGTCGACAGTGGAAAGTGGCGGTAAATATAAACAAACGGATGATTAGGTACTAAATTCGAAGTACAATAAATAAACCCGCAAGATAGGAATAAATGAATTAACGAAAACATTGAAAAGATAACAAAACAAATTTACCCTTTTTTCAGCCAAATTTCAAATGTTTGCCTCAGAATAGCTTACAATATAAGAATCAGAGCCGTAGCTACTATGGGGCGAACCGCGCTCCGATTTGCCTTGGTAAACATTTTGAGCTGACGGTATTTATGTCTTGATTTGTACGTGTGTGTTATGAACAAGCTGTCTAATTTCATACAGGCGTAAGCCTGAGTTCTTTCATGGTCCTGTAGGCTATACTTTATTAGAGCAACAATGATAAATTGCCTGCAGTAACAATTTCTTCTGCCTGCAACCCTGTAGCCTCCTTCGCAACCGCCGTTTGTGTCGGTCCTATTCTCCCTCCCCACCAACGTCCGCTGAACCCGCGAGGCGGACATTCCAATCCAGGAACTGGCCAATCACATTATGCCTTTTAAATTTCGGTGGTTAAGTTCTCGTAGCCTCCTTTGCGGCCGTTGTTTGTGTCCGTTCTATTGTCCCTCCTGATTGGATACTCAGACACAATGAGCATGGAATGTCCGGCTAGGTTCAGCAGACGTTGGTATGGAGGGAGAACAGGACCGACACAAACAACGAATGCAAAGGAGGCTAACGGCCCTGAGAATAATGAATCCTCTACCGCCGTAGAGCTGTCAAATGTTCCCACAACTAATGATCCTTTACTGTCAATATGGCTCTTACTGAAATCGATTCAAAAACCGTACTTACTTTCCTGCAATCGCTGAATTTGAGTCTTTTACTTGAGTGAACGTCCTTGAAAGTCATTCAGCTGTTGAAAGCGGCCGACGACTTTGAAATTGGTAATGACTTCAGCTGTCACTGACTGAATCAGGTAAGTAATTAAGCAACTCCCAAATGCAAGATCTGTAATTTGACCAGTTAACAATTTGGTTTTTGATACAAAGATATCTTGGAATAAACTACCACAAGATGTTAAATTAATAATAATAATAATAATAATAATAATAATAATCTTTATTTGCTTTAGTACTTTAGTAGTACTGTAGAGATTTTTAAATGCCAACTCATGACTCTCCTTTTTACTCGAGCTTATAACTTATAATGCGCTATTTTGTAAGTGGTTCTAAATTGATTTTTTTTTTATTTTTTATTTATTTTGTTTTATTTTATTTTTTATGTTTGATTATTAGTGTAAGCAGCGCTTTTGAATCTTGTAGAAAAGGTGTTCTATAAATATATTATTATTATTATTATTATTATTATTATTATTATTATTATTATTGTTATTATTGTTATATTCCTTATCTCAGCCGAGTGACCGAGTACTTGGCAAAGCCGAAGTATGATTAGTTATTCAAGGGCGTTCTAATTTTGAAACTCTAATTCTGAATAAAACAACATTTAAAGCAATTTACACTCAAACATCAACCCACGGCCTGGCCAGTACCTGACGCATGCGCACAGAGAGAGCCTAAACCTTTCCAGACGCGGTCTGTGATTGGAGAATGAAACATTAGATGATACAACACAAACAATACCCCCGGCCCCGATAGCAAAAGTAGCTACAGGTCACAGGGACCAATGAAAATAGAGGTCTGTAAGAGATACAAGATTTCTATCACCCGGGCAGTGGCAGCCACAACTTCGTACCTAGGGTCTTGGTTTCCCTTGACCAGCGGTCTGGAAACGAGCGACCCTTGGAAGATCCGATTTGAGGTCCGAAAATATCGGACTTCCGGCTGAACTGCGCATGCTTTGGGTTTTTAGGGTCGCGTAACAGGCTGTAAGAATTCTGTTTTACTTCCGTTTATTTGAATTGTTAGAAAAAGCCAATCAGAATTGTCAACCTATCGGATCTTTCGAGAGCCGCTTGTTTCGTCAAGCCTGTGCAGTACGGAGCGAAGACTCGAGGGACGAGAATGTTGCAGCCATGGACAACTGGTTCGTCCTTGTTAGGACACATCAGCATGGCATAGCCGTCGGACACGCAGAAAGACGTTTCTTTTGCTTTTCCTCCATTTCAGCCTAAAATTGCTTCCAAAAATATAAGATTGAAGCCAAAATTGATTAGAAATCAGAAAATTAATAAAAATAAATCAAAATATTTAGAAATTTTTATTGAAAAATTGGCGACTATTATATTAACTTGAAGCTGCTACGTCGTAACACGTCGTAACCTTTTGTCGACAGCGGACAGCTTTGAACTAAACTGATAAAAATTCAAACAAATTGATCATAGATTTGAATCGTTGTCAGAGTCAGTCAGATCCTAAATTCTAAGTACAGTAGGAAAAAACGACAAGACAGAAATAAACGAATTAACGGAGAAAGAAAAAGCAAACGAAATCACAGCAAAGACGATTACTGTTATCAAAGCAGTATTCGCCAATTTAGCCGCCCTGTATTTAAGCCAAGTTTGAAATGTTTGCTTCAAGGAAACTTACGAATGATACAAATACTCTGTTGAGATGTGAGAAATCAAATGGCGTTAACATTTTTACATTATCTGCACCTCGAAGACATTTCTTACCGGCCAACGTTTCGCACTCCATGCGCTGCTGTGAAGATGTCAAATTCCCAACGAATCTAACGTTTTTTAAGGTGTTAATTTTAATATGGCTCATTAATTAAATTGGTTTCTCAGATAGCCTTTTATAAGTTAATTGAGATCGCAAACACCGTAATTACTTTCCTGCTACCTTCCTATTGATTTTACACCCTATTTCTTGAGTCAATGTCAGTTCAAAGACATTAGTGTTGAAAGTGGCCGAAGCCGACTTTGAAATCGCTAATGCCTCGGGCAGCTGCCCAATGAGATAATTAGTATAAATTCAGCCGAATGAAGTGAATAAGTAAATGACCTGTAATTTGGCCAGATTACAATTTTAATCGTATCTATAACAAAATTCTCGATCGTGATTGGTTCTCCGCGCGCCTATTTGTCACGTAATCGGCGCGCGATCACGTGGGTGTCTAATTACAGGTATCCAATTTGAACTTTTTGTAATTGGACACCTGTAATTGGATACCCACGTGATTTTCACGTCAATTACGCGCGCTTTAATGGCTTCCTTTGCAAACGTTTCCTGCAGTTTTCAAAACATATTGAAAGCGCTAAAGACGTTTTCGCTCAAAAGACCTTCCCAAAAGAAATTTTTAATTCCGAAATTTGTTATAGATACGATTAATTAGTAATTGGACCTCGAAATTTGTTATAGATACGATTAATTAGTAATTGGACCTCGTGTCGTACAATTCAGGGAGTAATCGCGCTCGTATTTTCAAATCAGCCTCGCGCTTCGCGCTCGGCTGATTTTGAAATTACTCGCGCGATTACTCCCTGAATTATACTCCACTCGGTCCAATTACTATTACTTATTTTATAAAGAGATTTCTTCAAATTTTGTGTGTAATCAAATGGTCCTTGAATTACCGTTCGCTATGTTGGATGACCACCGACTTTGATGGCACGCTATACAACTGACAGATGCTATGGATTTTCGACCTGGTTTCTTCCCTCTTGTCCATCGCCACGGTAAATATATCCCACTTTAAGAAAATTGTTGCTGTCAAAACGATTTTTGATAAGTGTCGTAGTTTAAAGTTGTGAAATAGCTGGTCGCCAAATCTGTCGAGAGAGCGCCTTCATGTAGTTGTAGTTAAAAATCGAAACAAAAAGTGCGCTAGAAAAAGGGTTTTGAGATAAAAGCGAATAGTCTAGCGGACAAAACAAACCTGTAAATTAGCTAACTTTCTGATCTTAATTCATGTCATGGTGGAAAACGCGAGTTATTAATTGCTTTAAAAGCGCTTTTACTACCAGTTTCCGGGAAGGTAAAGCAAAAGGCAAACCCTGTTAACACGATAAAATTATCGTATTTCCTCGAATAAGCGCCAGGGCGCTTATTTAAAATTTTGGCCAAAAGAGGGGGCGCTCATTTGAAGGAGGGCGCTTCATCGAGGGGGTGCTTATCCTGGCTTATTAAGTATGTTTCTTAAAACGAACAGTAACTTTATTTTGGCTAATGCACATAAAAGTACTCTGCAAGCACAAGGAGATAGAATTAACTGGAAGGGACTTAATAGACTGTTCTCCTACATGCACTGATGCTGGTGTAGTTAAAGCTTAAAAGATTGCAAATAAACTGACAATGGAAACAGGTTTTCCTTTTATCCCTACTATTTAAGAGTGTGTGTGTGTGTGTGTGTGTGTGTGTGTGTGTGTGTGTGTGTGTGTGTGTGTGTGTGTGTGTGTGTGTGTGGTGTGGTGGGGGGGGGGCTCTTATTCAAGTGGGTGGGCGTTTATTCGAGGAAATACGGTAATTAAACATTGAAATCCTGAAAGCGATTTAAGTTGCATTTTACATAATAATAATAATAATAATAATAATAATAATAATAATAATAATAATAATAATAATAACGTTTTTTTAACCCACATATGACGTCGAGTCCGGGAATCGAACCCGGGACACATGTACATTGGTGGAAGGCGAGTACTCTCACCACTGCGCCAACCCTTTTTTACTTTTTTAAGGTCGCGCCAGACACTACTTGCTTATGAATAAACTCATGAGCATGGTTTTGGGTATAGGTGTTTCATTTTCAAGCTTCAAATATCTGTACTTTGGTGGTCGATTCCAGCGCTGAAATTTGACAGGGATCTTCCTGGATGATGGAATTACATCATGATTGTCGTTTTATAGGCGGATTGCGTGATTTACGGTGATGTTTTGGGATGCTTAATTTAGATCTGGGAAATGCAATGTTTTTGTCCGAGTTTTCTGATTGAGAAGCGAAATGGTTTTGTTACTTAGTGATAAAGGATAACCTCTTCTGTGATGTGACAGAAGCACAGATGTCTCAATTTCAAGCTGGACTTATTGTAAGTTATTGGCTTCCATATAGGAGTAAACTGTGAAACTTGTAAATTTAAACGAGACTTACCTTAAGTTGAGGTTTGATTGAGATTCTACGAAGTCATTGGTCTGGAGCTAAGGAGTTCTTAGCGACATTGACCCATTGAAGCGTCTGATCTTCTTTGTGAAGTTTGTTTTTGAAATTTTGCTTCTGTCACACCACAGTATGCCTGAGAATATGAGAACAAACTATCAACAATGAAACATCTCTTGGGGTAATCTCCTTTGCTGTAAATTTAGCATAAGGTGGTTGCCATCAGGCGTGAGAACCAGAGCGAGGATCAGGGTCGTGCACGAGGCTATATTATTCGCTTCAATTCTTGGGTTCGTCGCTCAAAACTCCCGAAAACTTTTCGGGTCAAGAAAATTTCAAACGTGTCTTCTATCAGGTGATGAGCTTATTATTGGAACTGACAAGCGCATCCTGGCTCTTAGCGTACGCTATTCCCTAAAAAGTTTTTAGGGTTTTATAATTCAGCTCAAAACAAAGCAAGCGGTTTATTTCACTGATGACTCAACGCTAAAAAACCAAGCCATTTCCTGCGGGACCCGAGAAAGAATTAAGCTGTGTCTTTCAAAATATTTGCATATAAAAGCAGGGACCGCTACAACGCAGAATGGTTTTAAATTCAAACCAGCCTTCTTCGCGGGTACAATGAGAATTTACGAATATGTTTCTTCGCGGATGTTAAGACCTTCAGGATCAATTGTTCTCCCTTTTGAAACTAAAAAGGCCTCCATGGCCTTACGGATTGAGTCTCTGTTAGAAAAGATTTTCTCAATGGTGATTAATTGCATGTCGTTAGCAGTGTGGTTAGGAGAGGAGAGGAAATGTTCCGCGACTGTGGTAGGTTTAGATTTGGTGCTTTAGAGTTATCTATGGTACGGCGGTGTTCATGAAATCGGTCTTACTAAACGGCGTTTAGTCTTTCCTATGTACTGTAAACTACAGCATTTGCATCGAATCATGTAGATGAAGTTTTTAGTATCACAGGTCAGGTTAGATTTAATATGGCTTCTTGACATAAATTCAGCCTATCGTTTATAACTTAGTCCGGCTGTTTGCCGTATTATGGGCTTACATGTACAGATGGTCAGTCCTATAGCGAGATCCGTGCCAATGCTTCTATTTTCTTACGGTCCGGCGGAGTGGTTCCCTGCCGCTCTTTTTTCGGTGGGGGGTGGAGGGGGGTTGGTCGCAATGGCCAGGAGGGTATTTTAAAATTCCTTATCCTTCAGCACGACTGTACCACAATGCGCTTCAAACGAGTAAACCTGGTACCGAACGCAGGCGGTATCCGCTGACCCGGATGTCGGAATCGGAAAAAATTGAAAAATGGCGGACATGTCGGGCGATTTGGTGTATTCACCGTTGTCTTTCGACTTTCCTGACGGTTTGGTGGACGATGACGTTGCTCAAAGGATGAGAATCCCTCAAAAACTCACCGTTCCTGGAGATGAGGAGGAATACCCAGCAGCAAGTAGATCAGGGGACGTCATGACATCTTCGATGTCAATTCCAGAGAGAATCGAAATCGGCAATGTTGCTTCACCAACCAGCGAGATTCCCCGAGATCTACGAGATCACATGGTAAATGTAAATTCCACGAGTAGCATGATAACTCCTCCACGAACTTTGACGGTTGATGACACGAAATCAGCTCACTATCCTCAAAGGATGGGTGTTGGACAGCCATCTACGGTGCGAGGATCCGGCGAGAGAGCCGATCCCAGAACGGCTCATGTAGCGAAATTTATGGATGATGAAAGGTATGTTGGTTGCTGCATCTCGATCGTATGGTTGCACGCATTGCTTTTGTTCTTTTTATTTAATATCATTACCTTTGAGTTTCAGCGTTTAATTATCATTCAAATAAGCTTATATCACTGCTATATTTGCCTGTAAAGCGTGTTGCCAGTCCTTGATCCTGCACCGAGTAAGATTCTTACGTTATAAATTGACGTTTTTGCAGCAGTATTCAAAATAGAATAAAATGATAAAATTAATTGTTTTGTATGAGAAAATCTTGCCTTTTTTCGTACAGCACACCACTTAAATTGGCTCGTTTATATTGAGTGCATTCCTCCTTACAGTCACGAAACAGAATTTTGTTTCCAACTCTGTTACCTCAACAGGGTTCCTAACTTGGCCTGTGTTTTATTTTCTATTTTATGCTTTATAGATATTTGTAATTTTACTGATTTCTTGGTTCGTTTGTGGAGCATGTGACTGTGTGTAACTTCTCTTTCTTGGTAAAAAAATTTAACTCACTGTTCTCACCAAGTCATAACGAGTTTCCCAAAATGTAAGGTGTAACACAAAATGGCAAAATGAGAGGAGTAGTGTTGAGTGTTTGAAACAGCAGTACGGGGAGCAGGGATGGCGCAGTGGTGAGAGCACTCGCCTTCCACTAATGTGGCCCGGGTTCGATTCCCGGACTCAACGTCATTATTTTGTGGGTTGAGTTTGTTGTTGGTTCTCTTCTCTGCTCCAAGAGGTTTTTCTCCGGGTCCTCCAGTTTTCCCCTCTCCGCAAAAACCAACATTTCCAAATTCCAATTTCATCTGCTTGTAAAGCGCATTTGATCATATACACATGGAAAATGCACTATATAAGTTCTAAATTACAATTACTATTACTTTCAGAACTGTGGGAGAACAGTGCAATTTTCTGTCACAAATTTTTAATTTTTTTTTACATCAATTTTTAACTGGCACAAAACCACCATTCTATAGTACCACCCAAAAGTAAGTTGCCACCCTCACGAATTGCGTCGCGTGCTACGCAAATCGCATTGCGCAAGGTGTTTAAAAACTGTAAGTACACTGGCTTGAAGGCCTCGCACGATCCTAATATGGCCTTTGTGAAGCGACAATAGTCGATTTCCAATGTTCAGAAAAGCCTGTTAAGAAGAAACGGTAGAAGAAATTATTTTGTGATGTGTTGCTCAATGTGAGCTTACAAAAGATTGCAGCATTGCCAAATGCCAAGAAATATGTGGTAAAACTCCTACATGTATGTGTACCTAGATGAACGCTCATGATACCAGTGGATCTCCACCCAGATAAAATAATGCTTTTCCCTTTATATTATAAACGATTTAACTTTGTGAAAGATTGTTGTGGATACATTTTTTCGAAAAAAGCTATTTTTAATGTCTGGAGTGTGTCGAGAATTTGAGGCAAAAATAATATGGAAATTAATGTGCCACTTAATTAATGATGTGGAAATTAAAGCTAACAAAAATTGAACACGACTTAAATTAACACGAAATTTCATGAATCATTAATTTCCTATAATAAGGTAACTGAATGCTGCAAACAGGAACAAACTGCTATATTTGCACGTTCTATCCTTTTCAAAGCAAAGGCCCCAAACTCATTTGAAAAGAATATTGTTATTGTTTTCAATGTGTGTTACTTCTTTGTCCTTTAGAATGTAGTTACGATTTTTTTTAAGTGGCTGTATTAACAAAGTAAATTAATAGAGGAATATACACATTGGGATATCACCGTTTGTCAAATTTTGGGTCATTTTTCGATTTTGCCTGGATTTGTCCAAATTGTTACGTGTAAACTGCAATTTGATTGAAAGAAGATGTAATTCAATTTGCAAACCACTCTCGTGGAAGGTTGGTTTCTTTTTGTACGCAAGAAAAAAACGCATTTTTTGCGCACATTATGTCTCCAAAATGAAAAAAAAACAATCGGTGAAAAAAATACCAGACAATAGGGGAGTAGGGTTGGCGTAGTGGTGAGAGTGCTTGCCTTCCACCAATGTGGCCCGGGTTCAATTCCTGGACTCGATGTCATAAGTGGGCTGAGTTTGTTGGTTCTCTCCTCTGCTCCGAGAGGTTTTTCTCCGGGTACTCCGGTTTTCCCCTTTCCCCAAAAACCAACATTTGATTTGAGTTGAGTTGATTTAATTTGACTTTATTTGTTTCTGTATTTGCTTGGCCCCACTAGCCTTTGTGCTATAAATACTACCAAGGGTAAATAAAGGTTATTATTATTATTATTATTATTACAATGTTTTTCAATGAAATTGTAGTTCACATGCAGAAATTCGGATCAAATCCAAGCCAAATCGAAAAACGACCTAAAATTCAACATACTGTAGATTGGTTATGCTCCGAGGCCTTTAATAATATTATTGTAATGTTTATTTAATTTTACTTTTTGTAGCCAAGAATCATGGTAACGTTGCACATTAACCCTTCACTGTTTGTCTTTTAGCATTGCTGTTGGTCTGGAAGTGATAGAGGAAGGCACCCCTCTTGACAGTAATAGTGATGTGGGTCATTATGCAGTGAGTGATCTGCCTGACACAAGAAAGTGCCTTATTCAAGTGCAACAGCTAAATCGACGGGTGCGAGACCTTGAGAGGGACTTGCAAAGAAACACTGTTGGATTCTGGTCAAAACTTGCTTTCTTTGCTTTTACAATCATAAACCCTATGATACTCCACTGGCTTTTCTGGAAAAGAAGGTGAAAAATGCAAGATTCTCACTTCTCTCGACTATGATTAAAGTTGCATGTAAATTAATGGCACAAGACATACAAGGAATGACATTGTGTGAACAATGCCTCTTTACTTTAGATGACGTATACAGTACAGTATACATTGTAAATAGACCCTGAGGAGTTTCATTAAGGCTTTGAGCAGGAAGGCAATTACTTTTCACAGGTGGTCAAATATGTTTGGGTTTAAGTTCTTCAACACAAAAATTCCTTGATGTGCACTTTGCTGGCTCGAGTGGCAAAACTATTGGTAGGTTTACAGCCAGCCAATTTGCCCACTGCCTTGCCCTTAATGAAACTCGTGGACCCTTTGTGGGAACACAGTTTTTGCATCACCAGTTGGCCTTGTTCCAGGGTTAGAATGTTAGGGCAACTCTCACTAGAAAAAAGGTTAACCTTTTTTTTTTCTGCTGCACAAAATGTTGCCCAGTGTAAAGTAACCAGCAAATATTTTTTGTATCTGATACCCTACCGGATACAAAAACATCTGCCAATGGTTACTTTACTCTGGGCAACATTTTATACAACTTTTATTTATGCCATTGTGAGACTAGTTGCTTAAAATGTTGCTTAGTTTAACACTGCTATATTCACTGCTTAAAGAAATCATTATAGTGTTGGGAAAACAAAGCTAAGGCAAGTGTAATTTGAGAACTTTCAAAATCATGAATGCTTAATATTAATCGCAAATTGTTCAATAAGGTCATTCAATTTTTTAGTTACTTATAGTTCACTCAACAAAACCATGAATTGTATGATTTCACTCAATTTGTATTTCATGTACCAGTATTTTCATGATTCTGGAGAATCACAACTTCAGTTTACATGCCTTTTTGCCCAGTTTTATCCATCAAAATGTTCAAATTTGCCACATTTGGCTATGTTCATGTCTGTTGCCATGGAAACATAATAGGTACTCCTACATGTATGAAGTACAATTTATTTGAGATTTATTGTAAAGTTGAACCGCGATTATCTGGATTTCTCAGATTATCTGCACTTTCTTAGCTGGCCCCAGTTTTTATGAATATTAATTAGCCATATTTAAGATCCACAGTAAAACTTTTTTCTTTAAATTAATAATGAAACCCCGGTTTCAAACTGAAATTGTTTGTCTTCAAAACACAAATCTGTATGCAATTTGAGCTTGCATGCACTGTACTAATGCAATGAATTTCAAAGAAATCTGATTTGCTCAGATGTTCTTTGTTGCTAAGTGAAATTTCATATTCCATTTGTTTAGTCATTCAGTTATATTTTTGGCTCATTAATTTTCATATTTTTTTATTATCTGGACTCTCAATTGTCCGGAATATTCAGCGCAGTCCCCACAAGTACTGCTCTCAACCAGTCAGTATTGAGTAAATTTGTTGAGTTTACTATAATCAATTAATGTAACTTTTGACAGCAAAAACATTCAGATTTTGACACCACATTTTATATCTAGCTATATAACAGTACCTAGGATCTGATTAATATGTTTTTCTCAAAAAATGTGAAACAACATAAAAATTATTATCCAATAGCATTAACATTTGAAAGGCTTAGTACAGCAGGGGCATACAGTAAGTGACAATAGGCCTTAAAATCCGAATTTTTCTAAATTCACTCTACGTTGTTGTACATATACTGGTTATCATGTCAGAATCTTGGGTCTGTATTTTGTGGTCTGAAGACAGAATTAAATGAATTAGTGTATGACTTTTGCCAAAACCTTGAGAAACAGAATCAAAAAGGGCTGGATCTGATGGCAGTTATTTTGCATGGTTGATTTCTTTGTTGGCTTTCAAAAGAATTAATCATTGATGTATTTACTGGTTAAGTCGTATGCCCATTTTCCTTCCAAATTCAGGCCTTTGAATCACAAAATAACTGGAGAGTGAGGTTTCTGTCACCAGTTTGTAGGCCAGAGGAGCATATTCAAGAGAAATTGAGATTTCAAGTCCAAATTGTCACTTGTATGCCATTTGGCATTGAACCCCTCATTTATCGGTCTATGGCCTAGAATTATGTTACCGGTACACCTTTGCCTTTGCATTATGAACTTCCAAACAGGGTTACCGGTAATTACTTGGCCGGAAGTCGGCTGGATCTAAATGTGCGCTTGGTTCTTCTTCGAATTTCATCCTCAAAGCTCACTTCCGGCATTTCTGCACAAGTGCAAGCTAAATTTAGCAGTACCTCTCGGAAGGCCCTGGGTCGGAGGTTGCACAAAACAAGGCCGCCAAAGGCTGCCATGTCAACATCACGAACACTAAAATGATGATTCTCCTTTTGTTTACGAGGTCCGAACAACTAATATGGAGACAGAAGTGTCAATATGACTGTTTGCAAGTTAAACAGCGAGACGAAAGGTTTTAACATAGCCATACTGAACTCCAGATGTTTTAATCGTGCCCATGGCTTCTACATACTAACCTCAGTCTCCCTCCATGTAAACAGGCCCTTACTCTTTTGCAATGTCTCTGTTTCAAGTGACGTATTTCAGCAAACAGTTTCACCCTGCTGAATACTTTTTCTCCTCACATTTCACCGAGATTCCAGTAACATTTATGCCAAAAAATCCTGCATTCTGTAATAGTCTTTAGTGCAAGCTAGCGGCTGACCTATATGAGGAAACAAACTCCTGGGATCAAAAGCAGACAAAATCCACTAATCATTCATTGTTTTTATGGGTCATCATTTTCTACTTAGTCGGTTTTCTATCCCGGCGTGTTTTGGGTCATCGTTTTCTAAACATCCATAACCTAAGCAGTGTTGACTGTACTTGAAGAAGGCGTTGTATTAGAGAAGGCAGTGCTACTATCTGCTCATGATGAACATGATGCAATAGTGAAAATAGTGGAAAGGAATTCAGATCTTGTTATTCTAACTTTGTCATAATATTACAACCATGCAGATGAATCAGTGAGGTAGCAAATTGCAATTTCTAATTGGCTTTTGCGGGAAGGCAGAGTCAAGGCCAACATGACCTCTTGTTAAACTTAAAGTTGTCTCTATGATTTTGTGGTGTGCAGGTGAACATTATTCAGAGCTGTGACAAGTAATCTGACTTCTTGGTGATTCTTAAATTATCACTGATAAAATTAGTACACAATTATTTTGTTCATCAGTAAACTAAAAATGTTTGCAGAGGATATACCTCACAAATTAATGTGATTTGGTAAGCTGAAGCCACTCTAAAGGCACTAAGGCCACATGGTAGCGGGCATTACCCCTTAAATCTACCAAAGCAAAGATTGAGCCCAAGCATTAGCAGCCATGGACAGCTGTTTCGGCCTTGTTGGGCCTCATCAGCATGGCATAGCTAATGCTCAGGCTCAAGTACCCACATATCCATAAAACAAGCAGTGAAAACGTAAAGCTTGTGGGATGTGGCTGGAGTGACAAAGGATATACCTCACAAATTAATGTGATTTGGTAAGCTGAAGCCACTCTAGAGTGCCTTTAGTGCCTTTAGAGTGGCTTCAGCTTACCAAATCACATTAATTTGTGAGGTATATCCTTTGTCACTCCAGCCACATCCCACAAGCTTTACGTTTTCACTGCTTGTTTTATGGATATGTGGGTACTTGAGCCTGAGCATTAGCTATGCCATGCTGATGAGGCCCAATAAGGCCGAAACAGCTGTCCATGGCTGCTAATGCTTCGGCTCAATCTTTGCTTTGGTAGATTTAAGGGGTAATGCCCGCTACCATGTGGCCTTAGTGCCTTTAGAGTGGCTTCAGCTTACCAAATCACATTAATTTGTGAGGTATATCCTTTGTCACTCCAGCCACATCCCACAAGCTTTACGTTTTCACTGCTTGTTTTATGGATATGTGGGTACTTGAGCCTGAGCATTAGCTATGCCATGCTGATGAGGCCCAACAAGGCCGAAACAGCTGTCCATGGCTGCTAATGCTTGGGCTCAATCTTTGCTTTGGTAGATTTAAGGGGTAATGCCCGCTACCATGTGGCCTTAGTGCCTTTAGAGTGGCTTCAGCTTACCAAATCACATTAATTTGTGAGGTATATCCTTTGTCACTCCAGCCACATCCCACAAGCTTTACGTTTTCACTGCTTTAAAAATGTTTGCAAATATTAAAAATGTTTGCAAATATTACTTGTTGCTTATTAGTCTGTACAGTACAATAGAATATTTACTTAATTGGAGTAAAAATTAATATTGAGGACATCAAGTTGTTTTATGTATCCAAATAAACACTTAGCTTAAATCTCTAATAATTGCGTGTAAGTTTAATCTTTTTGTTAGCAAATTCATTTTGTGATCAGGGAAAGATAATGTTGGTCAGCAATCCTCCTGTGCGCTTGACACAGGTGGCTCGGGAATTCTAGCAAGAGCACTCTGACACTTTCATGCAGTTGTTTTTGTGACATTGCTTATTCAATTGTCTTATGCTGTTTGCTCACGTTTAGCTGCAGTTTTCTGTCTTTCAGCTGTGCTTTTTGCTCCCACTTCACGGGGTAAGATGCTGGTCCATCACAGGAGGCAGTGAAGAGGCACATTACTACTTCCTCTGATTGGAACAATCGTTATTACACCACAGGATATTCTGTATGAAGCAACTGGAAGGCTAGGGTGCTACTTCCCCTGGGTGGGCTCCTAATGTTGCTCTTGAAACATCAGCAGGGATTGATTGCCTATACTGTACACTATAAGCAGGTCATAACACAATTTATTTGTGCCATTTAAATGTGTTTATTAAATATTTACTGCCACAGGGTTCAACACTTTCTAAAGTAATATATTTGTTATCTACTGTCTATTCTGGATGGGGATGTGCCACTGAGACTTGTTCAGATGCATTTTGCAAACTTACTCCAGAGTGGTTTTTTTTTTGTTTTGAAAACGTCCTATTTCAAAATATTTTATTCTGGCACCTGCTGGCTCTTACATGATACCCTCTCATACACAAAATTCTCTGATTTCTGTACCTGTTTCAATAACAACAACAACAACCTTAACTGTACTCTCTTCTCTTAAATAATTGCAATAATAGTAATAATAATAATTAACAAGTATTCATCGGAGTGGAGGTAAATATCCACAACTTCCACCAACACTGAGGTAGTATATACCACACAAGTAGTATATACTACACAAGCTGAATAATTAGCAGACCAAAACATTACTTTATGTGTGACAATATACCAACAAGTGGTCAGAAATTGTAAAATCTCGCGCGCCGGCTGCTCAGAGGTGAATTGTACCTGCTAATCACCTCCAAGTTAACCATTCAGAGAGCGCGAAAAGCACTATTTACTTGTGTGGTATATACTAATATTAAATATTGCTAGAAAGTAGAGTATTAACTGCCTGGAATAACCGTAAGAGCTAGTGGAGCCAAGCAGGCTTTATTTTCACAACTGCTTAAGTAGTTTTCATAACTGCAATGATCATTCACATCTTCAATAACCAGTCCATAGACCAAAGTAGAGCAAAGTTAGAGAAATTTGGATTTAACCGCTTATCACATTAAGTCATTTTTTGCACCGTCAGCGCCTGGATTGAAAGAGCTTGAAATAACTCCATTGAGTGAAATAGGTCTCTGTGTAAGGAAAGGACTGTAAATTAGATCAGTAAGCCAAAACCTTATTTTCCTAGAAGGAATGCATGTGACTAAGCTAAAGCATGTAAAATTAAACAAGCACCAGAACACATCAACTCAGGCAGGCTGGTCAAGTGGTTAGAGTGCTGGACTTGTAATGTAGAGGCCCCAGGTTCAAGTCCCACTCTAGCTCAGCAGTGCTTGTAAATAGCCAACTGGTTTGCCTTCTGCTAGTTATGTTTATTTGAATTATTTGTTTCTGTATTTGCTCTGCCCCACTAGCCTTTGTGCTATAAATACTGCAGAGGGTAAATAAAGGTCTTTTTTGTGCTTCTTTCTCTTCCTCCAATTGAGTGGGAAACAGTGTGACACAAACACAAGCATAGTCACTAAGGATGATAAACTGTAGGTCCTGTCTCACAATACTTTCACTTAAAAATCTGATTCTGTGGGACGTAAAAGAACCACTAGGGATGTAACAAACCTCTGGCTGTCACCACCCCTAGTGTCTGTCCTAATTCGATATTCACATTCACCCATTAGTTACCTCATTAATTTTAAACTGCACAAGTAGTCTGGCAAAGTCCCCAGCGAGTGTTTTAAATTATGAAAAGCCCCAATGGGGAGAGGATAATTAAGAATGTACTGCTGAAGCACGTTTACTTAATTGCCTGTCTCACCAGCCCCCACTCGATTTTTTTGTGTGCCCGTGCTTGTGCATATCACACAAGTGTGTTCACCGTGCTTATGCTTCCATCTCTATTCAGAAGTTAAGCAAAGCAAATTGCAGGAACAATAGTCTCGATCAGACTGAGGCATTGGGTGAGGGGGGGAAGACCACACCCATAACCCATTTAATGTTCTCCGTTTTAAAAAGATGCTTAATAGATACATGTACCATCTACGCAAAGCAACAACAGCAGCAGCAAGCATGATAACAGCACTTGGCAGGAATGTTTCCAGAATGTTTTGCTTTCAACACCAAGTAAGAAACACCCTTCATAACAGTGGTCAAAACTTTGTGGCTGCACCGCCCTGCAGTCGAGATGTAATCTGAGGTCAATGACTGAAGCATTTTGCCATCAAAAGGGTTAGCGTGACCTGGAAAGACAGCATCGACCTCACTGGAAAGCTGCTGGAGTCTTCTGCAGGTATGAACGTAGGTGTTGACGTCACTGTGAGGTAACCAGTCTATCAGAGGATACGTGTCGTACACCACGTCTCCAGTGAATAGGAATCCGTGCGCGTTCGTCGATCAAACCGATGCTCCCACGCGTGTGGCCCGGCAAGTGAAGGACGCGCAAACTTCTGTTTCCAAGATCAAACACATAACCTTCCTCCAAGACTGTAGACGGCTCGGCTGATTTCACTTTGTAGTCCGAAATTGTCCATCCCTCGCGCGGTGGAGCAGCTATCTCGGCGCTGCTCAGAAAAACCGTCACCGTTTCGTAGTTGTTGCCTCTTCGAATGGCGTCGGCCTCGAGGCTGTGAATGGCGAACTTTTCAAATTGATGCAAGCCTCCGGAGTGATCGAAATGAATGTGAGTGGCGACAGCTTGCACGGGTTTCTCGCCGATCAGGCCTTGTTGTTGTAGGAAACCAGGCAGGTCCCAAATCCCCAGACCAGTGTCTACAACTAAATCTGAGGTCGAGCCTTGTACCAGCCAAATGTTAGCCTGGTTTGGAGAATCGTAGAACTTTTCACGAAACATGTACACACCTTCGTGCACCTTCTCAACACTGAATGGTTGTTCGGCCATTTTGCTATGTTTGCCTGATAAGCCTTCGTGACCACAAACGGACTAAGACAATGTCACGCAAAAACAATTGCCGGCATGGTCACGATCGAAGTAATTATTAATCGATCAATTCGGCTGTCTATCTACTGGAAGTTTCAAATTGGAAGTGAAATACTGCCCTGCTTCAGATACAAACTGCGTCCTGTTGGTAACTAGTCGTCTCGCCACCAGAGAACTCGCCACCAATAAAATTAATAATCAAGGTTGGTAGTGGGATGAGCGTTCATGACGCCCATAAAAGGGGACAACTTTTTATGGTTTATAGTGGTTTAAGGTCCGATTCAGACGGCTTTGATTAAGACTGCGAACTTTTCATGAGCCAAACTTAAAGCATAATTTATGAGAATGTTTTCTTGTAAGCAGCTCTGAACTAAGTTCAGAATTAAGTTCGATGTCAGGCCTTTGAGTGATGATGTTACCCTTGTAAGCAGGTCTGAACTAAGTTCAGAATTAAGTTCGATGTCAGGCCTTTGTGTGATAATGCTTCTCGTTAAACTTAAAAAAAAAGACGCACTTTGACACGATTATTACTCATGACTCTTCTAAATTTTGTAAGTTTCTCTCGCCTGTATTTATTGAATGGTTGGTGGTTGGTCTGACCTGCCCACTGCATGTACTTCACGTAGAACAAAGAACCTGGAAATGAAAGTGTTGAATATTTCTTCGATTATGGTTTGATCGATCACTGGTGGCAAGATGACTCTTGGTGGCGAGTTTACTGGTGGCGAGTCTTCCTGGTGGCGAGGTGACCGTAAACCGTCCTGTTTCATCCATATGCATCTGCCAGATGGTAGCCGGTCGTTTCGCTAACGAGTCGTTTCGCTAATGTCCGGTTCGCTAACGTACTGAGACGATTCGCTATAACGTGTTCAGTCGATTCGCTAACGTCTAGTTCGCTAATGTCCAAAGTCGTTTCGCTAAAGTTTCCATTTATATTGAAATGTGACTAAAACTTACTTAGCGTCATGTCGCCATTGACAGTATGTACTGATCGTAATAGCGTGTTGCTAATTGGTGCATTTTAATACAGTCGAACCCCTAAAGCACATAAAGCACATGTCATCGGCTTCCCCGTGGGGTCGACCCCCAGGCCTACCAGGGAGATATGTAGGGGAATATAAGGAGATGGATGGGATTCTTTGCCCTAGGGTAGGGGAAAATCTTGACATTGTTTTACGATGAAAGATTACGGGGTGGGGGAATTCACAAGTTTGAACAGGATGTCACTGGGATTTTCAGCTGGGAGACACCTCACCCAGGGGACTTTGTCTTGAGAGATTTCCCAACCCCCCGGGAAATTCCTCAAATTTGCTTGACTGATTTTACAATCCCCCTGGTTAGCCCGGGGGTCGACCCCACGGGGAAGCCGATGACATGTGCATAATAAGCGGCCACCCTGAGGGAAATGGAAAGTGGCCGCTTAACAGTGGTTGACCACTTAATAGGGGTTCGTCAGGAATTGGTCTGAAACTTAAGTAAAACGTCCATGTAATCAAATACAAGAATGCTTAAAGGCTTTTAACATCTGCTGGACATAATAACGCGTTTAAAAATCGCACAAAACCAATTTTAAGAAAATCCTGAGATAAGGTCTCAACATGAAACAGTTACATTGAGAAGTTAGCGAACAATGCACCACTGAGACGTCTATTCGACACGCTATGTACTACCATTTTCGAGCTACCGTGAAAGGCCAACTTTTTTCCGCGTTGTTACACGCTCAAAACATTCAAGTTTGTCTAGACAAATGTCAAGTTTTGACAGCTCCTCCTCAATTGAGGTAGAGCTGTCAAAACTTGACATGTCATTGCCTTATCAAAAACAAAGCCAAACCACGCGTATTTAATTTTGGGTGGCCGCTTAACGTAATAGGGGTAAAAAACAATAGAAAACCTTCATCGGGACGACCAAAAGGAGGCCGCGGTCGCTTAATAGGGGTGGTATTAATAGTATTTAACTGAAAATAATTTCGGGACTTTAATAAATAGCCGCTTTATAGGGGTTCGACCGTAGAGCTTTTTGTTTTACAATGAGCTGAAGCGGTGCCTTATTTAAAAGAGACTTAACAGAGGTGACCGCTTAATAGAGGTTAAATAACAGATGTGGTGTTAGCCGTACCACGCGTCCTTCTTGTAGAACTAAGCGCACGCAAGACTGGTTTGCCAGTGTTCAGTGTTTGCCTGGAATGTCATTTACTTTATCGTTCTCATTTCGCTCTGATAGAGAGGGAGATTAGTGAAAGAGCATTGATGTAAAAGGAAAATTAATTTTTAAAGCTTAACCAGCGCATGATGCACGTGACTGTTATTTAAACCAGCAATCGCTCACGTGTATAATGATTTCATTCAAACAATTGAGTCAATCGAAACAATGGAGTCAGTATTAATTAAAATGGTTGTTTGATGATATAAATGGTAACAAAAGATAGTAAACAACATTAATATTCAATCCAATGAAGAATGATCCTCGCAGTTGTGAACGCAATTTAGAAGCCTGAAAAAAATTCATGACTTCAACGTGGTTTGAACCCATGACCTCGCGATTACCGGTGCGGTGCTCTAACCAACTGAGCTATGAAGCCACTGACGTTGGGAGCTGGTCAATTGTGGGTTCATATGTTCCCGTGAAAGAAATGAGTGTGAATGATATATGAAATGAATCATATATGAACTGCGGAAATGAAATCCAATGAAGAATGATCCTCGCAATTGCATAAATTGCGTTCACAACTGCGAGGATCATTCTTCATTGGATTTCATTTCCGCAGTTCATATATGATTCATTTCATATATCATTCACACTCATTTCTTTCACGGGAACATATGAACCCACAATTGACCAGCTCCCAACGTCAGTGGCTTCATAGCTCAGTTGGTTAGAGCATCGCACCGGTAATCGCGAGGTCACGGGTTCAAACCCCGAAACGACTCGTTAGCGAAACGACCGACATTCTGGCAGATACTCCAGATAGTCCCATGGCCCATGGGCGATTCTCTCTCTTCAATTTTATCTTGGAAACCTTCTGTCATGCCCAGGGCTGCTTGGTTCAGACCAGTTCGTCCAGGGAAGACACGTCAAATTCTCTTGTACCCTGACAAGTAGCCTTAGAGCAACTGTTCCTGTTGAGGTCTTGCGTGCGATTTATTTCGCGTGACAGCCATTCTTCTCTCCTTACCTTCCCCACCCCACCACTCCCTTTCCCCTCCCTACACCTCTTCTTCAAACATATTAGGTACCAAGCCCCGAAGCTGTCGGTCAAACAAACGCGGAAGCTCTCTTTCATTTTTGCTTTCTTTGTACCGAGTGACAAATCCATCCATCTGTTCAATCGAATATCGGCTTCAAAATGACCATGAAAGATTCAGAGGGCGCGAGGTGCATGGAAGAATTAACGGACACTATGATCACCTCTCTAATGGAAGAAATGAAAGCTCTCGCTCTTTCAGAAAAAGAAGTAGACAGTCTATCTAGCTCCGACGCGACAGTAGAACGTTCGGCCTTGGACGAGATGAAAAACGTTTTGACATTGTACGAAGGCATCATCGAGCAGCTTTGGAAGATCGCCGAGAACATCGCGAAAACGTCAGCTGTGGAAGAACAGCATGCCGGAACGGTTTTCATGGGCAGTTCTGGAGACGGGACCTACATCCCTGAGCTATCCAGTGAATTTGACATGTACGTAATGGAAGAAGATTCGCAGTACGAATTGCAGGAAGATTTAGAGGCAATGGATCCTGACTTTGCAGAGAAGAACCCCGCGGATCGCTCTCATATGCTAAAGGTTTGTTGCTTGATTGCTGCGAGTTAACTCCCCTGCTCTAGCTCTGGTTTCCCAGAAACCTTGATTG
>JAEMWC010000160.1:770000-785000 GCA_016490735.1 Pachyseris speciosa | reverse complement strand
AACTGACAGACAACCAATAACATCACGACTTCGTTAATCAATCACATCAACGACCAGAGTACTTATACCATCTCCTGACGTAACTCCAATCACTTGACTCTGATGATGACTTCCGCTCAGGTTGTCGAAAAGTAAGTCAATGTCACCACAAACAGTCCTTCTCAGGACTACACTCACCCGGACGATCGTGCTTCACTTAGTTATGATATGACTCCTGGGTTCAAACCATTTACGATTTTAAAACAAAAAACTTAATATAGTTATAGTCGAAACCCCATTAATGGGGCCACCTGTTAACCCCTCACCACCCCTATTAATTTAAGCGGCCAGTAATCATAGTCCCGATGAGGGTTCTTTCCCGGGGCTTCTTCTGTTCAGTGGTTTTCACCTCTATTTATTCGGCCAGCCCCCATTAATCCCCGAAGGTGGCCGCTTAATATTCGACTTGAACTGTACTTTTTCCTGAAACTTATTGTTAGGTGGCGTTTTAAGCTTCCTAATGACCATAGAACCTTCCTCGGCTTACAAACGAGTCATCTGCTGATTATTTCAGGTTTTACCCACTAAGAAGCCTGGGTATTTCCTGTTAACTTGGTCTGACTATGGTCTGGAATTGAAGCGTCGCTTTGAAGAAAATCTTGCCCGTCAGCAAGGTCAACACGGTGCGAGTGCAGCTCCTGAAGGTCCTGTCCCGATTTTCAGGAGGTTGGTCGATTTCACCGAAGAGATCGAACATGAGGGCGAAAAGATCCAAGTGATTTCGCCCCACAAGATTCGTTTGCGGCACTTGAAGAATCCACCTAGCAGCATCCAAGGTAATGCTGGAAATATTCACCATGGGTTAATGGAAAACACGATTCTGGTTTGGCTCAAAAACAAGTGATCTCTTTCTAATTAACACAGTCTCCAAACTCACAGACCTTATTCTTACTATTGCCTACCCACGAGGTTTCTAATTAAACAATATAATGTTTCTGTCCAGGGGCTTTCGCCAGATAAAACTTACCCTGCGGAAATTCTTGTTTTCGGTTGGACGCTTCCGTATGCTTAGCGTTGCTCCGTAGCGTTACACTTGTAAGCAAAATTTTTCATTTCCCCGTACGTATCGTGGTTTGTGGATTCTCAAACAAATCACCGGAAAGTAGCTAGTATTCACGTCTAATCGAAAACGAAAAGCTCTTCGATTTTTCTGGTCATTAAAGGACAGGAATTAGGACAAGAAATGTTAAATCCTGTGTGGAGTGACATTTCCTGGCCTCAATCAAAAGGATGTTTTAATCTTTAGGTTGGCCTGTGTGGTTTAGGATGCAAGATCAAAACTCCCCAGCGGTAACCCTTATGACCGAGGAAGAGAAAGACCTGGGGAAGAAGAAGATACAAGTTACTGATCTGGTTCTTGGTGTGCGTACAACGATGCCCTGTCTGAAAGAAGACTGGGTGAAAGAGAAACAGAGCACTACAAAATGGCTGACACAAGATCAGCTCAAGAAGCTTAAAGACATGAGGTAACAGTATGTTTTAAACTGACACGTTGTCTTAAGGGACGGACCATTAGAAAAAACCGGAGTAAGGGTGTGTGTGTTGGGGGGGGGGGGGGAACAGTTCCCAGAAAAAAATTCTGCAAGGGAAACTTGTCTCAATAAATCCTGCAAGCGGTGGTCCCTAAAAAAACAATTCATGCAGAGGGAGAAACTCCTGCAGACAAGTGGGCTTCAAAAAAAATTCAGGCACCGAAAATGTTTCACTCCCACTCCAGTTTTTTCTTACGGTCCTTCCCTTAGTTAACCTCAAAGGTGTTTTTTCGTCTCGTTCAGATTTTGAATTTTTCATTCAACAATTACAACTGAGGCCAACAAGAGGACAATATGAACACAGGAAACATTAGCCTTTATATTCTTCCTGACAAGTTGACCCATGAAATCAGGACAATCTACCAATATTCGTTGCTTGTTTCTCTCTTAACAATTATTTCACTCGCATCTAGTAGATATGAGATAATTTTTCCAACTCGTTGCAGGGCACCTTATTAGCTATGGCAATCACTGCAGGAGTCGTATCCAAAGTGCGATCGTAGGACGGTTATTACACAGTCTGAGAAGGGGTGTACCACACGGGGACCATTCGTGGGTGCGAAGCCGGTATCCTGTCCGGGGAAATTGGACCTTTTAGAGATCATTATCAAACGAGATTAAGACAAAAGGAAAAGCCTCGAAATGTACTAGACAATTTCTTAGGATTTCCGTGAAGACATCCCGCGCCAAAAGTGCATAAAATGTTTTCTCCCTTAACAGCCACAACAACAACTTTATTTCCCTTTATCTCACAACACAAATTACAAAGAACAAGGAAATAAACCAATGGACAGGACATTGGCTTGACTATGAGAGCTAAAGAGAGCCTAAATATAATAGTCGATCCGTGTGAAGGAGACTAACATATATCCCTCCGTAACACAGGTGTTCTGTCGTAGCCAAGTCATGGGAGTCTAAAGAAACGAACCTGACGGTCTGGAGGATCTCTTATTCGGGGTTGGAGAGAGAATGCGTTAACGCTCTTTCTCCAGAGCCCAAGATATGCTTGATCATCACCAAAGCCATACGACGAAAATTCTTAAGCAAGCCAAAGGGTCTGATCAGCTACCACGTGAAAACCGTTCTCTTCTACACTTTGGACAAGACCGGCAGCGATTGGAAGAAGTCAGAGCGAGCGAAAAACATCCTGGGATTGTTGCAGTCTCTGGCGGAAGCGCTCAAGTCGCGATCACTTCCGGTTTATTTCGAGCCCAGGCTTAACACTCTTGAGAGCATGGACGCGGAAACCGCGGCCGAGCTGGAGAAGAAGGTGAGAGAAATCCTTCATTCGCCGCATATTCTCCTCCAAGGATGCCTGTTTCAGTCTTTGGATGAAGACCACAAGAAAGAGCACTTTGAAAAGGGCAAGGAAATCAACCCGGTGTGGTTCGACGAGAAACCACCAGAGCCAAGCATGTTTGGGGAGATAGACCTTCAGGACTGATGGCCGTAACGACCAGACTGATTCATCTTCATGCACCTATTAATATTATGCCGGTGGGGAGGGCGTGGACAAAACATGGCCTACCCCACGTTTTGTCCACACCCGGTGGGGAGGGGTGTGGAGGAAGGGGATGTAGTGCCTTTGACTGAGCTTGTTCAACTCAGGTTACAATTTCCTTCGAATTTCTTGTACGTTTGATTGAAGAGATTTGCCCACGGGTGGGGATATGGAAGCAATTACTTTTAGAATGTCAAATCCTTTCTGTTTGTCCTTCCTTCCCACCTCTGATTATGTATGAACTATACTTATGGAGATTCCTCCATTACGAACTCAAAAGAAACATGTTGATAAGTTAAAAGAAAACGTTTCAGATAGTTGCATAGAAAATAGCACAAACTGAGAAGGAGTTGTAATGAAATAGTTTTCTAGCGATGAGATCACTAACTCTTCCCGAAAACGCCTCAGTTCACTGTGTTATGGAGACCATCAGTTATAGGGCTGTTGAACCTATACTCCTTCTATAGGCGGAAAGCAGGGGCGTGGCTAACTGCACGCACGAACGCAAGTGCGTAGCTTAAAAAGTGGAAAATAAAAAAGATGAAATTTGGGTTTTTTGTTATTGGAGACGTAGACATGTACACATTGATTGTTTTTTTTTTTCTTTTTTATAGATTTTTAGGAGGCGCAAACCTAAATGGAATAACTTATTTTGTGAGTCAAAGTCTGAGATACCACTAACTTGTTAGCTCAATTTATGGTTAACGATCGAAGTACTTCATTAAACTCAAAATAGCAACAAAGAATTTTATGACTAAGTTGTCATTTCATATCAAGTAAGAACGCTTAAGCCCCGGTCAAACGGGAAATGTTTGGTGACCAAACATCATCAAACATTGTTTGGTGTCCAAACATCAAACATCGTTTGGTGACCAAACATCATCAAACATTGTTTGGTGACCAAACATCATCAAACATTCTTTGGTGTCCAAACATCATCAAACATTCTTTGGTGTCCAAACATCATCAAACATTATTTGGTGACCAAACATCATCAAACATTGTTTGGTGTCCAAACATCATCAAACATTGTTTGGTGACCAAACATCATCAAACATTGTTTGGTGTCCAAACATCATCAAACACTGTTTGCTGACCAAACATCATCAAACATTGTTCGGTGTCCAAACATCATCAAACATTGTTTGCTGACCAAACATCATCAAACATTGTTTGGTGTCCAAACATCATCAAACATTGTTTGGTGTCCAAACATCATCAAACATTGTTTGGTGTCCAAACATCATCAAACATTGTTTGGTGTCCAAACATCATCAAACATTGTTTGGTGACCAAACATTATCAAACATTGTTTGGTGTCCAAACATCATCAAACATTGTTTGGTGTCCAAACATCATCAAACATTGTTTGGTGTCCAAACATCGTCAAACATTGTTTGGTGACCAAACATCATCAAACGTTGTTTGGTGTCCAAACATCATCAAACATTGTTTGGTGACCGTCCACTTTAAAATTTATCAAAACCAGCCAGCCAGTCAACCCATTTCGCTGTTTTTAACATCCAAACGCTGATTCTTACCGGTTCAAACAAACGACATGTTTAAAGACGGCGAAACTTAATTGTTGTTTACAGGCTGCTTTCGACGAAGATCTCTTAAAGACTTGACGAAGTGAAGCGCGCTGGGTTTTGACTGTTTTGGCAGCATTTTGACAACTTAATGTCAGATTTTGAGAAGTGCACATGCACATGCATTTGATCGGATTTTTTATTTTTACTCGAGCTCGAGTCTCCCCCTTTAAAGGTCAAATGAACCAAAATTTCAAAGTTTTTTTCTTAAGTCAATTTTTATTGAATTTTGTAGCTTAAGTAAGAAATAAACATATTCTGGAGTTTCAGAGTGATCGGGTATTGCATCCCAGAGATATTGGCTGCTGAAAAGTGCTTCGTTTTGGCTGTGATATTCGTAGAGCGGTCGGGTCAATTGTCGGGAATTTGTCGGAATTAACAGTAGTGACGTCACTATTGGCGAGCTGAAAAATTGCGGGAACATTAAAAACTACAAGTGAGTCTTGAAATTAGTGTCGTTTTTTTAGCGGAAAGCACTGTGTTTTGTGCTGCAATAAACTGCAGCAACAATTCCAAGTGTAAAGTAAGTACTTTCAAGTTTTCACATGACCCAAAACTACGGGGAAATGGCTCATAAGACTGAAGAGGGAATCGCTTGTGCAGACCATTTTACATTTCACACCACACATCTTCAAACAAAATCTCGTGGCAAGGAGTTCGCTAGTTCCAGCTTTCAAGCCACGAAGACTGACTTGAAAGAGGATGCCGTACCAACTTTTTTAAAGAATAAAAACGTGGAATCCAAAACAAAAATCGGCCAGAAAAGAAGCAACACCGACAACAATTCTAGACCGCCGAATAACGGGACGACTTCAAGCGGCAATTCCTAATGTATTCGCTCAGCGTTTGCAAAACGGCAGAAAGTTAGCAGTAGGCATTTTCCATCTTGTTTCAAATAGCTGGAAGTAGAGTGATCCTTTTGCTCTCTCTGATAATTAGATCTTATATTAAGTTTGCTGGGATGTGAAGAGCTGAGACGTCCGTTCAAACCATTGACATCCTTATCAGTGGCGTACAAATCGAATTTACGTAATGAACAGGAGCCGTAAATATATTTGGCCAGAGCCTTTCACTTGGCATCCTTTTGGAAAAGTAAGCGCTTGTTAACATTCAAGGAGGATGATCTTAGTGGTTGGATAATAATATCCTAGAAAGCGGAGTAACTGAGCGTCCTCTTCACACGGCAACCTGGACGGGAGTTTGACCTCACGGGAACAAGTTGTCTCAGATTTATAAGCCGAAAGCCAGGCAATTGCTCCAAATTGAAAATTAATTATGTCGCCTTAGCTTGCGATATATCGGCAAGCAGAACTTCAATTCAACTTGTTCAAAACTGGTAATGCGAGATAAAAGAACATCGCGAGTATTTTCAAAACAAAGCCGTCTGTTTGCATATCGGACGTGCTTAAAAAGCAGGTGCTCTGTAATGTGATACTTAAGTTATAGTGCTAACATCGCAAACACCTCCATTGCGAGATATGGAAACTCATGGTTTTTTTTTTAAGAAATTAAACAAACCTTTGTCCATCCATCCATTTTTGTGCATTGACATTTGTGGTCAGTTACTCGAGCGTTCTCGTCGCTAGTGTTTACGTTACTGAATAATCAAGGTGAATCAGTTTTTATAGTTTTATTCGCCCGCGCGTGTGGCAATTTCGCTCGAATCGAATCAGGATGCAACGTTCTTGTTTTATTTACAAACATTTGGTTATTTCGTAGGTCGCAAGTACATAAACTTAATAAAATGTGTTCCCTCTACTTTTTTGGCTGTTTATTTATGCACGGTTTTTTGTTCCTGTTTACTACAACTTCGTTGTCGCTCCACATGTATTTCTAGTCCTTCCGATGTTACTTTCAGTTTATGGTGCGTCTTTTTACCAAGTGTTGCTGAGTTTGAGGTGTGTTTTATAGCCGAGTGCACCTTATAACCGAAAAACTATGGTACTTTCACGTGGAAAGCTCTCTCTTAATTTTTCTTTTTTATTTATTTAATTTAATTTTTTTTTTTTTTTACCAAAAACAAGATGACAGCTTCTCATGTATCCAATAGGTGTATTGCCTTTTGGCAACATATCTGTATGTACTGACAGAAAAGAGTAAAAACGTACTCAATCTATATATAATACCATAGAGGGTGGTAAAGGGGGGGGGGGGGGGTCTTGATCACGTTTCACGGGAAACAAAACGGCTGTTTCACATTTCACGGACAATAAAATGGGGACTTCACGTTTCACGAGAAAAAAAAGCGATGTTCTTAGGGAGTGTACGTAATGTGGGGGGGGGGGGAGGGATGGCGTGGAGGTGGGCTGGACTAACTATTAAATAGGATACCCTTGGCCCTCCACGTATGTCTTGAAAATAAAGCATGGCCCTTCACAGATAGTCAGAGTAAAAAGGAGGCCAACCCCCCCCCCAAAAAAAAAATATTAATAAAAAACGTTGTAAGTTTCCTTTTGCCTATTTTCCATTGTTTTCGAAAATTTATTCATTCGAAACTGTACAGTAAAGGAAACCCACGAACCCATAACGTTTGAGACGTTTGAATTGAGAGTAAAAATGCTGTTTGATAAATGGATGACCCTCCCGCTAGGGATGATTTTTTTTTTTCGGTGACCCTCCCCCAAATTACTCCAGCCCACCCTCCCACATGATAAAACATACATCCCTTACTTTGGTCAGAAGAAGAACTACAGTCAAAGCACTCCCTTGTCTGATGTGTTTTTTTTTTTTTTAAACTAGTGAACAGTACACAGCCACAGCTTTTGTTAACATCTTTGCTATTCGACCGGTTTCCTCTGATCACACAGACTTCATCAGGGATTGTAACGAGATTGGTGAAAGAACATGTTTTTTTACTAAATGTTTACAGTACAATGCAAGTTTAAATTAGGGTGTGAACAGCAAAAAAACAACCACAAACAAACAAATGCACACAGGATATAAGGTAAGAATGTGCTTGCAGTTATTGTTTAATTTTGGGGCTCATGATTTAACGTGGCAAACATTGAAAAACAGACCTTCTCCTTGTGGATTAAGGATTTCTTGTTACTGTTTGCCATATAACTCATCAAAACAGTTACGTTTGGTAGAATCTCGCGACCTTCAGAGGCTGTTTCCATTGATGAGCAAAGCTATCCCAGACAGGTTTCCATGGCAATCACGGCCCAGGGTCAAGAATGACGTTTCAGATTGCAATGGAACGCAGTATAGTTTGTACTGTACCATATGGCATCTATTGTTATAATTTCTCTCAAAATTAAAGAAACATGAAACGAAATCACAGTTCACAGTCAATTAAACACCCGATTCTCATTTGACAGACAATTATAATCAAAAATCACAGATCACGGTTATTACCACAATCACATTTCACGAGGAAAAAAACGGCCATTTCACATTTCACGGGAAACTAAAAAGGCAATTCACGGCTCACGAAAATACCCTTTACCACCCTCACCATACTCTCAAACCTTGGGTGACAAAATTTTCACCACCTTTTTCCTCATTTGGTTCATAAAATTCTTAGTGGCATGAATTATATACCCTCTGGAGCTACATAATATTTCATTTTACAGTCAAAGGACATAATAATTTATCATCTAAGTATTTTTAATCCTAAAGGAATGCTTGATTTGTTTTGGAAGCAGTTTTGGTGGTATGACAAATACATGTATCTGTACAAATGGTGCAAGTAACCACATCTAGATTGGATGGAGTTATGGGACAATGAATTATGTTAAATCACTTTGACATCATGCAAGTTATTGCAAGTAGTGTAATGATACAGAATATATACCAAATGGAAAACTTTCAGGGAGGTTGTTAATGGCCATGAGATGTTTAGCATCAGTGTACAGCCCACCCATTCACAAGCTTGCTCATTTCTAGACCAAAATTATGACTATGCTCTTTTCCGTGGCCATTTTGATACTGACATACACCAATTGTAGGTGAACTCCTTACATGACAATCCCACATAATTCATGCATTACCCAAAATCAGAAACCTTTTCCAGACACACATACTTATGTTGGTGATGGTCTGACAAAAAATATGACAATGTTTACAAGCATACATATACATCCCAATTTAGTGGCTCATTATAAATCGGGCCTTCATTCTCTAGATACTGGTTATAAGTTATCTAAATAACAGCTGCACACAGCAGTAAAATTCTCATTCTCAGTAATACAGGACATGGAATGTGGTATCTTATCAGATGACTTTGAGATTTCACGACAGCAGACACTTTCCTGCCCAGTTTGCATGGGCACACAGTTTCCAGAAATGCACCTGCATTTAAGTGCAAGTCAAGATTGTAAAGAAAAGTAAACATTTCATTAAAAAAAGCATATAAGATTTAATCACTGGCATTTTGTCAATTCACGGATACCCCTGTTACAACGATTGTACATGTTATCTAGCCTTTGGGATTGTTCACGCAGTGTCATCGGAATGAAATCGGACTCACCAAAACAGCTGCATGGAAATTATGGTATTGCATAACAATAAACAGTGAAAATGTACAAAAAACACAGGGAGCAGATAAAATGCGTGAAATGAAAGCGAACACCATGCAGTTGTAATTTTATGGCCACCTTTTCATAGTATGGTGAATATTAATATAGAAGAAACGCGGATCAAAACGACAGCAGAGCATGGAAGTATGGCTTCACAGTATACATCGAAAATACAATTAAACACCACAGAGAACAAAGCAAATGCTTCAAAGGCGATTTCAACGTATTTATTGACCATTCTACGGCGATCTTTTACAGTATATTGAGTAAACAAATGCTCACCAATCCACTTGACCGATTCGGTCCTTGTTTACATCGTATTCTTTGCAGTCAAACGAGTCATCGGAGGTTCCAGCATACGGTTCCGTTGCCATTAATCAGTGCATTAATTGGTTCATACTAGTACCGCTCTACGTTAAAAACCACATGTTCGACTTCCTCGGCCTTTTTCGAAGAGAGAACGAAAGGTTAAAACGAAGAACTTTTCGACAGATCGCAAAGAATAAGTATAGCATTGAGATTGAGCTCCTCATCCACTCGCCAATAGTGACGTCACAACAACACGTGCTTGTTTCCATTCCTTCAATGTAAAGCGCGCGGCCATTTCAGAAACGTTTTCGTTTGTTCTTCGGATATTTCCGTACTCCATGTTGTTTTACTCCCTTAAAAGCTCAGATAGGACAATTTCTACGTGATTTTGTATTCCAGTAGTCCTCTTTAATGTTCGGTCACTTTGAAATGACACAAAGAAAAGTTTTCGAAATTTTGGTTCATTTGACCTTTAATGCTTAATTTTACAAGGACTCATTGCGATTACGTGTTGATAAGATAAGGGCAAAAGTTTGTTAACGCTACTGTGAGGAACCAAGGTCGAAAAACAGTCAGCCAAGCCGAGTAAAAACACTCGTTCGCTTGCAAAGAAAACAACGTAACAAAACAAACAAACAATTCAACTACTTCTTTGCGTCCAAAACGAGTACAGATGATTGTTATTTATATCCATTCGAGAGAAAAATACAAGTTTCATTCCTGAACAAAAGTAACAACGATTAAACCAAATGTTAAGCTTCTATTTATTTAATTTACCTCACTGTCCTGTGTTGTAGAGGTTTCTACCACTTGAAAATGCGTAAGCTTCAGTAAAGTAAAAACAAGCATCCGCAAAAATAGCAAACGCTTTGTCCAAAGAAAGAGCTTCTTCCACAGAGTTTGAGCTACTCATTCCTCCCATTAATACCGGTGAACTGTTAAGTGACTTTTCTTGGTGAGATGCAAGATGCCGCGGTGAAGTGAAAGCCCTTGAAGCGTTGAATTATACTGTTTTCAACCGCACAATCTTTGAAGCTTTTCCTGAGAAAAATCTTCCGTCCTTCCTTTCATCACTTGAAAATTCACCTTCCGGAGTATCTTTTGACAAGGTCTTGATCTTTATGCTTTTTACGCGAAAGACAAACTTTGATCGAAGAAGATAAAGTTGTTTTGCTCAATATAAAGAAACCAACTGAATGTGAAATTACCAGCCGCAGAAAACGCGCGAAAAATTTTAACGGCCTCGATTTGGTTTGGGTGTCCCACACTTGGCTTGAGCCTGCGATCCAATCGAAAGAGAGTACCTGGTCAGGGGTCAACTTCAAAAAAACAGCTGACCTCGATGAGGTCTTAACTTGATATGGTCACGTTACACTGGTCAGCGGATACCTTGTTTTGACAGGTGTCAATTGGCTATAAGATGGATGTCCAGTATCAAAGATGTACGCTGTAAAGTAGCTGGTCAGCTGGGCCAGGTGGAGTATGGCCGCCATGTTGGATTATTATGATTATTATTAGGATATTATTAATTATTGGGCGACTCCGTCGTCGTCGTCGTCGTCGTCGTCGTCGTGCGTACGCGCCCATGAGCAATACCGCTAGCCATTTTTACCATGAGAAAAGCAGTTGACGGGTTTCTATAGGTATGGTGCTCCGCTTGACGGCCCTTCGGGCCGTCGGAGCTCCGCTATAATATAGGAATTCAGATCTTGTTATTCTAACTTTGTCATAATGTTACAACCGTGCAGGTGAATCAGTGAAGTAGCAAATTGCAATTTCTAATTGCCTTTTGCGGGAAGGCAGAGTAAAGGCCAACATGACCTCTTGTTAAACTTAAAGTTGTCTCTATATATGATTTTGTGGTGTGCAGGTGAACATTATTCAGAGCTGTGACAAGTAATCTGACTTCTTGGTGATTCTTAAATTATCACTGATAAAATTAGTACACAATTATTTTGTTCATCAGTAAACTAAAAATGTTTGCAAATATTAAAAATGTTTCCAAATATTACTTGTTGCTTATTAGTCTGTACAGTACAATAGAATATTTACTTAATTGGAGTAAAAATTAATTTTGAGGACATCAAGTTGTTTTATGTATCCAAATAAACACTTAGCTTAAATCTGTAATAATTGCGTGTAAGTTTAATCTTTTGTAAGCAAATTGATTTTGTGATCAGGGAAAGATAATGTTGGTCAGCTATCCTCAGCAAGAGCACTCTGTGACACTTTCATGCAGTTGTTTTTGTGACATTGTTTGCCTGATTGTCTTATGCTGTTTGCTCACGTTTAGCTGCAGTTTTCTGTCTTTCAGCTGTGCTTTTTGCTCCCACTTCACGGGGTAAGATGCTGGTCCATCACAGGAGGCAGTGAAGAGGCACATTACTACTTCCTCTGATTGGAACAATCGTTACTACACCACAGGATATTCTGTATGAAGCAACTGGAAGGCTAGGGTGCTACTTCCCCTGGGTGGGCTGCTAATGTTGCTATTGCAACATCAGTAGGGATTGATTGCATATACTGTACACTATAAGCAGGTCATAACACAATTTATTTGTGCTATTTAAATGTTTATTAAATATTTACTGCCACAGGGTTCAACACTTTCTAAAGTAATATATTTGTTATCTACTGCCTATTCTGGATGGGGATGTGCCACTGAGACTTGTTCAGATGCATTTTGCAAACTTACTCCAGAGAGTTTTTTTTTATTTTTTTTTCAAAACGCCCTATTTCAATATATTTTATTCTGGCACCTGCTGGCTCTTACATGATACCCTCTCATACACAAAATTCTCTGATTTCTGTACCTGTTTCAATAACAACAATAACCTTAACTGTACTCTCTTCTCTTAAATAATTGCAATAATAGTAATAATAATAATTAACAATTATTCATCGAAGTGGAGGTAAATATCCACAGCTTTCACCAACACTGAGGTAGTATATACCACACAAGTAGTATATACTACACAAGCTGAATAATTAGCGGACCAAAGCATTACTTTATGTGTGACAATATACCGACAAGCGGTCGGAAATTGTAAAATCTCGCGTGCCGGCTGCTCAAAGGTGAATTGTACCTGCTAAATCACCTCCAAGTTAACCAATCAGAGAGCACAAAAAGCACTATTCACTTGTGTGGAATATACTAATATTAAATATTGCTAGAAAGTAGAGTATTAACTGCCTGGAATAACCATAAGAGCTAGCGGAGCCAAGCAGGCTTTATTTTCACAACTGCTTAAGTAGTGTTCATAACTGCAATGATTATTCACATCTTCAATAACCAGTCCATAGACCAAAGTAGAGCAAAGTTAGAGAAATTTGGATTTAACCGCCTATCACATTAAGTCATTTTTTATTTATTATTATTATTATTATTATTATTATTATTATTATTATAAATAAAGGTCTTTTTTGTGCTTCTTTCTCTTCCTCCAATCAAGTGGGAAACAGTGTGACACAAACACAAGTATAGTCACTAAGGATGATAAACTGTAGGTCCTGTCTCACAATACTTTCACTTAAAAATCTGATTCTGTGGGGCATAAAAGAACCACTAGGGATGTAACAAACCTCTGGCTGTCACCACCCCTAGTGTCTGTCCTAATTTGATATTCACATTACAGGGCACTGACATTAGTTACCTCATTAATTGTAAACTGCACAAGCAGTCTGGCAAAGTCCCCCGGCCAGTGTTGTAAATTATGAAAAGCCCCAATGGGGAGAGGATAATTAAGAATGTACTGCTAAAGCACGTTTACTTAATTGCCTGTCTCACCAGCCCCCAATCAATTTTTTTTGTGCCCGTGCTTGTCCATATCACACAAGTGTGTTCACCATGCTTATGTTTCCATCTCTATTCAGAAGTTAAGCAAAGCAAATTGCAGGAACAATAGTCTCGATCAGACTGAGGCATTGGGTGAGGGGGGAATGACCACACCCATAACCCATTTAATGTTCTCCGTTTTAAAAAGATGCTTAATAGATACATGTACCATCTACGCAAAGCAACAACAGCAGCAGCAAGCATGATAACAGCACTTGGCAGGAATGTTTCCAGAATGTTTTGCTTTTAACACCAAGTAAGAAACACCCTTCATAACAGTGGTCAAAACTTTGTGGCCGCACCGCCCTGCACTCGAGATGTAATCTGAGGTCAATGACTGAAGTCTTTTGCCACCAAAAGGGTTAGCGTGACCTGGAAAGACAGCATCGACCTCACTGGAAAGCTGCTGGAGTCTTCTGCAGGTATGAACGTAGGTGTTGACGTCACTGTGAGGTAACCAGTCTATCAGAGGATACGTGTCGTACACCACGTCTCCAGTGAATAGGATCCGTGCGCGTTCGTCGATCAAACCGATGCTCCCACGCGTGTGGCCCGGCAAGTGAAGGACGCGCAAACTTCTGTTTCCAAGATCAAACACATAACCTTCCTCCAAGACTGTAGACGGCTCGGCCGATTTCACTTTGTAGTCCGAAATTGTCCATCCCTCGCGCGGTGGAGCAGCTATCTCGGCGCTGCTCAGAAAAACCGTCACCGTTTCGTAGTTGTTGCCTCTTCGAATGGCGTCGGCCTCGAGGCTGTGAATGGCGAACTTTTCAAATTGATGCAAGCCTCCGGAGTGATCGAAATGAATGTGAGTGGCGACAGCTTGCACGGGTTTCTCGCCGATCAGGCCTTGTTGTTGTAGGAAACCAGGCAGGTCCCAAATCCCCAGACCAGTGTCTACAACTAAATCTGAGGTCGAGCCTTGTACCAGCCAAATGTTAGCCTGGTTTGGAGAATCGTAGAACTTTTCACGAAACATGTACACACCTTCGTGCACTTTCTCAACACTGAATGGTTGTTCGGCCATTTTGCTATGTTTTCCTGATTAGCCTTCGTGACCACAAACGGACTAAGACAATGTCACGCAAAAAACAATTGCCGGCATGGTCACGATTAAGTAATTATTAATCGACCAATTCGGCTGTCTATCTACTGGAAGTTTCAAATTGGAGGTGAAATACTGCCCTGCTTCAGATACAAACTGCGTCCTGTTTCATCCATATGCATCTGGCAGATGGTAGCCGGTCGTTTCGCTAACGAGTCGTTTCGCTAATGTCCAGTTCGCTTACGTACTGAGACGATTCGCTAACGTGTTCAGTCGATTCGCTAACGTCTAGTTCGCAAATGTCCAAAGTCGTTTCGCTAAAGTTTCCATTTATATTGAAATGTGACTAAAACTTACTTACTGTCATGTCGCCATTGACAGTATGTACTGATCGTAATAGCGTGTTGCTGATTGGTGCATTTTAATAATACCGTCGAACCCCTAATGCACATGTCATCGGCTTCCCCGAGGGGTCGACCCCCGGGCCTACCAGGGAGATATGTAGGGGAATATAAGGAGATGGATGGGATTCTTTGCCCTAGGGTAGGGGAAAATCTTGACATTGTTTTACGATGAAATATTAGGGGGTGGGGGAATTCACAAGTTTGAACAGGATGTCACTGGGAT
>JAEMWC010000160.1:745000-767500 GCA_016490735.1 Pachyseris speciosa | reverse complement strand
GCTATGAAGCCACTGACGTTGGGAGCTGGTCAATGGTGGGTTCATATGTTCACGTGAAAGAAATGAGTGTGAATGATATGTGAAATGAATCATATATGAACTGCGGAAATGAAATCCAATGAAGAATGATCCTCGCAGTTGTGAACGCAATTTAGAAGCCTGAAAAAAATTCATGACTTCAACGGGGTTTGAACCCGTGACCTCGCGATTACCGGTGCGATGCTCTAACCAACTGAGCTATGAAGCCACTGACGTTGGGAGCTGGTCAATTGTGGGTTCATATGTTCCCGTGAAAGAAATGAGTGTGAATGATATATGAAATGAATCATATATGAACTGCGGAAATGAAATCCAATGAAGAATGATCCTCGCAATTGCATAAATTGCGTTCACAACTGCGAGGATCATTCTTCATTGGATTTCATTTCCGCAGTTCATATATGATTCATTTCATATATCATTCACACTCATTTCTTTCACGGGAACATATGAACCCACAATTGACCAGCTCCCAACGTCAGTGGCTTCATAGCTCAGTTGGTTAGAGCATCGCACCGGTAATCGCGAGGTCACGGGTTCAAACCCCGAAACGACTCGTTAGCGAAACGACCGACATTCTGGCAGATACTCCAGATAGTCCCATGGCCCATGGGCGATTCTCTCTCTTCAATTTTCTCTTGGAAACCTTCTGTCATGCCCAGGGCTGCTTGGTTCAGAACAGTTCGTCCAGGGAAGACACATCAAATTCTCTTGTACCCTGACAAATAGCCTTAGAGCAACTGTTCCTGTTGAGGTCTTGCGTGCGATTTATTTCGCGTGACAGCCATTCTTCTCTCCTTATCTTCCCCACTCCACCACTCCCTTTCCCCTCCCTACACCTCTTCTTCAAACATATTAGGTACCAAGCCCCGAAGCTGTCGGCGAAACAAAACGCGAAAGCTTTCTTTCATTTTTGCTTTCTTTGTACCGAGTGACAAATCCATCCATCTGTTCAATCGAATATCGGCTTCAAAATGACCATGAAAGATTCAGAGGGCGCGAGGTGGATGGAAGAATTAACGGACACTATGATCACCTCTCTAATGGAAGAAATGAAAGCTCTCGCTCTTTCAGAAAAAGAAGTAGACAGTCTATCTAGCTCCGACGCGACAGTAGAACGTTCGGCCTTGGACGAGATGAAAAACGTTTTGACATTGTACGAAGGCATCATCGAGCAGCTTTGGAAGATCGCCGAGAACATCGCGAAAACGTCAGCTGTGGAAGAACAGCATGCCGGAACGGTTTTCGTGGGCAGTTCTGGAGACGGGACCTACATCCCTGAGCTGTCCAGTGAATTTGACATGTACGTAATGGAAGAAGATTCGAAATACGAATTGCAGGAAGATTTAGAGGCAATGGATCCTGACTTTGCAGAGAAGAACCCCGCGGATCGCTCTCATATGCTAAAGGTTTGTTGCTTGATTGCTGCGAGTTAACTCCCCTGCTGTAGCTCTGGTTTCCCAGAAACCTTGAGTGATGCGCTTCTCAGCTAGTATCAGGCGCTCTGTCAATATGTGATACTCAGGCATGGTACACTGCAGACTCACATTAAACTCGACGATGAGATAACGGGAAGCTAAGTCTTGTTAGACCTGATAAACTCGGCCTTAGGTTAATTAGGACAGGAGTAGTTGGTGGCCGCAAATCAGTTTTCCGATCTGTTGGCCTGTACAGTTTCCATATTTCACAACGTTGCCGGCTTTGTCGTCGATAGCAGCGAATACACTTATTCTAATGATTGGTAAACCGTCACTACTAATAGTCAACCAGGCCCCAGTTCTTGAAAGAGCGGATAACTCTATCCAGCGGATAAGTCGCTATCCAGTGGATAAAATGCATCAGTTGTTATACAATTTATCCGGTGGATAGCGACTTATCCGCTGGATAGAGTTATCCGCTCTTTCATCAACTGGGGCCAGACCTCAAAGTCGGGATAAAACATGTGTGAACATAATCGAGTTCAAACACGAGTTTTCAGCTCCATAATAATTCTAAAAGGGTGGAAGGCTTAAGGCCAAAATGCCGGAGAGATGGAATACATATGCCGGCATTTCGTGAATGTTGACTTCTAACTTGTTTCACTTCGGAATAAAAGTAATTTTTCGCATCACAGAGCTTACGATTTGCTCGTAGAAAACGCAAGAAAATTCTTCAGGGTGTTATAAAAGGGTAAAAACTGAAACTTCCACTTTCCTACCGGAGGTTCCTTCGGCTGATTTATGCTATCTTGCCAAGATAAAACTACATCAGTACCAGAGAGTGGCACACGATATTTACGATCACCATACGGATCCATACGAGTAAATAGGGACACAAACGAGTGGCACGCGACTAACTTACATGCATCTACAAGGGACATACTGGTAACAAATTGTTTTATGGAATCAATAACGTTTACTGAAAGAGAACTAATTATAAATTACTTAGTATATTTCATCGTCAAGTGCTCACGCTCTGCAAAAACACTTCACGTTGTTGTTTTGCAAATGATGGCAAAGAATTTTGAACCAAGTCCAAAGCGATATTTTTTTTAAAACAAAAACTTAATTTAGTTATAGTCGAAACCCTATTAATGGGGCCACCTGTTAAACGGCCACCCTATTAATTTAAGCGGCCAGTAATCATAGTCCCGATGAGGGTTCTTTCCCGGGGCTTCTTCTGTTCAGTGGTTTTCACCTCTATTTATTCGGCCAGCCCCCATTAATCCCCGAGGGTGGCCGCTTAATATTCGACTTGAACTGTACTTTTTCCTGAAACTTATTGTTAGGTGGCGTTTTAAGCTTCCTAATGACCATAGAACCTTCCTCGGCTTACAAACGAGTCATCTACTGATTATTTCAGGTTTTACCCACTAAGAAGCCTGGGTATTTCCTGTTAACTTGGTCTGACTATGGTCTGGAATTGAAGCGTCGCTTTGAAGAAAATCTTGCCCGTCAGCAGGGTCAACGTGGTGCGAGTGCAGCTCCTGAAGGTCCTGTCCCGATTTTCAGGAGGTTGGTCGATTTCACCGAAGAGATCGAACATGAGGGCGAAAAGATCCAAGTGATTTCGCCCCACAAGATTCGTTTGCAGCAGTTGAAGAATCCACCTAGCAGCATCCAAGGTAATGCTGGAAAGATTCACCATGGGTTAATGAAAAACACGATTCTGGTTTGGCTCAAAAACGTCAAGTGATCTCTTTCTAATTAACACAGTCTGCAAACTCACTGACCTTATTCTTACTATTGCCTACCAACAAGGTTTCTAATTAAGCAATATAATGTTTATGTCCAGGGGATTTCGCCAGATAAAAGTTACCCTGCGGAAATTCTTCAGGCTGAGTCTTGTTTTCGGTTGAACGCTTCCGTATGCTTAGCGTTGCTCCGTAGCGTTACACTTGTAAGCAAAATTTTCATTTCCCCGTACGTATCGTGGTTTGTGGATTCTCAAACAAATCACCGGAAAGTAGCTAGTATTCACGTCTAATCGAAAACGAAAAGCTCTTCGATTTTTCTGGTCATTAAGGGACAGGAATTAGGACAAGAAATGTTAAATCCTGTGTGGAATGACATTTCCTGGCCTCAATCAAAAGGATGTTTTAATCTTTAGGTTGGCCTGTGTGGTTTAGGATGCAAGATCAAAACTCCCCAGCGGTAACCCTTATGACCGAGGAAGAGAAAGACCTGGGGAAGAAGAAGATACAAGTTACTGATCTGGTTCTTGGTGTGCGTACAACGATGCCCTGTCTGAAAGAAGACTGGGTGAAAGAGAAACAGAGCACTACAAAATGGCTGACACAAGATCAGCTCAAGAAGCTTAAAGACATGAGGTAAGAGTATGTTTTAAACTGACACGTTGTCTTAAGGGACGGACCATTAGAAAAAACCGGAGTAAGGGTGTGTGTGTTGGGGGGGGGGGGGGGGGACAGTTCCCAGAAAAAAATTCTGCAAGGGAAACTTGTCTCAATAAATCCTGCAAGCGGTGGTCCCTAAAAAAACAATTCATGCAGAGGAAGAAACTCCTGCAGACAAGTGGGCTTCAAAAACCATTCAGGCACCGAAAATTTTTCACTCCCACTCCAGTTTTTTCTTACGGTCCTTCCCTTAGTTAACCTCAAAGGTGTTTTTTCGTCTCGTTCAGATTTTGAATTTTTCATTCAACAATTACAACTGAGGCCAACAAGAGGACAATACGAACACAGGAAACATTAGCCTTTATATTCTTCCTGACAAGTTGACCCATGAAATCAGGACAATCTATCAATATTCGTTGCTTGTTTCTCTCTTAACAATTATTTCACTCGCATCTAGTAGATATGAGATAATTTTTCCAACTCGTTGTAGGGCACCTTATTAGCTATGGCAATCACTGCAGGAGTCGTATCCAAAGTGCGATCGTAGGACGGTTATTACACAGTCTGAGAAGGGGTGTACCACACGGGGACCATTCGTGGGTGCGAAGCCGGTATCCTGTCCGGGGAAATTGGACCTTTTAGAGATCATTATCAAACGAGATTAAGACAAAAGGAAAAGCCTCGAAATGTACTAGACAATTTCTTAGGATTTCCGTGAAGACATCCCGCGCCAAAAGTGCATAAAATGTTTTCTCCCTTAACAGCCACAACAACAACTTTATTTCTCTTTATCTCACAACACAAATTACAAAGAACAAGGAAATAAACCAATGGACAGGACATTGGCTTGACTATGAGAGCTAAAGAGAGCCTAAATATAATAGTCGATCCGTGTGAAGGAGACTAACATATATCCCTCCGTAACACAGGTGTTCTGTCGTAGCCAAGTCATGGGAGTCTAAAGAAACGAACCTGACGGTCTGGAGGATCTCTTATTCGGGGTTGGAGAGAGAATGCGTTAACGCTCTTTCTCCAGAGCCCAAGATATGCTTGATCATCACCAAAGCCATACGACGAAAATTCTTAAGCAAGCCAAAGGGTCTGATCAGCTACCACGTGAAAACCGTTCTCTTCTACACTTTGGACAAGACCGGCAGCGATTGGAAGAAGTCAGAGCGAGCGAAAAACATCCTGGGATTGTTGCAGTCTCTGGCGGAAGCGCTCAAGTCGCGATCACTTCCGGTTTATTTCGAGCCCAGGCTTAACACTCTTGAGAGCATGGACGCGGAAACCGCGGCCGAGCTGGAGAAGAAGGTGAGAGAAATCCTTCATTCGCCGCATATTCTCCTCTAAGGATGCCTGTTTCAGTCTTTGGATGAAGACCACAAGAAAGAGAACTTTGAAAAGGGCAAGGAAATCAACCCGGTGTGGTTCGACGAGAAACCACCAGAGCCAAGCATGTTTGGGGAGATAGACCTTCAGGACTGATGGCCGTAACGACCAGACTGATTCGTCTTCATGCACCTATTAATATTATGCCGGTGGGGAGGGTGTGGACAAAACATGGCCTTCCCCACGTTTTGTCCACACCCGGTGGGGAGGGGTGGGAGGAAGGGGATGTAGTGCCTTTGACTGAGCTTGTTCAACTCAGGTTACAATTTCCTTCGAATTTCTTGTACGTTTGATTGAAGAGATTTGCCCACGGGTGGGGATATGGAAGCAATTACTTTTAGAATGTCAAATCGTTTCTGTTTGTCCTTCCTTCCCACCTCTGATTATGTATGAACTATACTTATGGAGATTCCTCCATTACGAACTCAAAAGAAACATGTTGATAAGTTAAAAGAAAACGTTTCAGATAGTTGCATAGAAAATAGCACAAACTGAGAAGGAGTTGTAATGAAATAGTTTTCTAGCGATGAGATCACTAACTCTCCCCGAAAACGCCTCAGTTCACTGTGTTATGGAAACCATCAGTTATAGGGCTGTTGAACCTATACTCCTTCTATAGGCGGAAAGCAGGGGCGTGGCTAACTGCACGCACGAACGCAAGTGCGTAGCTTAAAAAGTGGAAAATAAAAAAAGATGAAATTTGGGTTTATTGTTATTGGAGACGTAGACATGTACACATTGATTGTTTTTTTTTTCTTTTTTATAGATTTTTAGGAGGCGCAAACCTAAATGGAATAACTTATTTGTGAGTCAAAGTCTGAGATACCACTAACTTGTTAGCTCAATTTATGGTTAACGATCGAAGTACTTCATTAAACTCAAAATAGCAACAAAGAATTTTATGACTAAGTTGTCATTTCATATCAAGTAAGAACGCTTAAGCCCCGGTCAAACGGGAAATGTTTGGTGACCAAACATCATCAAACATTGTTTGGTGTCCAAACATCAAACATCGTTTGGAGACCAAACATCATCAAACATTGTTTGGTGACCAAACATCATCAAACATTCTTTGGTGTCCAAACATCATCAAACATTGTTTGGTGTCCAAACATCATCAAACATTATTTGGTGACCAAACATCATCAAACATTGTTTGGTGACCAAACATTATCAAACATTGTTTGGTGACCAAACATCATCAAACATTGTTTGGTGTCCAAACATCATCAAACACTGTTTGCTGACCAAACATCATCAAACATTGTTCGGTGTCCAAACATCATCAAACATTGTTTGCTGACCAAACATCATCAAACATTGTTTGGTGTCCAAACATCATCAAACATTGTTTGGTGTCCAAACATCATCAAACATTGTTTGGTGTCCAAACATCATCAAACATTGTTTGGTGTCCAAACATCATCAAACATTGTTTGGTGTCCAAACATCATCAAACATTGTTTGGTGACCAAACATTATCAAACATTGTTTGGTGTCCAAACATCATCAAACATTGTTTGGTGACCAAACGTCATCAAACATTGTTTGGTGTCCAAACATCGTCAAACATTGTTTGGTGACCAAACATCATCAAACGTTGTTTGGTGTCCAAACATCATCAAACATTGTTTGGTGACCGTCCACTTTAAAATTTATCAAAACCAGCCAGCCAGTCAACCCATTTCGCTGTTTTTAACATCCAAACGCTGATTCTTACCGGTTCAAACAAACGACATGTTTAAAGACGGCGAAACTTAATTGTTGTTTACAGGCTGCTTTCGACGAAGATCTCTTAAAGACTTGACGAAGTGAAGCGCGCTGGGTTTTGACTGTTTTGGCAGCATTTTGACAACTTAATGTCAGATTTTGAGAAGTGCACATGCACATGCATTTGATCGGATTTTTTATTTTTACTCGAGCTCGAGTCTCCCCCTTTAATGCTTAATTTTACGAGGACTCATTGCGATTACGTGTTGATAAGATAAGGGCAAAAGTTTCTTAACGCTACTGTGAGGAACCAAGGTCGAAAAACAGTCAGCCAAGCCGAGTAAAAACACTCGTTCGCTTGCAAAGAAAACAACGTAACAAAACAAACAAACAATTCAACTACTTCTTTGCGTCCAAAACGAGTACAGATGATTGTTATTTATATCCATTCGAGAGAAAAATACAAGTTTCATTCCTGAACAAAAGTAACAACGATTAAACCAAATGTTAAGCTTCTATTTATTTAATTTACCTCACTGTCCTGTGTTGTAGAGGTTTCTACCACTTGAAAATGCGTAAGCTTCAGTAAAGTAAAAACAAGCATCCGCAAAAATAGCAGACGGTTTGTCCAAAGAAAGAGCTTCTTCCACAGAGTTTGAGCTACTCATTCCTCCCATTAATACCGGTGAACTGTTAAGTGACTTTTCTTGGTGAGATGCAAGATGCCGCGGTGAAGTGAAAGCCCTTGAAGCGTTGAATTATACTGTTTTCAACCGCACAATCTTCAGGGGCACCCAACGACAAGTTTCGGTAGATATCTGTTCGGTGGAGGGTAATTCGCCTTGCAATTTCGGCGTCGATTTAAGAGTGCACCCGGATTTTCGTAGCTAAAACGTAGCCTAAAAGATTCGAAATTGGGAAATCCTAGCCCCTGAGGTTTTCGGAAAGGTCGCAATGCTGTTTTTGGCAGACAAAAACGTCAGCTAGCATTTTCGGAAAGAAAATAGTTCCCTAGAAAGTTCGTGGAAAGTTCATTTCAACTTGCATTTTCTCAAAGGAAGATTTTGTTCCCTAACATTTTCGGGCAATTAAAATTTCAGCTAGGGAATCCGAACAGATGAACTTCTTCTAGCTTATAAAAAAATTGCTTTAAACAGGCTTCAAACACCATAAGGTACTTAAAAATGCCTTTCTACAGCTTTTGCTTGATTTGGCTCGTTGGGTGCCCCTGAATCTTTGAAGCTTTTCCTGAGAAAAATCTTCCGTCCTTCCTTTCATCACTTGAAAATTCACCTTCCGGAGTATCTTTTGACAAGGTCTTGATCTTTATGCTTTTTACGCGAAAGACAAACTTTGATCGAAGAAGATAAAGTTGTTTTGCTCAATATAAAGAAACCAACTGAATGTGAAATTACCAGCCGCAGAAAGCGCGCGAAAAATTTTAACGGCCTCGATTTGGTTTGGGTGTCCCACACTTGGCTTTAGCCTGCGATCCAATCGAAAGCAAGTACCTGGTCAGGGGTCAACTTCAAAAAAACAGCTGACCTCGATGAGGTCTTAACTTGATATGGTCACGTTACCCTGGTCAGCAGATACCTTGTTTTGACAGGTGTCAATTGGCTATAAGATGGATGTCCAGTATCAAAGATGTACGTTGTAAAGTAGCTGGTCAGCTGGGCCAGGTGGAGTATGGCCGCCATGTTGGATTATTATGATTATTATTAGGATATTATTAATTATTGGGCGACTCCGTCGTCGTCGTCGTCGTCGTGCGTACGCGCCCATGAGCAATACCGCTAGCCATTTTTACCATGAGAAAAGCAGTTGACGGGTTTCTATAGGTATGGTGCTCCGCTTGACGGCCCTTCGGGCCGTCGGAGCTCCGCTATAATATAGGAATTCAGATCTTGTTATTCTAACTTTGTCATAATGTTACAACCGTGCAGGTGAATCAGTGAAGTAGCAAATTGCAATTTCTAATTGCCATTTGCGGGAAGGCAGAGTAAAGGCCAACATGACCTCTTGTTAAACTTAAAGTTGTCTCTATATATGATTTTGTGGTGTGCAGGTGAACATTATTCAGAGCTGTGACAAGTAATCTGACTTCTTGGTGATTCTTAAATTATCACTGATAAAATTAGTACACAATTATTTTGTTCATCAGTAAACTAAAAATGTTTGCAAATATTAAAAATGTTTGCAAATATTACTTGTTGCTTATTAGTCTGTACAGTACAATAGAATATTTACTTAATTGGAGTAAAAATTAATTTTGAGGACATCAAGTTGTTTTATGTATCCAAATAAACACTTAGCTTAAATCTGTAATAATTGCGTGTAAGTTTAATCTTTTGTAAGCAAATTGATTTTGTGATCAGGGAAAGATAATGTTGGTCAGCAATCCTCCTGTGCGCTTGACACAGGTGGCTCGGGAATTCTAGCAAGAGCACTCTGTGACACTTTCATGCAGTTGTTTTTGTGACATTGTTTGCCCGATTGTCTTATGCTGTTTGCTCACGTTTAGCTGCAGTTTTCTGTCTTTCAGCTGTGCTTTTTGCTCCCACTTCACGGGGTAAGATGCTGGTCCATCACAGGAGGCAGTGAAGAGGCACATTACTACTTCCTCTGATTGGAACAATCGTTACTACACCACAGGATATTCTGTATGAAGCAACTGGAAGGCTAGGGTGCTACTTCCCCTGGGTGGGCTGCTAATGTTGCTATTGCAACATCGGCAGGGATTGATTGCATATACTGTACACTATAAGCAGGTCATAACACAATTTATTTGTGCTATTTAAATGTGTTTATTAAATATTTACTGCCACAGGATTCAACACTTTCTAAAGTAATATATTTGTTATCTACTGCCTATTCTGGATGGGGATGTGCCACTGAGACTTGTTCAGATGCATTTTGCAAACTTACTCCAGAGTGTTTTTTTTTTTGAAAACGTCCTATTTCAAAATATTTTATTCTGGCACCTGCTGGCTCTTACATGATACCCTCTCATACACAAAATTCTCTGATTTCTGTACCTGTTTCAATAACAACCTTAACTGTACTCTCTTCTCTTAAATAATTGCAATAATAGTAATAATAATAATTAACAATTATTCATCGAAGTGGAGGTAAATATCCACAACTTCCACCAACACTGAGGTAGTATATACCACACAAGTAGTATATACTACACAAGCTGAATAATTAGCAGACCAAAACATTACTTTATGTGTGACAATATACCGACAAGCGGTCGGAAATTGTAAAATCTCGCGCGCCGGCTGCTTAGAGGTGAATTGTACCTGCTAAATCACCTCCAAGTTAACCAATCAGAGAGCACAAAAAGCACTATTCACTTGTGTGGTATATACTAATATTAAATATTGCTAGAAAGTAGAGTATTAACTGCCTGGAATAATCATAAGAGCTAGCGGAGCCAAGCAGGCTTTATTTTCACAACTGCAATGATCATTCACATCTTCAATAACCAGTCCATAGACCAAAGTAGAGCAAAGTTAGAGAAATTTGGATTTAACCGCTTATCACATTAAGTCATTTTTTATTTATTATTATTATTATTATTATTATTATTATTATTATTATAAATAAAGGTCTTTTTTGTGCTTCTTTCTCTTCCTCCAATTGAGTGGGAAACAGTGTGACACAAACACAAGCATAGTCACTAAGGATGATAAACTGTAGGTCCTGTCTCACAATACTTTCACTTAAAAATCTGATTCTGTGGGGCATAAAAGAACCACTAGGGATGTAACAAAACTCTGGCTGTCACCACCCCTAGTGTCTGTCCTAATTCGATATTCACATTACGGGGCACTGACATTAGTTACCTCATTAATTGTAAACTGCACAAGCAGTCTGGCAAAGTCCCCCGGCCAGTGTTGTAAATTATGAAAAGCCCCAATGGGGAGAGGATAATTGAAGGGCTCAGTGGAAGAAGGGCATAAGTGACGATTTTGGTTATTTTGCTGACGTCCTCCAAATGAGCTGAAGTTTTGCATGTGGCCTTTGATACATTAGAAAAACATTGCCCTATATTCTTTTCGCTTTTTTTACGCTCAGTTTTCGAGAAAACGCGGACCAAAATACGCATTCTACGCGTCACTTAGCACAGTTTTTCCTGCTTGGATTACTGAAACTGGACATGAAATGATTGGCAGGGACTTATTGTTTGATAGTGTGACGTAGACTATAAGTTTAGCGGTTAAAACATCGATTCACTGATACGAAACTTACGCGGTTGAGGTCAGCTCGATCGGTACTGAGTTCCATTTAATCGCATTACGCCCGAGTGTTTGCCTGCTCGCCTGGTGGTAAAAAAGACATCATGAAGTCTTGAATTACCCGCAAGTCACTAGCTTCTCTGAAAGAATCCAAAGAAGTTTTCTCTGTGCTTTCCAAATCATGAAATCCCTCTGTTTTGGAGTACAGATTAAGGGGCCAGGTGATAAAAAGTCTGAAAGCAACTCTCGTCTTAAAAGCGGCCCTCCGTTGCTAGTCTCGGACCGTCTGTCAAAGGTTACCGTGCTAAAAGTTCGGAAAACGAGAGGTGTTTTTGGGGTGACTTTAGGCTGAAAATCTCCGATGTTTGATGAGAGTTGTCCGCGCTTGGAGGCCATAGTTTTCTCCCACAATTCATTGCGGCCACAGAGGGCGCTGTCACAGTGAAAAGTTCCCGCGGGTGACGTAACGGGATTAAATCCGCTCAGACTACGCGTACTATAGATTATTTATCACTTCGGAAACATTACGGAGAAATCATTGAAGACAGGGAAACCGGCAAGATGAAAAGTCCGTCCGTTTACGACGAGTATCCTGAATTTAATGCAAGGAAAAGTTGACGCGTGTGGCAAATACCAAAAGGGAAAATGCATTCGTTATCGTGTGGTGTTTTGTAAACCGGTTAAAACATGCTGGCGAATATCAACACATAAATCACTTTGCCGCGATGACCTCGGTTATTTCGCTTCCGTGGAGGCTTGTAAACATCACCAAAGAGCATTTTCATGCGAGCTAAACGTCAGCAAGAAGTATTTTCACGCGAGATAAACAGCAAAATGTATTTCAAGTTGTGTGACGCATGACAGGACATTAACGATTCAATTTCAGAACATGCAAATAACGCCGTTAAGTCTAACTTAATTAACGTTAGCGCTAACCCCTTGAATGCTGTTTTCAAGTCAGACAAACTCTTTGCGCGCTGACTTAAGGTTAACCAAGGCTTCTGTGTGCTGTTTTAAGTCAACCAAGAATGTTGTGGACTGTTTCTGAGCCAAGCAAGCTTGTTGAGCGCTACGATTAAGCAAAACACGGGTAGTAACACCTGTAGTAAGTGCTGCATTCAAGAAAACAAGTAGACCCGGCATATTTCCAAGTCAGCTGGGCACCTTGTGCGCTGTTTATGAGTCAAAAAGTCATATAGCACATTATGGCTCATTGAGCAGAGACGTTCCGTGTTGTCTTAAGCCAATTACGAAATTTTGGCGCTTAGTTTTCATAAGAAGGGCTTGGTGGAAGACTGTGCTAAGTGACGTGTAGAATGCGTATTTTGGTCCGCGTTTTCTCGAAAACTGAGCGTAAAAAGAAGCGAAAGAAATATAGGGCAATGTTTTTCTAATGTATCAAAGGCCACATGCAAAACTTCAGCTCATTTGCAGGACGTCAGCAAAATAACCAAAATCGTCACTTATGCCCTTCTTCCACTGAGCCCTTCAATTAAGAATGTACTGAAAGAGAACGTTTACTTAATTGCCTGTCTCACCAGCCCCCAATCAATTTTTTGTGTGCCCGTACTTGTACATATCACACAAGTGTGTTCACCATGCTTATGTTTCCATCTCTATTCAGAAGTTAAGCAAAGCAAATTGCAGGAACAATAGTCTCGATCAGACTGAGGCATTGGGTGAGGGGGGAAAGACCACACCAATAACCCATTTAATGTTCTCCGTTTTAAAAAGATGCTTAATAGATACATGTACCATCTACGCAAAGCAACAACAGCAGCAGCAAGCATGATAACAGCACTTGGCAGGAATGTTTCCAGAATGTTTTGCTTTCAACACCAAGTAAGAAACACCCTTCATAACAGTGGTCAAAACTTTGTGGCCGCACCGCCCTGCAGTCGAGATGTAATCTGAGGTCAATGACTGAAGTCTTTTGCCACCAAAAGGGTTAGCGTGACCTGGAAAGACAGCATCGACCTCACTGGAAAGCTGCTGGAGTCTTCTGCAGGTATGAACGTAGGTGTTGACGTCACTGTGAGGTAACCAGTCTATCAGAGGATACGTGTCGTACACCACGTCTCCAGTGAATAGGATCCGTGCGCGTTCGTCGATCAAACCGATGCTCCCACGCGTGTGGCCCGGCAAGTGAAGGACGCGCAAACTTCTGTTTCCAAGATCAAACACATAACCTTCCTCCAAGACTGTAGACGGCTCGGCCGATTTCACTTTGTAGTCCGAAATTGTCCATCCCTCGCGCGGTGGAGCAGCTATCTCGGCGCTGCTCAGAAAAACCGTCACCGTTTCGTAGTTGTTGCCTCTTCGAATGGCGTCGGCCTCGAGGCTGTGAATGGCGAACTTTTCAAATTGATGCAAGCCTCCGGAGTGATCGAAATGAATGTGAGTGGCGACAGCTTGCACGGGTTTCTCGCCGATCAGGCCTTGTTGTTGTAGGAAACCAGGCAGGTCCCAAATCCCCAGACCAGTGTCTACAACTAAATCTGAGGTCGAGCCTTGTACCAGCCAAATGTTAGCCTGGTTTGGAGAATCGTAGAACTTTTCGCGAAACATGTACACACCTTCGTGCACTTTCTCAACACTGAATGGTTGTTCGGCCATTTGCTATGTTTGCCTGATAAGCCTTCGTGACCACAAACGGACTAAGACAATGTCACGCAAAAACAATTGCCGGCATGGTCACGATTAAGTAATTATTAATCGATCAATTCGGCTGTCTATCTACTGGAAGTTTCAAATTGGAAGTGAAATACTGCCCTGCTTCAGATACCAACTGCGTCCTGTTTCATCCATATGCATCTGGCAGATGGTAGCCGGTCGTTTCGCTAACGAGTCGTTTCGCTAATGTCCAGTTCGCTTACGTACTGAGACGATTCGCTAACGTGTTCAGTCGATTCGCTAACGTCTGGTTCGCAAATGTCCAAAGTCGTTTCGCTAAAGTTTCCATTTATATTGAAATGTGACTAAAACTTACTTACCGTCATGTCGCCATTGACAGTATGTACTGATCGTAATAGCGTGTTGCTGATTGGTGCATTTTAATAATACAGTCGAACCCCTAATGCACATGTCATCGGCTTCCCCGTGGGCTCGACCCCCGAGCCTACCAGGGAGATATGTAGGGGAATATAAGGAGATGGATGGGATTCTTTGCCCTAGGGTAGGGGAAAATCTTGACATTGTTTTACGATGAAAGATTACGGGGTGGGGGAATTCACAAGTTTGAACAGGATGTCACTGGGATTTTCAGCTGGGAGACACCTCACCCAGGGGACTTTGTCTTGAGAGATTTTCCGACCCCCCGGGAAATTCCTCAAATTTGCTTGACTGATTTTACAATCCCCCTGGTTAGCCCGGGGGTCGACCCCACGAGGAAGCCGATGACATGTGCATAATAAGCGGCCACCCTCGGGGAAATGGAAAGTGGCCTCTTAAAAGTGGTTGACCACTTAATAGGGGTTAGTGAGGAATTGGTCTGAAACTTAAGTAAAACGTCCATGTAATCAAATACAAGAATGCTTAAAGGCTTTTAACATCTGCTGGACATAATAAAGCGTTTAAAAATCGCACAAAACCAATTTTAAAGGTCTCAACATGAAGAATTGAGAAGTTAGCGAACAATGCACCACTGAGACGTCCATTCGACACGCTATGTACTACCATTTTCGAGCTACCGTGAAAGGCCAATTTTTTTCCGCGTTGTTACACGCTCAAAACATTCAAATTTGTCTAGACAAATGTCAAGTTTTGACAGCTCCTCCTCAACTGAGGTAGAGCTGTCAAAACTTGACATGCCAATTGCCTTATCAAAAACAAAGCCAAACCACGCGTATTCAATTTTGGGTGGCCGCTTAAGGGGGGACTAACTTAACTACAGACTTAGCGTTGTTGCCAAGGCATTTTTGCGGACTGTATTTGTAAAACACAGTTTTTCGGTGTTTTTGCCACTATATTGGTGAAACGTGCGAAGAGGTCAACATGTAAAATTAATAAATTGCTATTGCGCATGCGTAACTTGCCCAAGGCCCCAACCGCGCCTTAGAGAGAGAAATCCCTAAAACTTGGAGAAAGTTATGTGAAGTTCCGATTTTTTTGCCAATCGGAGATATTCCAGCCTTCTTTACAAGCCTACGTAAGCAATTGTTGTTAACGTACATAACTGCAATGATATTGACGAAATGGTATGAATTTGCGTGCTTATGACGTCATAAATCTCAGAAAAATGCGAATTTCCAAAAATCGATACGTAGAGTTTTGCACCTTGGCGATTGTTAACCATTGGCACCATTTTCGATATCCAGAAGTGTACGCCACTCGAGTTTTAGGCCTTTTTCTGTTCTGGTCACGTGACTTACCAAATATGGTTGTGACTCGAAAATCTTGTAAACCTTTTTTATTGTAAAAACATAGCCAGACAGCTTGCCTGTGCAAGTTAGGGTTTCCAAGATATGAGCGTTGGGAACTTTCCATAGCAACAATGTTAGCTCATTTTGTAGTTAAGTTAGTCCCCCCTTAATAAGGGTAAAAAAACAATAGAAAACCTTCATCGGGAAGACCAAAAGGTGGCCGCGGTCGCTTAATAGGGGTGGTATTAATAGTATTTAACTGAAAATAATTTCGGGACTTTAATAAATAGCCGCTTTATAGGGGTTCGGCCGTAGAGCTTTTACGCTATTTGGATGACAAGTTGTTTTACAATGAGCTGAAGCGGTGCCTTATTTAAAAGAGACTTAACAGAGGTGACCGCTTAATAGAGGTTAAGTAACAGATCTGGTGTTAACCGTACCACGCGTCCTTCTTGTAGAGCTAAGCGCACGCAAGAGTTTGCCAGTGTTCAGTGTTTGCCTGGAATGTCATTTACTTTATCGTTCTCATTTCGCTCTGATAGAGAGGGAGATTAGTGAAAGAGCATTGATGTAAAAGGAAAATTAATTTTTAAAGCTTAACCAGCGCATGATGAACGTGCTGTTATTTAAACCAGCAATCGCTCACGTGTATAATGATTTCATTCAAACAATTGAGTCAATGGAAACAATGGAGTCAGTATTAATTAAAATGTGTGAGACTTATTTCGTTGTTTGATGATAAAAATGGTAACAAAAGATAGTAAACAACATTAATATTCAATCCAATGAAGAATGATCCTCGCAGTTGTGAACGCAATTTATGCAATTGCGAAAAGAAGCCTGAAAAAAATTCATGACTTCAACGGGGTTTGAACCCGTGACCTCGCGATTACCGGTGCGATGTTCTAACCAACTGAGCTATGAAGCCACTGACGTTGGGAGCTGGTCAATTGTGGGTTCATATGTTCCCGTGAAAGAAATGAGTGTGAATGATATATGAAATGAATCATATATGAACTGCGGAAATGAAATCCAATGAAGAACGATCCTCGCAATTGCATAAATTGCGTTCACAACTGCGAGGATCATTCTTCATTGGATTTCATTTCCGCAGTTCATATATGATTCATTTCATGTATCATTCACACTCATTTCTTTCACGGGAACATATGAACCCACAATTGACCAGCTCCCAACGTCAGTGGCTTCATAGCTCAGTTGGTTAGAGCATCGCACCGGTAATCGCGAGGTCACGGGTTCAAACCCCGAAACGACTCGTTAGCGAAACGACCGACATTCTGGCAGATACTCCAGATAGTCCCATGGCCCATGGGCGATTCTCTCTCTTCAATTTTCTCTTGGAAACCTTCTGTCATGCCCAGGGCTGCTTGGTTCAGACCAGTTCGTCCAGGGAAGACACATCAAATTCTCTTGTACCCTGACAAATAGCCTTAGAGCAACTGTTCCTGTTGAGGTCATCTTGCGTGCGATTTATTTCGCGTGACAGCCATTCTTCTCTCCTTATCTTCCCCACCCCACCACTCCCTTTCCCCTCCCTACACCTCTTCTTCAAACATATTAGGTACCAAGCCCCGAGGCTGTCGGTCAAACAAAACGCGAAAGCTCTCTTTCATTTTTGCTTTCTTTGTACCGAGTGACAAATCCATCCATCTGTTCAATCGAATATCGCCTTCAAAATGACCATGAAAGATTCAGAGGGCGCGAGGTGGATGGAAGAATTAACGGACACTATGATCACCTCTCTAATGGAAGAAATGAAAGCTCTCGCTCTTTCAGAAAAAGAAGTTGACAGTCTATCTAGCTCCGACGCGACAGTAGAACGTTCGGCCTTGGACGAGATGAAAAACGTTTTGACATTGTACGAAGGCATCATCGAGCAGCTTTGGAAGATCGCCGAGAACATCGCGAAAACGTCAGCTGTGGAAGAACAGCATGCCGGAACGGTTTTCGTGGGCAGTTCTGGAGACGGGACCTACATCCCTGAGCTGTCCAGTGAATTTGACATGTACGTAATGGAAGAAGATTCGAAATACGAATTGCAGGAAGATTTAGAGGCAATGGATCCTGACTTTGCAGAGAAGAACCCCGCGGATCGCTCTCATATGCTAAAGGTTTGTTGCTTGATTGCTGCGAGTTAACTCCCCTGCTGTCAGTGTGCTGTAGCTCTGGTTTCCCAGAAACCTTGAGTGATGCGCTTCTCAGCTAGTATCAAGCGCTCTGTCAATATGTGAAACTCAGGCATGGTACACTGCAGACTCACATTAAACTCGACGATGAGATAACGGGAAGCTAAGTCTTGTTAGACCTGATAAACTCGGCCTTAGGTTAATTAGGACAGGAGTAGTTGGTGGCCGCAAATCAGTTTTCCGATCTGTTGCCCTGTACAGTTTCCATATTTCACAACGTTGCCGGCTTTGTCGTCGATAGCAGCGAATACACTTATTCTAATGATTGGTAAACCGTCACTACTAATAGTCAACCAGGCCCCAGTTCTTGAAAGAGCGGATAACTCTATCCAGCGGATAAGTCGCTATCCAGTGGATAAAATGCATCAGTTGTTATACAATTTATCCGGAGGATAGCGACTTATCCGCTGGATAGAATTATCCGCTCTTTCATCAACTGGGGCCAGACCTCAAAGTCAGGATAAAACATGTGTGAGCATAATCGAGTTCAAACACGAGTTTTCAGCTCCATAATAATTCTAAAAGGGTGGAAGGCTTAAGGCCAAAATGCCGGTGAGATGGAATACATATGCTGGCATTTCGTGAAAGTTGACCTCTAACTTGTTTCACTTCGGAATAAAAGTAATTTTTCGCATCACAGAGCTTACGATTTGCTCGTAGAAAACGCAAGAAAATTCTTCAGGGTGTTATAAAAGGGTAAAAACTGAAACTTCCACTTTCCTACCGGAGGTTCCATCGGCTGATTTATGCTATCTCGCCAAGATAAAACCACATCAGTACCAGAGAGTGGCACACGATATTTACGATCACCATACGGATCCATACGAGTAAATAGGGACACAAACGAGTGGCACGCGACTAACTTACATGCATCTACAAGGGACATACTGGTAACAAATTGTTTTATGGAATCAATAACGTTTACTGAAAGAGAACTAATTATAAATTACTTAGTATATTTCATGGTCAAGTGCTCACGCTCTGCAAAAACACTTCACGTTGTTGTTTTGCAAATGATGGCAAAGAATTTTGAACCAAGTCCAAAGCGATATTTTTTTAAAAACAAAAACTTAATTTAGTTATAGTCGAAACCCTATTAATGGGGCCACCTGTTAACCCCTCACCACCCCTATTAATTTAAGCGGCCAGTAATCATAGTCCGGATGAGGGTTCTTTCCCGGGGCTTCTTCTGTTCAGTGTTTTTCACCTCTATTTATTCGGCCAGCCCCCATTAATCCCCGAGGGTGGCCGCTTAATATTCGACTTGAACTGTACTTTTTCCTGAAACTTAATGTTAGGTGGCGTTTTAAGCTTCCTAATGACCATAGAACCTTCCTCGGCTTACAAACGAGTCATCTGCTGATTATTTCAGGTTTTACCCACTAAGAAGCCTGGGTATTTCCTGTTAACTTGGTCTGACTATGGTCTAGAATTGAAGCGTCGCTTTGAAGAAAATCTTGCCCGTCAGCAGGGTCAACGCGGTGCGAGTGCAGCTCCTGAAGGTCCTGTCCCGATTTTCAGGAGGTTGGTCGATTTCACCGAAGAGATCGAACATGAGGGCGAAAAGATCCAAGTGATTTCGCCCCACAAGATTCGTTTGCAGCAGTTGAAGAATCCACCTAGCAGCATCCAAGGTAATGCTGGAAATATTCACCATGGGTTAATGGAAAACACGATTCTGGTTTGGCTCAAAAACGTCAAGTGATCTCTTTCTAATTAACACAGTCTGCAAACTCACTGACCTTTATTATTCTTACGATTGCCTACCCACAAGGTTTCTAATTAAGCAATATAATGTTTATGTCCAGGGGATTTCGCCAGATAAAAGTTACCCAGCGGAAATTCTTCAGGGGCACCCAACGACAAGTTTCGGTAGATATCTGTTCGGTGGAGGGTAGTTCGCCTAAGGCTTTCGGCGTCGATTAAAGAGTGCACTCGGATTTTCGTAAGTAAAACGTGGCCTGAAAGATTCGTAATGTGGAAATCGTAACCCCTGAGTTTTTCGGAAAGGTCGTCATTGCTGTTTTTGGTAGTAAAAAACGTCAGCTAGCATTTTCGGAAAGAAAAAAAGGTTCCCTAGAAAGTTCATTTCAGCTAGTATTTTCTCAAAGAAAGATTTTGTTCCCTAAAATTTTCGGGCAATTAACATTTCAGCTAGGGAATCCGAACATGTACAGATCAAAGTTTTCTGGCTAACCAAAACATCACTTTAAACAGACTTCAAACACCGTAAGGTACTTAAGAATTCCTTTCTACAGCTTTTAGCTGCTTTGGCTCGTTGGGTGCCCCTGATTCTTGTTTTCGGTTGGACGCTTCCGTATGCTTAGCGTTGCTCCGTAGCGTTACACTTGTAAGCAAAATTTTCATTTCCCCGTACGTATCGTGGTTTGTGGATTCTCAAACAAATCACGGAAAGTAGCTAGTATTCAAGTCTAATCGAAAACGAAAAGCTCTTCGATTTTTCTGGTCATTAAGGGACAGGAATTAGGACAAGAAATGTTAAATCCTGTGTGAAATGACATTTCCTGGCCTCAATCAAAAGGATGTTTTAATCTTTAGGTTGGCCTGTGTGGTTTAGGATGCAAGATCAAAACTCCCCAGCCGTAACCCTTATGACCGAGGAAGAGAAAGACCTGGGGAAGAAGAAGATACAAGTTACTGATCTGGTTCTTGGTGTGCGTACAACGATGCCCTTTCTGAAAGAAGACTGGGTGAAAGAGAAACAGAGCACTACAAAATGGCTGACACAAGATCAGCTCAAGAAGCTTAAAGACATGAGGTAAGCGTATGTTTTAAACTGACACCATAGTCTAAGGGACGGACCATTTGTCTAAGGGACGGACCACGTTGTCTAAGGGACCCCCCGGGGGGGGGGATGGACAGTTCCCAAAAAACAATCCTGCAAGGGTAACTTGTCTCAAAAAATCCTGCAAGCGGTGGTCCCTAAAAAACAATTCATGCAGAGGAAAAAACTCCTGCAGACAAGTGGGCTTCAAAAATCATTCAGGCACCGAACATTTTTCACTCCACTCGAGTTTTTTCTTACGGTCCTTCCCTAAGTTAACCTCAAAGGTGTTTTTTCTTCTCGTTCAGATTTTGAATTTTTCATTCAACAATTACAACTGAGGCCAACAAGAGGACAATATGAACACAGGAAAAATTAGCCTTTATATTCTTCCTGACAATCTACCAATATTCGTTGCTTGTTTCTCTCTAAACAATTATTTCACTCGCATCTAGTAGATATGAGATAATTTTGTCAACTCGTTGCAGGGCACCTCATTAGCTATGGCAATCACTGCACTGCATGAGTCGTATCCAAAGTGCGATCGTAGGACAGTTATTACACAGTCTGAGAAGGGGTGTACCACACGGGGACCATTCGTGGGTGCGAAGCCGGTATCCTGTCCGGGGAAATTGAACGTTTTAGAGATCATTATCAAACGAGATTAAGACAAAAGGAAAAGCCTCGAAATGTACTAGACAATTTCTTAGGGTTTCCGTGAAGACATCCCGCGCCAAAAGTGCATAAAATGTTTTCTCCCTTAACAGCCACAACAACAACTTTATTTCTCTTTATCTCACAACACAAATTACAAAGAACAGGGAAATAAAATAATGGACAGGATATTGGCTTGACTATGAGAGCTAAAGAGAGCCTAAATATAATAGTCGATCCGTGTGAAGGAGACTAACATATATCCCTCCGTAACACAGGTGTTCTGTCGTAGCCAAGTCATGGGAGTCTAAAGAAATAAACCTGACGGTCTGGAGGATCTCTTATTCGGAGTTGGAGAGGGAATGCGTTAACGCTCTTTCTCCAGAGCCCAAGATATGCTTGATCATCACCAAAGCCATACGACGAAAATTCTTAAGCAAGCCAAAGGGTCTGATCAGCTACCACGTGAAAACCGTTCTCTTCTACACTTTGGACAAGACCGGCAGCGATTGGAAGAAGTCAGAGCGAGCGAAAAACATCCTGGGATTGTTGCAGTCTCTGGCGGAAGCGCTCAAGTCGCGATCACTTCCGGTTTATTTCGAGCCCAGGCTTAACACTCTTGAGAGCATGGACGGGGAAACCGCGGCCGAGCTGGAGAAGAAGGTGAGAGAAATCGTTCGTTCGCCGCGTATTCTCCTCCAAGGATGCCTGTTTCAGTCTTTGGATGAAGACCACAAGAAAGAGCACTTTGAAAAGGGCAAGGAAATCAACCCGGTGTGGTTCGACGAGAAACCACCAGAGCCGAACATGTTTGGGGAGATAGACCTTCAGGACTGATGGCCGTAACGACCAGACTGATTCGTCTTCATGCACCTTTTAATATTATGCCGGTGGGGAGGGTGTGGCCTAGGCCATGGCCTACCCCACGTTTTGTCCACACCCGGTGGGGAGGGGTGGGGAGGAAGGGGATGTAGTGCCTTTGACTGAGCTTGTTTCGAATTTCTTGTACGTTTGATTGGAGAGATTTGCCCACGGGTGGGGATATGGAAGCAATTACTTTTAGAATGTCAAATCCTTTCTGTTTGTCCTTCCTTCCCACCTCTGATTATGTATGAACTATACTTATGGAGATTCCTCCATTACGAACTCAAAAGAAACATGTTGATAAGTTAAAAGAAAACGTTTCAGATAGTTGCATAGAAAATAGCACAAACTGAGAAGGAGTTGTAATGAAATAGTTTTCCAGCGATGAGTTCACTAACTCTCCCCGAAAACG
>JAEMWC010000160.1:730000-737500 GCA_016490735.1 Pachyseris speciosa | reverse complement strand
ACAGTCGCTAGTCGAAAGAAATCTCTCTCAACAAAATATTTACCAGTTGTTAGATATAAAATTTCGAGGCTTTGAGAGGTAGCAGCAGTTGTGATGAAGGGAAATTGAATAAGCAACATCAGTATATACCAAACCAGTGGATAGAGGTTTTCTTTTCCAACCTAGTTATGGATTTCACGCGCGAGGTCTTATGTCTTCTTGTCAGAAAGAAAAGCCTGTCATTGAAAAGGGCTAGAAACTAGTTTGGTATTACCGAGGGCGCCAAGCAGAGGAGAGACGTCATAGCAGATTTCTCCGCGATTAAGGCACAGCTCCACCTGACGACCTATTCTAATGCACAGTCTGCGGACGTGGGTGCGCATCTGAGAAAGGCTGGTTCTCGCGCCAAAGAACTTATGCCAGGACGTGACGTTCGCCAGCATCGCTAAGTGAAATACTAGAACAATTATTCACTTCAGAGGCGGTGAAAAGTGGTAGATAATTACCCTGTTGCAATGTCCATCACCGTCCACCTAAACGTCTGTTAACTGAACAACTGTTAATAAATGCAAGGTGCTTACCTCTTGTATCCACTCGTGTTGGAAAGCTTCTTCGGGTGTCAGCCGTGTGGCTGGGTCCCAACTATAAACAAAACAAAGAAAAGGTTTATAATGCTAAAGCCCCTCAAGAGAAGTCTTAGCCAACCCACATGGCGCCAGCTTCATCCGCCAGTCTTAAATGAGTTTACTCCTAAAACAGCAATAACTATACTAGGAGTTTAAAGTATAATATGCGTACAATTAAAATTAAATATAAATAATTATGAATAAATAAGTATGGAGTCTCACTACCACCCTAACCCTCCCCTCCCCCAATCCCCGCTACTGACCCATGAAAGGAGTGCTAGCCCACCGCACGGTTAAGCCAAGCATTTTACTAGAACTGCCTCATGTTTCAGCAGAGCTCTTTATATATACCCGGCTTAAGAGAGTCATGATGAAATAACATTCGGAAAGGAAATTGAACTGACCGTCCGATTTTCTGTTGTACAGTTCAATGTGTCCTCAGAAACACACAAGGACACCAAATAATACGACATCATACTCGACAGCAAATTACTTTCGATGGATGTGGTAATGTGGTGGTTGTCGCTAACACGAATTTCTATCAGACTATCGGACGGTTCGTGTGGTTTCTGGCCATCTTTCTCACGTAATTTCGTACTTTCGATTTTAGGGCGCGGTATTAGACCGGGATATGTAAATACAGCTCGCTACTTCCACAATATTTGTACACGGTCCTGCACTTTGTCATCTCTTTGTCCCGCCGTTTTTACGGTTTCGTGACCCACCGCAGCTCGCCCAGAACACCACCCCTATGCACCGTTCTAGGTTGGTCTCCACACCAAACTGTCGTTTCCGGGCCCCGGATAAGGAACTTTTCTAACACGGCTAAGAACTCACTCGAGACAGCGAGTAAGAAAGTCCAAAAATAACGCATCGTTTGTCTTCAAAGCGGCGCTCAGTTGCTTTCCATTGACTTGACGTTTCTTCCCTTTAGAGTTTGTCATGCTGCGAGGGTTTCCTTTGGAATCTAAGTAAAAGAAAAAAAATATGTTAAATGAAAAAGCCAGAAGACAAAGTGTTCTCGGGAAAAATTGACCGTATTCGTGACTTTTTTTAAACAATGCCTGAAACCAAACCAAACCCGGGAATTTTCCTAACATTCATCTGGCAAGCAGTTTCAGGGGCACCCAAAATGACAAATCAACCAAAAGTTGTAGAAAGACATTTTTAAGTACCTTATGGTGTTTGAAGTCTGTTTAAAGTAATGATTTAGTTAGCTAGAAGAATTTGATCTCTTCGGATTCCTTAGCTGAAATTTCAATTGCCCGAAAATGTTAGGGATCTAAATCTTCCTTTGAGAAAATGCACCTCCACCGAACAGATATCTACCGAAACGTGTCGCTGGGTGCCCCTGCAGTTTGGGATGTTCCTGTTTTGCATGTAACGGATTGTAACCACGCCAACATGATAACTCTTACTTCAAGTTTTTGTTCCATTTCAGCGTTATTTTATTGGTCTTGATTCTGGCTCAATTTGGAGCATTTTTTGAAGTTTTGGAGAACTTTAGAAATTCAAGATGGCGGATCCATGAAGATGGATTCCCAGAACTAATTGCTTATTTCTAACGTATACAACGCAATCAACTCACTTTCTGGACATTAGAGGAAGGATGTTTCGACGTATTATAGACCCCCAAGTTTCACACTTTAATAGTATTGAAGTTACGAGGGAGGGGGAGGGAGGGGGGGGGGGGGGGGAACGATGCGACCGCTAACTCTTCCCCCGAGGGAAATATAACAAGGCCAAATAATTCAAGCACGAGGAAAACAAGCTCGCTTGGAAGCAATGCACAGCTACGGTTATCGGCTCAATTTTTATTTCGGTTACCTTAAATAAGAACTAAAAACATCTTACCAAAAAAAAGTCGTTTTCTTCCCGCAGGTTCTAATACGGCGGATGGTGGCAGGCCTAAGATCTGTTTTAAATGAAAAGCACATGATCAACATCCTCACGAGAAGGCCGTTAAAATCGGATGCAAAACTGAACCTAATGGCATCTGCTGATGGTTTTAGGAGAAACAAAAATGTCAAAAACCGAGCGAGGGATTGTTTCAGTGGGGTAAATAGAGCCACCTCAGTCACTACTGATAAATAGGGACCTTAAACATCGACGACGACGACGACGACGGCGGCGGCGGCGGCGGCGGCGGCGTCAAAGAAAACGTCATTTTAAAATATAACGTCTCGTTTCTTTAACTCTCAAAAACGTGCACTATCAATCATTTCGCCAGGCCTTTCCTACAATGACAGCATGTCAATGTTCAATATGGCACCCTTAGAGGACAGGCGCATAGATCAATGTAAAAAAATTGTTTGATTCTATTGTATCTAATCCAGATCATAAGTTGCATCGTTTTCTCCCTCCCAAGAACTATTGTCATTATAACCTCAGGAGACAACGCCACTTTGCAAATCCAGTCATGCGGACCAAGCGTTTTTCTAGCACATTTCTGTCATCTATGTGCAAGCATTAGTAGTTTTTGTTTTTGTATAAAGTATAATCTCTTTTTAAGGATAACTTTATAAAGTAGAATTCTAAAGCACAATTTTGTACTGTACTTTTTCATATTTTTTGTACTTTTTCATATTTTAAATCTTGTATCAAATGTATTTGTAAATTCATGCAATTCAGCCTTAGAGGGCTGCCATGTGATTTGAATTAAAGCTATCTATCTATCTATCTATATATCTATCTATCTATCACTCTTTCGCGATTATTCCAATGTGTTTAACTTGGAAAATGCTGGCGATATGTCCAGAAACTAAATTACTACGAACGACGTCAAAGTAAGGGAAGAGAAAGAAAAATTTGCCGTCATGCGCTCACGTTCTCAAGAAAACATAAAATTTGGTCAAGAAATGTACCAAAATGCAAAACGCACGTGCAGAGCCATTGTTTTTGCTCATTAAGGGGGGACTAACTTAAATACAGACTTAGCGTTGTTGCCAAGGGATTTTTACGGATTGTATTTGTAAAACACAGTTTTTCGGTGTTTTTGCCACTATATTGGTGAGACGTGCGAAGAGGTGAACATGGAAAATTTATAAATTGCTATTGCGCATGCGTAACTTGCCAGGCCCCAACCGCGCTTTAGATAGAAAAATCTCTAAAACCTGGAGAAAATTATGTGAAGTTCCGAGTTTTTTTGCCAATCGGAGATATTCCAGCCTTCTTTACAAGCCTACGTACAATTGTTGTTAACGTACATAACTGCAATGATAATGACAAAATGGTATGAATTTGCGTGCTTATGATGTCATAAATCTCACAAAAACGCGAATTTCCAAAAATCGATACGTAGAGTTTTGCACCTTGGCGATCGTTAACCATTGGCACCATTTTCGATATCCAGAAGTGTACGCCACTCGAGTTTTAGGCCTTTTTCTGTTCTGGTCACGTGACTTACTTAGTGAAGTTAGTCCCCCCTTAAGCCTATTGTTTTGTGGCGTCTTAAGGTCCCTAATCTCTGTTTTTGACGGACACGGGACTGTAATAACGCGACGCAAATAAACAAACAAATCAAACACAAAGTGAAGCAATAGCACAATTTTACACAGCGTCACACACCTCCATAATGCAAGCTAACTGTTCCACTTCATTTTCGCCCGGAAACAAGGGGTAACCAGTGTAAAGCTCGGCAAGAATGCATCCTAAGCTCCACATATCGATGGCCATGTTGTACGGAATACCTAAAAATGAATGGGAAACAAAAATAAAATAAACAAATAAAGTATAAGCTCTGTCAAGTTCAAATCTTAAACACGCTGTTTTCTACAAAACTAAAACAACTGCAGTAAAACTTTATTACTTTAATAAAGAGTAGCAATCAATGTTACGTGTTTGAGTGCACATTTGTTTACAAACAAACCCACTGGGCCGCATGAAGTGGATTTCGTAAGAGGGAAGAGACAGACTAATTACAAAATCTCATGTCCCAAAAGGGGATGGAGCTTATTCGAGAAGGGGTGGGGAGGGTATTATAAAACCCGAATTCCAAACGGGGAGCTTAGGGGACTTGATAGAGCTTTTACGGTAAACAACAACAACAAAGTGAAAGAGCTTAGGGTCCGCAATTGGCATTTCCAGCAGCGTCTATCTTAGCCTCCCACACAGTCGTTTTTAGGGGACTCGTATTTCACCTCCTCCCTACATGAGTTCCCTAAAAACGACTGCGTGGTAGGCTACGTCTATCTTCGTCCAAGGCTCAATACTCTGGCATGAGAATCTTAGAAAAACAAAAACAAAACCTGCAAACGCCCCAAGGTGGAGAGAACTCTTTAAATGCCCTGCCGTAGACTTGGTAAAAGGAGACCATTTTTTTTCCGTTTCCGACCTTCCTTGAGTCACTGCTTCAGTGAAACACAACGGAAAAGAACCTTATTTCTAAGTATGGCTGGATTAGTCAGTCGTTATGTGTATCTGACACGTCATATCTTACCTAGAATAACTTCGGGTGAACGATAGAAACGGCTCTGTATGTACGTATAGACTGAAGACAATAAAGAAAATACAATTACTCGACTGGTAAATGGAACATACGTCAGACAAATGGGGAACTTTCCCGCCATTGCAAGCAGCTCTCTGGGAAAGTACCTTGTGATTGGTTAATTCAAAACTCACCCGTATGTTGTCAGGTAAGACACCTTGCGATTGGATAGATTAAAATATCAAGCGCGTTGATTGGTTGAGAGCAGAACGTATAACCACTGATTCGTCAACAGACTCCCCGCGTTCACTGATTCGTCTTAAGTGAAGCCAATTTATAATTACTTTCTGAAACGTTTCAACAAAACGCTTTGACGGAGGTGTAGTAGCATTGAGCAGTACCTTTTTGATGTTCGTAGCAACTTGAACCAAAATCTATAACTTTTATGGCACTTTGACCTCTTTGTCGTAGTAAAATGTTCTCCTAAAACAAAAAAGAGTAAACAAATTTAAAGTGTGGCAAGAGATTTGAATGAGTATTATTCATCTGAGATCCTCAAATATGACATCCAAGTAAAAGCTACTGGACAATCAAGGATGATTGTGAGTTTCGAAAGTAAGGCACCGCTATCGCACTTTATTTTATTTTTACAGTTGACTAAACAATTACAAACCTATCAGTGATAACCGAAGGGTATTTCTAAATTTTAACTTCAATTGAGATTAACTGAAGAAACGCACCGGTTTTAAGTCGCAGTGAATAATTTTCTCTTTGTACAGCACCCTGAGGCATTGAAGTAACGAATTCGCAAACCTTCAAATAGAATACAAAAAATAAGAACAAAAGCAAACGGAAGATAATAAGTAAAATAGACGTAAAAATTATTTGAGCAATGCAACGTTTGCAGCGGGAGAAACAGCTAGCATACTCTCGTGAGAATCGGATTCGACAATCGGAATTCGAGAAAAGCATATGGAAAGCTAGCATAAGAAGCAGTAGAGTTCGTTTCCCTATCGCTAATTTCACTGCACAATCGACCTACAGGAAGGCGTGCTAATGAACTGGAGCACAGAGCTGCAATCAAAGATGCGACGAATAAGCCCTTCAAACAGTTCCTTTCGACAGGCGCGATAAACAAAGAAAAGTTTTTGTCGAAAGCGACAAATCAGGCTAAAGGTGGGCCCACACGAGAGGACATGTTGTTGCAACAGCTGTTAGGCCAGACCTACCAGTTTGTAAATGAAGCGCCCTATTTGGATAACTGGTTGTAAACTAGCCTCCTACTTAGACCTTCTTTTCGCTCGTTACGCAATCCTTCCTCCCCAACTTTGGAGAGGAGAGATTGCGTGACGAGCCTAAAGAAGGTCTAAGTAGGAGGCTATTTGTAAAACAGTCCTTCGCATTCCTTCCAAATGGCTATAAACTGTCCAATCCAGCCGTTCAGTTGTCTAAATAGAAAGGAAACGTATTTTAAACCCGTTCCAATTCAGGATTTGCTTTTAACGTACCTTCTTATAAGAGCAAGACTAAATCCTTGGAAATTGTTTTTCTTTATAAGTTCGTATAAATTCATCCTGAAAATAAAAAATGTTAAATAAACGTTACAGCAAATATAGTTGTACAGTGAAAAGTATTAAAGATTTGACGATAATTATTATAACATCACTAAACAGAGTCGATAATTTCGAAGAATATTGGACTGAGTTAGGAAAGTGTGGCGGTCCTTGTCCTGTCGCATCTTGTAATAATCGTCGCACTTTGTAATACCTATTACCTATATTTAAAATAGGTATTACAAAGTGGCATGATTATTACAAGATGCGACAGCACAGTCCTGCGTTGATTTGACTCGCCATTCCAGAAACAATACAATTTAGAACACCTAAAACGTGTTTTTCTTTTTAACTTGATTTAAAACTAGCGTTTGGGTTTCTCTGAAGTCGCGTTGCATTTTGTAAGCCATCTCTTCAGCCCTGAAGTTGTCACTAACTGACGAAACCAGGAGCGTTCAACTGCCCTATATTCCTGTCACGGAGTTTTCACAGACCAATTTATTTTTAAATTGAATTTCCCGCCAATATAAGACTCCCGCAGAAGCCCGGATGGCCAATCACAAGTCGCTCCTTACGAAAAATTCATCCGTTCACTTATTTTCTGCCTCTTACACAAACACAAGAACACAAACAAGTAACCTACCCCATCAGTTCGAAGATAATGCATAAATGATTCCTGAAAATAGATTAACAATAATGAGAACGATGACAAGCAACAGGCGCAAATTCAATTACGCATATTGTGTGAGATCCGGTAGAAGCAACTCTTGCTCAGAGTATTCGTTCCCCTTGTCCAGGGCTCGAGAAAAGAGCGACTCTGGAAAGTTGTGATTCGGAAGTCCAAAAATACCGGACTTCCCCTTGAATTGCGCATGCTTAGAGTTCAGCGTCACGTTGGAGTTCACTTCACTTCCGG